>VWZE01007719.1:39105-68774 GCA_013396675.1 Eubucco bourcierii | reverse complement strand
CGCTGCGCTTGTCTGAAGGGTTTCTCGCCGCTTTTGACAGAGGCGCGTTGAACGGCTCAGGCACGTACCTCAAAACTGCTAAACCGTAAATACGGTCTCTTCTTAGCGACCAGAAAATCTTCACCTGCCGTTAGTGGTGGCTTAGGGCAGGTGCGGTACTGGCGTAACGTTTATTCGGCTCACTGGTAATTATTGTATCCGAAATGCCCTGCTAATGAGGTAACTGCGTGATTATTTCAAGTGGGAGTAGGGGGATAAAACAAGTGTAAAGCTCACCGAAAGGAGAGCATTGGCTCATTCGAAGCTTGCTTCATCTACCTGGGTGGTACTAGTGTTTGGTTCTTGCTGCTCTCTTACAAGCATATGGTTGCAGTTACCGAATAATCTCTTTTTATATTGGCACACATTAAAGTCAGCAAGCTGTACCTAGGAAAAAAAAAGAAATTTCAACCTGCACCTGTAATTTTAAAAGATGTTTGTGCAGAGCTGTATGTAATACTTCCCGAAGCAGTCTGTGGCTGTGGGGTCAGTACTACTAGGTAAATTGTTCTGTTACCAGCCCTCGCTGAAGGCCTTCTGTGGGAAGCACTCTTGGCGAAGTTATGTGAGTGTGTTATGTGCATGGTCTCCTGTTCAAGTATTAACTCTGGAAACAGTATTTGGTCTCTAAAATTACTTCAGAGAACCCAGTGACTTCTGGCGATGCCTGTGTTCCAGTTTCTCCCTGGGATTCCAGTCGATGTGGTGGCTTAACTGAGAATTAGATACCAGACGTTTTTCAAGAAAAATTCAGGGTCTTGCAGGAACAAATTCAATGTGATTTGGTTTCTAGAAGTCTGTTCTGTGTACTCTTTAAGTCCACAGAAATCCTTTTCGTCATAAGCGTATAAAAGGTAGAAGTAGGAAAACTTTATTTTGACTTATAACAGGAATTTAAAATTGTCCATTTTCAGCTGTTAGAACAGAATACTTCAACAGAGTTCTTAGAGATGCAATTAATATATAGTAGTGTTTTTTTTAAAATACCATAATTTATTTATCAAGTGCCTATTTTATTCTTCCCATAACAGTTATTCAAAGAAAAAAATAATAGGTCAGGTTTATTGAGTTTTAATGCAAACCACCATGTAGGTTTTTGAAGTGTGTGATGAAGATAACAAAGTATACTTAAGCAGAAAGGACTTAATAAAGTTTCTGTAATAATCCTGTTTGGTTATAAACCTTTAAAAGTATATATATTTGAATTTATGTTCTGAAGATCCAGTTTATACAGAGGTCTCACTACTGAGAACTCTGTGTGCTGATGTCAAGGGTTAGAGGTGGCCCAGCCACTAAACTAGTGACACTCTCTATTAACCTATCGGATTTCCTGAAGAGAAAGGTTAAGGGAGAAAGAGATCTAGGGATTAGAAAACTTAAACTACTTTAATGACAATAATAGCAATAAAATGAAATATATACAAATATGTACAAACCCAATATTGAACCCATCTTCTCCGATGGCAATTGCATCATTGTCACCACTCATGCTGTCCCAAACTGGACTCAGTGGCAGATGGAGTAAAAGATGGATTAAAATCACTGGACAGACTTAGTTCTGTTCTTAGTCAGATCAGAACAACTGGCTGGTCTACAGAGATTGAAATGGATTCCTGTAGAGCTGGTGAACAGAAATGCCTTCAGATTCTCAACGTTGTTTTCTTATCCAGCGGTATTTATTATAAAATAAAATAATCAAACTCCTACCTTTTCTGCCACAGACTCTGAGCAGAAAGATGCATTGTGTTTCACATGTGTACGAGATGTGTGAAATAATTGACTTACTGGCTTTTGTGGTACACTCCATTTCTGTGGTTGGTGGTTCCAGCAGATGTGAAACTACCATGTGTCATGATACTGTAGTCTGAAAAATACAGCTGGTTTTGATTTCCAGTAATGGCTGGGCAGTTTTAATCTTGATGCCTCTATTACAGATCTGTACAAAAATCTTAACAGGAGAAAAGTTTATCGAGAAAAATAATGTATTGCATACTCCCAGGAAGGTAGAGGTTAAATTGCATGGCTTAATACAGTTCTGGAAGCTATGTTTGTACTTGAGAACTACAGGTAATTTCAAAAAAGAGTAGGAAGGAACACCTGTGAGATGTGTCAGTGTGCGTTAGGCATGTTGATACAAGTTTGACCAATACACTGTAGAATATATTTAGCACAGAAATCATGATTCATCTTGCTTCTCTAGTTTGAGCAGTTGGCTTCCCCAAGGACCACTTGTGACTAATTTTTTTTTTTTTTCACTTAAATCTGTATTTTAGGAAAATAGTAAGATCCTAAAAGAAAACAAGTGTATGATTATTTAAATAAAAACCACAGAAATATTTCACTGAACTCTGAAAGTAATTGTCGCTGATACATTTCAGCTGTGGGTAAGCACTTTCTTAATGAGCTAGACCCAGATCTAATAATAATTTAGATTTCTGGAGTCTGAACTGCTTAATTAGGAGTGCTTGTCTTCTCCTTATCTGTATTCTCATATGTGTTTCTACCTTCAGGTAAAAATCAACTATTTTGTTAAATTACCTGAATGCTTCTTCTGGTAGGAAAAAATACTTGAAATATGCTTAAGGCATTCAAACAAGAGCAGGTTCTGTACATAAGTCACTGATGGCTCCTTCTTGGAAAGAGAATAAAAGTGGAGGACTCCATGGAAGAAAGGAGGTGAAAGTTCAGTAATTTCTTCCTGAAAAGGTGCCGAGTCACACCTGCTGTGTCTCTTGGCAGTGCCGTGACCACCTGGCTGTGCAGCTGCCCAAAAATCAGAAGGTCTGTTCCAGGACTGATTCTGTCATCTAGTGGTTTTGCCAGCTCCTTAAGTGGGCTGAATTCTAGCAACTCTTACTCCTTACCCAATGACTTCTCACTGTGCAGTACTAAGAGATCTTTGGGTAGACTAATACATGTCTTCATGGCTTTTGCTAACATGCATTAACTGTGGTTTGTGGCACAGCCACATCTTTTGCTTTTGCTAATGGCTAGGCTTTAAGTGTTCCTTTCAATATGTATTTTTAATCTAGTTACAAGAAAAACAGCTTGCTTTCTGCACCAGATAGGAACCAAATACAGAAGTTACTGTCCTTAAACTTAATTCTGAGGATCCAATTCTTCAGCATTATTATGCATTTTTACCTTGTTGTTGAAACAACTAAAGTCAGAGACTATAGTAACAACCGTTGTATTTCTTTGGAGTCACTAGGAATAGCCCTGGCAAGGAGTGTACTTCCATGAAATGAGAAGCTGTGTAAAGGTTACTTCTTAAGGTGAACCTGATTTCTGAACTATACTATGTACTAATATTTTTTTTTTTCCATTGAAGCAGCAATTACTTAGCATCATCAACTGCAATAAAGTAACTGCCTTTTTTAGTAAGTTGGTTTTGCATCTTTTTTTTTTTGGGTCAGGTTTTCATTTATTCTATAAAATTCAAAGTAGTACTAACTTTACCCACTAGATGTCATTCACAAATCTGTGATTGGAGAGGATGAGACCTAAGAATTTGAATCACACTCCTGCTTTTACTTTTTCAAAAGGAATTGCTATAACAGTTATGTATTTATTTTTTTTGTTTAATATTATGTTTATTGTTCATATAGGTTCTGAACTTACCACTGTTTAAAATGAAGCCTTCGGAGACAACCTGAAAATAGAGTTTCATTGTTGGACTGATTATGTATAGTTGATATGTTTATTAGCGTATAAAAATTATAATTTCTGAGATCTAGCAGCATTGTGATAATCGTGTTTGTGAGCCTTATACTTTATTTCTCTGAAAGTTTGTTTCAGTGATAACTCTTTTTCCCCAAAATGATCCAAACTGATCTAAATATTTCAATGACCGTTCAGCTAGCTAACTGCATATTCTGGTGAAAAAGTTACTGCAGGAATGGTAGCTATGGAAATCTGTTACTTCTCCAGGTGAAGTTTCATTTAGATCAAACTAAAAGCCTTCTATATACTGTGTCTAGGAGACCAGGACCACAAAAATGTCCAGTATATTTCCTGACCAATCTCTGTACCTTCACATCAGGACATCAATAGGCTGGTGTGCTACTAAAGATGCCAACAGGACACCCTGACATCCAGAGTACAGAAAGGCAGTCTGATCTCAGGTCTTCTTACAAGTTCCATCTGCTCTACTGGCATGTCTTATCAAAGCTTCCCGAAAAGGACTCCCTAGTCTATTTATATGCCTGACAGTCTATGTGAAAAGTGTTGCAGGCCAAAAGGAGTCTTAGTTCAACTGCTCATGACATACTCGGCCTGTCTGTTAGCCAGCATGGAGTATACTTGGATTGCATTAGAAGCTTCTAATAAATCAGCTCCTCTCTTAAGAGTTGTCTCAGTGCTGCAGCTACGTACAGTCTTCTGTAACACAGATGCAGGAGTTTGAACTCCTAAGTTCATAACATAAAACCCAGTAGAAATAGAGTCCAAAGTGAACCTCTGTGTTCTTTGCATATCGAGTCACTTTCTGTTCTGCGCATTCTTCAGTGATCTTTTGGTCACTTCCTGCTTCAGTCCTGGTGTTTAGCTTTTTGCTTTTGTACCATTAAAGAATCTAATGTTAGTAAGTATAAGTGAATCTTGATAACACAGTAATCAACATATGTCATTCCTGTGTTCCTATCAGATAACATTGTGAGATGTTGAAAGAATGAAAGACAATACATAGTAAATAAAAGGAGGCAGTAGCTGATTGCTTTCAGGGTAGTTGTAGAAGTTGGAGGGTGCAACAGGTTTTTTTCATTTCCTTCTGATTTTTAATTCTCTGCCTTTTTATCAAAGTCTGTGTTTTAGACTGATCTACCAAATGATTTTTGATCAAACTAGGTTTCAGGAAATATTTTGCCTCTTGTCTGAATGTTGAAACAAAAAGTTATTTCATTACTTAAAGGAAATAACAAAATTTCAGGCTTATTCACCAAATGTCATTTTGAATATTGCAGTTCTTTGTGTGTATTTGAACTCAAATCTATATAAAGTTAAGCATGTTTGTTTAAGCATAGTTTAAGATTCAGGTATTGATTAGAATTTTTTTTAAGATTACATATTTACTTAGTTTGGGGAATGAAAAAGAGGTGGCTTTATTTTAATTAGAATAAAATATTTTTATATTTGCATGCCATAGATATTACTATTGTATAATATATACTGTTAAGAGATCAATATTTAGTAAAATCATGCACTGTTTATTAAATGGAAATCATAAAGGAGTTCATATTTAGCAGTTCTGTAGAAGATATGCCAAAGTGGTTTTCTGTGTTCCAGGTGGAGATGAATTCAATAATGTCTTCTGTGAGACCACAAAGTTCAGGCAATATGCAAGCACATAGAAATCAGTGATTTTTACTCCCTTTTCATTTATAAATGTAAGAAATCTGAAGCTTAGACCCCCAAGAGTTTTGAAGAACCTGATGTAGATTAATGATACTGTTGAGAAATATGAGATGCAACAAGTCAGTGTCAGTTCTTGCTCTTTGGCTAAAACTCCACAGTTTTACAGGCTTGAGGAAGAGTGGCTGGAAAGCTACCTGGCAGAAAGGACCTGGAGGTGTTGGTTGACTGCTTGCTGAATATGAGCCAGCAGTGTGCCCACATGGCCAAGGTGGGCAGCAGCATGGTGGCTTGTATTAGAAATAGCATGACTAGCAGGACTTAGAGAGGTGATTGTCCCCCTGTACTTGGCACCGATGAGGATGCACCTCAAGTACTGTGTTTCAGGATTGGGCTCCTCACTACAAGAAAGATGCTGAGGTGCTGGAGCATTGTATTTGGTTTGGCCGAGATGGAGTTCATTCTCTCCAGCACATCTTTTGTAGTGCTGTGTTCTGCAGACCTGTAGCTGAGTGTTGATAACACAGTGCTGAGCCAAGGACCAAAGCTGTGCTTTTCCACCACATTCCCCCCAAGAGCAGGTTGAGGGATGGCCAAGGTCTTGGTAGGGGACATAGCCAGGCCAGCTGACCCAAACTGACCAAAGATGTATTCCGTACCATATGACATCAACTGAGATATAAAAGCTGAGTGCAAGTGTGGGGAACATTCATGGATGATGCCTGTACTATGCACGTTGGAGCCTTGCTTTATAGGGAGCAGCTGGACATTGTCTGCTGATTAGAGGTAGATAAGAACATCTTTGTTTGCTCCTGCTTATGCATGTGGCCTTTGCTCTTGCTTTTCATTCTATTAAATTGCTTGGGCCTTTGGTTATAATTTTCCTCTCCCCTGTCCATCTAAGAAGGGGTGTGATAGAGCAGCTTTGGGGAGCATCTGCCCCCCAGCCAGGGCCAAACCATCACAACTGTGGAGAAAGAAGAGCAGTAAAGCTGGTGAATGGTCTGGAGATCAGCCCTTATGAGGGGCAACTGAGAGAACTGGGGTTGTTTAGTCTGGACAAAAGGCGGACGAGGGGTTTCCTTATTGCTCTCTACAACTACCTGAAAGAAAGTTGTAGCAAGGTGGGTGTCTGAACCAAACTAGTCACCATCCCATGGCATATTCCAAAGTTGTGTAGATGTGGTTTAGTGATGGACTTGCCAGTGCTAGGCTAATGGTTGGACTCAATGATCTTAAAGGTCCTTTCCAGCCTAAATGATTCTGTGATTCTGTAAATGAGCTGACCATCGCTATTAGAAAGGATCTTATGATTTAGTTTTGTAATATTCTTAGTGCTCATACATTACATTTAGCTTGTCTTACTTCTCAAAGTGTCATTTCTTAATAGCAACATTATGCAGATTAGGGAAAAGGAATTAGTAATTTGTAGTGTTCAGGCTGATAAGTGACAAAAAAGGTTAAATCATATTTTTTATATTGTTCCACTGTTTACTTAGGCACATACTGGAGTCTTAAACCATAGTTCAAGAAATGTATTTCTGTAACAACACTCCCATATATATAGTTCTGCTTGTTTGCTTTTTTCCTTGACCTTATCAATTATACTTTTCCATCTTTTTTTATGCAGTCATGTGGCAAGCTAACTGAAGAAATGATTCAGAGAATGAAGTGGCCAAAAAAATGTGGTTGCTTTTATCAATGAATTCCCTCATCTCTTTCACTGCATGGCCCCACAAGTGTTTGTATACATTGCAAGAGAGGGCACTGTGGAAGCTGTTTCTGTTTATTCTAGCATTGATGCCCAAACCCATGTTCATTAAACTGTACCCTTACTTATGCATCTTTATGGTGGGCAACAAGAGGGGCCAGAAGGAGGAACCAGGAAATTCCAGACCTGTTAGTCTGACCTCGGTGCCAGGCAAGGTTATGGAACAGGTCATCTTGAGTACCATCACACAGCACCTGCAGGATGGCCAAGGGATCAGGCCCAGCCAGCATGGTTTAGGAAGGGCAGGTCCTGCCTGACCAACCTGATCGCCTTTTATGATCAGGATACCTGCCTGCTGAATGCAGGGAAGACCGTGGATGGAGTCTGCCTGAACTTCAGCAAAGCCTTTGACACCATCTGCCACAACAAGCTCCTGGCATAGCTGGCAGCTCCTGTCTTGGACAGATTCACTCTGCTATGGGTCAAGAACTGGGTACAGGGCTGGGCCCAGAGTGTGGTGGTGAATGGTGCCACATCCACTTGGCAGGCAGGCAGTCACCAGTGGTGTGCCCCAGGGATCAGTGCTGGGCCTAGTCCTGTTCAGTATCTTTATTGAGGATCTGGACCAGGGGATTGAGTCCAACATCAGTAGGTTTGCAGATGACACCAAGTTAGAAGCAGGTGTGGATCTGTTGGAGGGCAGGAGGGGTCTACAGAAGGACTTGGGCAGGCTGGATGGGTGGGCAGAGGCCACTGGGATGAGAATGAACAAGGCTAAGTGCAGGATTCTACACTTTGACCACAGCAATCCCAAGCAGTGTCCCCAGTCTGGGGACAGTGGCTGGAGAGCAGCCAGGCAGAGAGGGACCTGGGGCTGCTGGTAGATAGTAGCTGAAGGTGAGCCAGCAGTGTGCCCAGGTGGGCANGATGCTGGAATGTATCCAGAGAAGGGCAGCAAGGCTGGTGAGGGGTCTGGAGCACAGCCCTGTGAGGAGAGGGTGAGGAAGCTGGGGGTGTGCAGCCTGCCGAAGAGGAGGCTCAGGGCAGACCTCATTGCAGTCTACAACTACCTGAAGGGAGGTTGTAGCCAGGTGGAGTTGGTCTCTTCTCCCAGGCAACCAGCCACAGAACAAGAGGACACAATCTCAAGCTGTGCCAGAGGAGGTCTAGGCTGGATGTTAGGAGGAAGTTGTTGCCAGAGAGAGTGATTGGCATTGGAATGGGCTGCCCAGGGAGGTGGTGGAGTTCCCTGGAGGTGTTCAGTGAAAGCCTGGGTGGGGCACTTAGTGCCATGGTCTAGTTGATTGGCTAGGGCTGGGTGCTAGGTTGGGCTGGATGAGCTTGGAGGTCTCTTCCAATCTGATTGATTCTGTGATTCCATGAAATACAAAATAAATGTTGTTTTGGTTTGGTTTGGTTTTTTTTTTCCTCCAAGAGCAAAACCAGATATCAATGCCTAAACCAAAACTAGTGAACTAAGATACAAAGATTGATTATGGATTTATTAATACCTAATTGGCTTGGATTTTTTTTTTTTTTAAAGATTACCTTTTTGCATGTTGAGATAGCTTTACAACCTCTTCTAACAGCACATAAATTGCCATCTCTCAAGATCAATGAATAGGCAGCACCCTATAAAAGGAAAAGTCACTCTATAAAAGGAAAATTGTATACTATAATTTTCTGGGCTCATGTTACTCTGAAGAGGAAACATAAATGGATGGAAAACTCATACTGCATTTTATGGTTTTGCTTCCATAGTTATCCAATTGAAAGGAAAGCTGTTCGTGCAGGCAAGTTCAGTATGTTTAGGCAACCTCTGTTATTAAAGAAATTGTGCATGTATAGAACCTAGCAGTTGAAAACAGCAAGACTTTGTAATTCTGGAAGCTGAGACCGTAACAGTTCTTAAGGTATGATTTTTTTTCAAGGAGAAATAACGAAAGAAACACCACAAATCTTTATGCTTGTAATTGAAGATTGGAATTGAGACAGCAGGTGGAGCTGAATGAGTTGTGCTTTTGAACCACTGCAGAAAGGGGAGGATATGAATGAATCAAAAGAAAGACAAGTGCAGAGCTTTTGTTATGTTGCTGATAAAGAACAATTCCTGTAGCATACAATCATGTTGCCTTCTAAAGAAAATGAAATTGCTTTAAAATAGGTTAAAGCATTTATTACAAAGTTATGAAAAAATACTATTTATCTGTCCTTACATATGGACCTGAAGCAGAATTGGGTTTGCCAAAAAAATTTCTGTCTGCAGAATATTTACATCAAATTTTTTGTGTGTTTCATGGGGAGACCTCAAGTTTTGGGAAGTAGATATTTGTTACTTGACTCTTATGTTTTACTTTGCTTTTGGAAGAAACAGTCAATTAAGAACTTAAAAATCAAGTTTTCATTTAAGTTTAATTTTCAGTTTATTAAGAGATAAGAGAAATGTACAAGTAAAAACTTTGTTGTAGTATACAGGAGGAATCACCAATCCAGTTTTACATTCAGTTTTATTTCGCCTTTCAAAGAACTCTGTGTGAGGTTATGGATTATTTCAGAGTTCGCTCCCTTCTGGGAATGGTGCCAGATAGATTGTTCATGCGTCTTTATCCATGGCATGCAAGTGGTACTGAGTTAGAAAAGTCCATGTTTCTCTCCAGTGCAAAGAAACATGAAAGGACAAGTAAAAAGAAGGAAAAGTAGAAGTAAACAGAAGTACTATACTTAAGTATAGAAAATATGTGAGAAAATTTCAACAATATTGAAATATTTGCATGATTATTGACTAACTTTGAAGGCTGTTGTTTCAGGTTTAGTTTTCTGTGGCTTATATGTAATTAAAATTATTCATAATTTGTAGACCATAGTCCTACATAGTTCTGACTCTCTTGCAGGGAGGTTTATTTATAGTTGTTTTTTTTTAGGTGTACTTATCGAAAAGTTTTAAATCTTACTAGTGCAAAGAAGGTTGCACAGTTGCACATTAATGAAATGTGGGAAATACTTACAGCTTTTGTTGTGCAATGTAAAGTTTTTTCTTCTAAATAGTTGGAATATTAATTTAATTCTAATCCAGTTCATGCAAAACAGAACATCTGAAGGAGATACAACAAAGTCAACATGTCCTGAGTACTGCGAAGTTAAATAAACAACACCAGACTAATAAAGAACATGATGATAGTACCATAAATAAAGTTAGGGTTGTTAGGCTGTGGTGTCCTAGGTTCTGGATTGTCTCCAGGAGACAGTGAGCTCCTCTGTCTGTTTTGACTCTCAGTGTTTCTCTGTTACCCATATATCTCCGCTCATTTATCTCACACATTTTACAGATTTCTGTCCTGTCATGGCTATAGTTTTTCTACTTGTCATGTTAGACCAAGGAAATGAAAGTTACAAGAAATGTTTTCTTGTTCTTGTTGGGAAGCAGATCAGGTGATTCTCTCTCATTCCTGCTATACAGCAGAGCATGTCCCATCACTGAAGAAAACCTCACCATAAGCCTTTGAGCTGATGGACATTCAGATGTTCTGAAATAGGACTATGACCTTTGAAAAGAGGGAAAGTGAAACATATGGCAGATGAGATGTTGGGATGACAAGAAAAGAATGCACTCAGCTTTTTGCAATGAACTAAAAGTATCTTTTGAAGAACTTAACTGTTTCAACCATTGTGCTGTTGTTTGTCTTGCTATCTGCTGTACACAATCTGCAGTAGCCCTATTTGAGATGCTTTATTTTCCAGCTGAATATGGAAATGAGTTCATAACCTAAGTGATTGGTTTGTTGATTTTACTCTGATATAATGTAATCAGGATCTGTAGTCTGCATCAGTATTAAACTAGATGAGAATTTTTTTATGGAAGAAATTTTTTCAAAACACACTGCTCAGAGTACCCAAGCTGTTTAAATTATAGATTGGAAATGTAATTTTGCACATTTTAGAGTCCATATTTCCAAGATTTTACAAATCTGAAAATTTCAACTTAGTACTTTTAATTTTAAAACTTAAATAAGATAGTTGTAGATGTTGTAAGCACAGAACTGTTGAACAGGACTCAGAGTGGCGAAAAGGAAGTGGTAGTATGGAATCTCTGTCTATATAATGTAGCCATCCTAAAGTGTATTACCCATACAGTAACTTAGAAAGTGTGTAAAAGTGAATTGATTACCTTACATACAAACATAATTATATTAACTCATTCTAAAAAGCCTCTGATTTCTCTTGTTTTTCTCTTGCCTAATCTTGATTTAGAAGACAGAACATTTTGACCTTTGAAGACTTGAGGAGAACTTTCAGTTTTATTCCAAGTTATTTGGAAAAATACCAGCTGAAGCCTCAGGTAAGATTAAAGAGGTCCTCATTCCTAGATAGAAGGCTTTCTGCTATGTGTATTTCAGTTAATTGAAGTGATTAGATTCTGTCATGCAGCTGAAGATAAAAGCTTCAGCACATTACTGTTTTGATGCCCTTAATAATAAATATTCTAAACATAAATAACATTTAAACAATACAATATCTAAATTGTATAAACATCAACAATAAAATTATAACTATAATTAAACCAGTAACTATTACCATATACAGAAAGTAATTGGTTGCCTGTACTGTTTCTTCAGAAGCTTAAAATTATTTACTTTTACATTTTCCTCCTGTAATCTGGAAGTCTGCATTCAAGAGCTGTCTCTTGAAAAATTCAGTTAAACTGTAGTGCATATTGCAAGGTAGTAGTGGGTAGAGATTTCTTGCAAGGTGAGATTGCTTCAGAAGTGAAAGGATAAAATTTTGAGAGTAATTTTCAGATGATAAAAAATTGATCTTGCCTTTGCTTTAGACAGGAAACATTTTTAAAAGGCTTTTGAAAGAAATTACATTGCAAAGTGACAAAACTTTGTGATGTGATTGATTTGTTTGAAAGTAACTCAGTCATTGATAGAAGTCCTTTACTTTTGAAGATACAGCATCGGATAGCTTGCTGAGCTGCATTTTTAAAAGGTGGGGTTGGATTGTGGGTTGTTCATTTTTGCAGTTATCTGGAGTCAAAGCATTATAGCAGAGCAGTAATTGGTCTGTACATTTTTCAAGCCACTGGTGTGCAATAACAGAATCAAAACGTAGAGTGATGAATGTCCTCAGTGATAGTCTTGTGGTTCTTCAATGGGTATACAATAACAAAAGAAAAATGTAGAGTGATTAATGTCCTCAATAATCATCTTACAGTTCTCCAGTGATGAAAATCCTTTGCTCTAAAGATACAATATATTTTGGGGAGAGTAATTAATTTAAGGAGATTTGAAAAGTTGTGTGAAGTATTTTTGTTGATGTCCTGGTGCGTTTACTATCACTTACTTTTTTGTATTGTCAAGAAATGAATAGGAAATTGTAGGTAGGATAGCTTGAGATCTTGTCATTTTAAGATACTTAACACCTTCTATGGAGTGCTTAATGTCCAGTTTTTCTGTCTGGTGACTAAAATGTGGGTTTTTTTAATATTAATGCTTTCTAGCTCAGAAAAGGATATATAGTTGTTGTTCATATTATTTTATTTTGCATTTCAGCATCTATTTTTTCATTGTCTTTCTCATTTGAAAAATTGTCAAATAAATACAGACAGTTTCATATTTTAAAACAGTTCTGAAAACTTTTGGCCCATCTTTCAGTCAATGAAACTCCTCAATTTGTGTGAAGGTTTGGGAGTTCCCCCACCCCCCACACTTTGTAAAATGACCCAGACTAGCACTCAGTCGACTGGAAGTTAAATGATGAAGCTATATTTACAGCTTTGCACAATGTACAGCAGATATTTACACTATATACACAATATTTACAGAAATATACAAGTAAAAGGTAATACAGCAACACAACTCCCCTCCCAGAAATCAGAGACCCCAGGAGGGGCTCCCAACCACCCTTCCACCTTCTCCCCACCCCTGTACCTTACCCCAAGATTTGCCTTACGTGCAAGGTAAATTAGGAGGATCGGCCAAGGGGGTTAGAAGAAAAGTGGTTAGTGAGGATTAATCAGCAGAGGAGCCAGAGCCCAGAAGCTGCTAGATCCCACCAGCAGCTCCTGTTCCAGCAAGAGACAGAGAGAGACTGACTTATCTATTGTTTTGGTTAGTGTTCCCAAACAATTCTCCAGCAAGTGTATGAGTGAAGTAGACATCATGATGTTTTCCTTTCACAGCCTATAGTGTAAGTTTCTCTATTAAAATATTCCAATTAGCCTCAAACCAGCACAATTTGAAACTTGAGATGATAATGAATTTAAGTGAAGGAAAGTTCAATTAGATGTTACGGTATGCTATAGACCTAGTAAAGAAGACCTGCTGCGATCAACAGTAGCTCTAACACTAGCATATTAGTCTATTAATATCACAGTCCAGCAAACAAAACTTCTGGTGGTGTGTTTATGAACAACGTTATGTCTTCCTTGGTCTGCAAGTCCACACTGAATCCAGATTTTCTAGATATGGTACATTGCTTAATTTAGATACGTGTTCTTAGCTCTCTTTGACTTCTGTATTTACCAGCTCATGTGTCTGCACTTCTTTAGCTGACCATTGGTGAGTTTTTGTCCTCTAGTGCTAGCCTTTGCCCTGTAACTTAACATCCTGTGCCTGTACTCCTCTACTCTGCGCACTGTCATTATCTTCTTCATTATCTTAAACTCAAAAATACTTCATTTTATGTAGAATAAACTCTTATAGAATCATAGAATCATATTGGTTGGAAAAGACCTCCAAGATCATCAAGTCCAACCACTGACCTAACACCACCATGGCCATTAAACCACATTCTGAAGTGCCATATCCGCACATTTCTTGAGCGCCTTCAGTGACAGCAACTCCACCACCTTCCTGGGCAACATATTCCGTAAAGAAATTTGCTGTCCGTAAAGAAATTTGCTTAACAGCTGTCAAACAACACCCCCAGGTTCCTTTCCACCAGGCAACTTTCCAGCCACTCTCCTCCAAGCCTGTAGCATTTCATGGAGTTTGTGTGACCCAAGTGCAGAACCTGGAACCCTTATTAAACCTCGTACAAATGACCTCACCCATCAATGCAGCTTAGCCAGACCTAATTGCAAAGCAGAAGCAGATCAGCACTCCCACCCAATTCAGTGTCATCTGGAAGCTTACTGTAACTGCACTCAACTCCTTTGTCCAGATAATTGCAAACTGCATTAGAGAGAACCAACTTAAATGCTGAGCCCTGGGGAACGCCACTAGTAACTGGCCACCGAGTTGATTTAACTACATTCACAAGTACTCTGAGTCTTAGCTCCTCAAGACTTCCTACCAAGGGACTCTGTCCACCAGTCTCTGAAACAGGCCAGTGTCTGCCCACCAGATACCCAAGGTGGCAGATCCTGCCTGTTGCCAGCAGACGTGGTGTCCTGTGAATCAGTCCTTGTTGCTATTGTTTGTAAAAAAGATGTGTTTATACTGTGTAAAGGTAAGAAAAACATGATAGACATAGCCAACTCATTCTTAAAACAAGTAATGTTAATAGATGAAGCAAGTAAAGTCTCAGTCTCTCAGATGAGGCAAGTTCAAGCAAAGTCTGAAAAGCCTCAGCCCTCAGCCACCGCAAACTTAGTAGAGACTTGGTGACCTGTGGTTAGCAATGGCAGTATTGTATTTACAGGAGTACAGGGCCGTGAAACATACAGTTAATAACTTTAACGTTGTACATTCTTTTATAAGTGTGTAAAGATGGACTGAGTTAGTGTCAATGACTATTTTACGAAGAAAAAAATGATACCTCATCCAGTAATGTTTCTAAGCATAGAAAGTGTGTGGTTTGTTGCTTTGGGGTTTGTTTTTAATTAATTCCATTGGAAAAGAACCAAACATAAGTGTATTTTTAATCTCGTACTGATAACATAATATTTAAAGTAGAGATTCTTCCTGCTATACTTGGCTGTTGATATGTTTGCAAAATGTGGGTGAATTTTGAGTTTATATTTGATTGTGTTAGCTGACCGTAATCTTGCCTGAACAGCAACACAATGTGTGTTGTTTCTGAGCTAATATTGCAGTTGTATTTAACAAAATGCTCAAGTGCTTATCATGTATCTGGTGTGCACCTGATTAAAATACCACTCTTCCACAAAAATTAAACAGCAAAAATACCTGCTGA
The DNA here is from genome assembly GCA_013396675.1 of Eubucco bourcierii. Taxonomy (NCBI): domain Eukaryota; kingdom Metazoa; phylum Chordata; class Aves; order Piciformes; family Ramphastidae; genus Eubucco; species Eubucco bourcierii. Next base: position 53,536 of record VWZE01007719.1, on the reverse strand, counting down.
GGTAAGTGGTGTGATGATACCTTTTTTTTTTCATGATGAGGCTTCTTGTAATGGGTAATACACACAAGAATTTCTCAATCATAGTGCTGCTGTTCTGTGTATAGGTACATGGATATGAAATCTGACAAGTCTTTTACAATAATAACTTGATAAATGGCTATCTGCAAGTGAATATGTTGATTTTTAAAGTGGGATTCAAGTTCTTTATATTTCAAGTATATATTTTGTTGTTGTGAACGTCATATCCAAATTCTACAATATTATTAATTACTGCTGCTGAGAAAATATTTGTCTTAGCTGTACCATTTGTTTAGAAAAAGTAGCTTATTTGTATGCTAAATCCTTAGACCATGATAATGAAAATAGTGACAGAAGCAAGCTGAAAACCAATCACATGTGAATGTGAGTGAACCTGCAAATGATGAAAAATGTCTTGCAAACCAAAAATGGACGGAAAAGTCTTGTACAGTTTTTTAGAGCTAGCAAGCATAAATTAGATCTTAAGGAAGAAAAGAAGGTATTTGTAATCTGCATTTTATGCTGCTGTGTTTGTAGATTGATAGGATCACGCACTAAAGGTATATTAGTACTTTTGTGTGTATTGGTACTTTCAATACAAAAAAATGACCTAATTGTCTCGTATTTCTTTCATGTAATTATCTAGTAATGAGAAAATAACCTGGTTTTCAGAGCTGACCCATGGAAGAAATCTTATGCTCTTTTATGCAAGTTTGATTTATAGACATGTACTGCAGAGCACAGTGAATATGAGACATTCATCTTCTTATGGCTAGTTGCCATGGGAACATAGTACACACTACAATGTCGTTCCAGCTCTGGTTGATGCCTGCAGTAGTTTATTCCTTTGTTGTTCTTGTTTCTTAAGCAACTGTCTTGCGGCTTTTCATGTTACCACATTTCATCACCTATACAAGTCTTTTTCCTTATCTCTTGAGAACCATCTCTAACAGAAAACATTTTTTTTTCTTTTTCTTTTTTTGTCTTTTCTTTTCTGTGCTTTTCTTTTAAAATTGTGAGTTAAAAGCTTTTCCTGTGCCCACAAATAATATACTATTGCCCTAAAACTGGTAAAAGAAGATGGTAAAGCAGACTGAACATCAAAGCATAAAGGACCTGACCCAGCATCTTTATTTATTATCTTCTGTCAGGGAATGGATTTAAGAATGTAACTAGTATGTCACTTCACAAAGTAAGGAAAAATAATCCTACAGATTCTTCTACCTGTCCTTAGGTGGAATTCTAAGGTGGACAAAAATCCAACAGCTGTCTTCTAATACCCACTAGGTCTCATCCTTTTAAGATAAGAAATAAGAGAAACTGGGGGGGCGGGGGAAATCTTAATAATTAATCTAAAAAAGTAGTAATAGTATTCAGGAGGACAAGAGTCAAACTGAGGTTTTTTTCCATTGCAAAGCTGTACCCTGGTGCAAGTTGTTGTTCTTCAAGGCAGCAGCTCTTTCATGATTCATTGCATGGGAAACCAATACGCAATTAAGGCTGTATATGTCCCAGGTTCCGACTAAGTGGCTGATACTTTGTGAGAAAACATACACAGTTGACAACATTTTGTGGAGAATCCTGAGTTAACACCTAAATATTGATGCATATTATGGGTAGTAATAATGAATTTTAGTTTGGGTTTCCTATCTATATCATTATTGCCAATTTTGTATTCCAATTACTTAACAGGATACTTTTGTTGCTTTTAGTGGCTTGACTCCAGCCAGCAATTAAGCACTCAGTAGCTGCCCCCACAGTGGGACAGGGGAGAGCATCAGAAAAGCAAGAGCAGGAAAACTTACAGGCTAGGGACACTTCAGTGAGTGAAGGAAAGCAGAATAGGGAATTTGTTCACTACTTCTCAGCAGCTTTCACCTGCTTCGTGGAAAGCAGTGTGCCCAGTGGTTATTTGGGAAGATAAAATACCATAACCACAAACATCCCCTCCTTCCTTGTCCTTTCCATAAGCTTTTGTTGCTGAGTATGATACTGTAGAATTGTAGGATGGCTTGGGTTGGAAAGGGTGTTTAAAGGTCATCGAGTGTGCCCTCCTTGCCATGACCAGGGACATCTTTAAGTGGTTGTTCAAAGCCCTATCCAACCTGACCTCGAGCACTTCCGATGATGGGACTTCCACAACTTCTTTGGATAACCTGTTCCATTGTCTCACCAGCCACGCACAGTCAAACAACACAGGAATGCTTCTTCCTTGCAGACAATCTACCCTCTTTCATTTTAAAACTATTGTCCTTCCCTCTCTCTGCTGACCTTGGGGAAATCTCTCTCTCCATTTTTCTTATAAACCTCCTTAATACAGTGCAAGGCCACAAAACAAAAAGTTCTCCCTGGAGCTGTCCCTTCTTCAGACTCAATGGCCTCAACTTTCTCAAACTTTCTTTTACCACTATAGCTGATGTCATAAAGTATCTTTAGAGCATGACCAGCAACTTTCATGTGGTATGGAGCATCTCTGTGGTTGTTAAGGGTAATCCGCCCCACCTGTGTCCCCTTCTAAATTCTTGTTAGCTTCTAACCTACTCAGTATCTGAATGGAGTGGAAAAAGGAGAGCTTGGAGGCTGTGCAAGCACAGCTCAACAGCAACCAAAACCCTATTGTGTTGTCAACACTGTTCACAGACCCAAAACACAGCACCATTCCCACTACGGTGAAGAAAATTAATTCCATCCCAGCCAGACATTTACAGCACTGTAAATTCAAATTATTCATTTGTTCTAACACTTATCTAATAAAAAACATCACTAACTAAATCCTGCAGGAGCTGGACTTACTGTTCCCTTGGAGCACTAAACCGTTACGTGTCTATTTCACATCTAAGTAAGTCTGACACCAAATCATCCTACCAAAAATTTTGGAAATTCTAGCAGATGTGACTCTGATCTATTTTCTCAGTCCTACCGAAAATTAATTTAAAATGTTAAACTTTTTTGAGTATTACTTTATCTGAAGAGAAAGAAACTGCTAAACAATTTATACAAGCACACATATCAATATTTGAGGATTTGAGAGGGAAAAACCTAGTTTGTGAATGTAACACAATATTCTGCACATCTACATTTTCATTCCTTCTAAATAGTTCAATGTGGTTTTTTCCCAATTTGGGAGGAAAATGCTATGCAAAATAAATCTTATAATAGGTTTTGAAGTTAGTAATTTAAGTTAACTTCATTTTTTAATTAAAAATGTGTATGTTCTGTGGTTTTAAAGGTATGTTAGCAATTATGTCAGCAAATTAAACATGTCACTTATTTGTGCCTCTTGGGTATCACTCCTTCTATTCAAAGTGGCCTTCCTTCAGTGGCTCTTGAAGTACACAGTGAATTGTTTTTATGTGAACCATTCTTAGTTCACATGAATTGATTTTATTTTGCATTACCATGGAGCAGGAATATGCATGCGGTCAGTTACCAGAATGTGTCCATGGTAATACAACTTACTCAAATGTCTTAATGTCACAATAAACACTTCACTGATCATATCCTCAGGGCTTTCTTTTAAGGACTATTTCTTTTAGATGGGTTAGAACTGTGTAATTAAAAGTATTAGAATATGGCACCTGTAAAATTGACCAAATTCACATCATCAAATATAAATTCTTTTTTTGTTATAACATCTGGGATAATAGCAGCACAGATAATGTTTTCTCTCATGTCTAAAATGTGAGGCAGTTCTTTTAGCAGTATCTTACTCAGTTTGGTGAGCTGTTTACAAGGACTGCCCACACAGATGCTGATTTTTTTTTTTTTTTAATTGCATTAGATGATAGAAACTGGAAAAAGACTGACCCCACCAAACTCATTTCAAGTAAATTATTGAACAGCCATTAGATGACAGCTCTTGCTCACTTTCATCAAAAGCAGAACCTGTACCTTGAAGGAGAAAATGCTTCTTAAGCACTCTTAGAACATACTTTTTATTAAGGGCAACATTTTTTCCAGTGATTAAGAGATATTTATTTTGCAAAAAAATCTTATTATTTGAAGCATAATCTGTGATGTTATCTGATAGACTGAAAACCAGATGCATTTGAATTTTTTTTAATTTTTTTTTTTTTTTACTATAATGAATAGAATATAATAAGAATAGAATACAGTACTTCAGTTAGAATGGACCCACGGTGGTCATGTGGTCCTGCTGCCCTGACTGGTTCAGAGCTGACCAAAAGTTAAAGCATGCAACATACCTTTGAACATCATCCAAATGCACCTGAAACACTGGCAGGGTTGGGCTGGTGACCACCTTTCTCAAAAGCTTCTCCCAGTGTTGGATCGCCTCTTGGTAAAGAAACGTTTCCTAATGTTCAGTCTAAACCTCCCCAGATACACCTTTGACCCATTCCTGTGCACCCTGTCACATGATACCAGGGAAAATAGATCTGCATCTCCCCCTCCACTACTCAGGAAGCCGTAGAGAGCAATGAGGTTGCACCCTCAGCCTCATTTTCTCCAAATTATACAAACTCAAAGTTATTAGGTGCTGCTCATAGGATATTCCTCCCGGCCCTTTCAGCAGCTTTGTTGGTCTGTTCCGGATATACTGAGGGACCTTCACATCCTTCTTAAATTACAGGACCCAGAACTGCACACTACACTCAAGGTGAAGTCACACCAGTGCTGAATACAACTAGATAATAACCTCTTTTGACCAACTGACAATGCTGTTAGTTGCAGTGTGCCCTCTTGGCTGCCAGAGTACACTGCTGACTCAGGCTGAACCTGCTGCTTACCAGAACCCCCAGATCCCTTTCTGCACCGCTGCTCTTCAGCCAATTTTCTCCCAATATGTACCTAGTATTATTTTGTCCCAGGTACAGAATCTGGCATTTTGACTTACTACATTTCATTCCATTAATAATAGCCAAATTCTTCAGTCTATCTAGATCGTTCTGCAAGGCCTCTTGTCCCTCAAGAATCAACACCACCTCCTAGTTTGATATCTTCAGTAAACCTGCTAATGGTCCATTCAACTCCTGCATCTGAACAGAACTGGCCTTAGAACTGAGCTCTGAAGAACACCACTTGTGACCAGTTACCAGGCAGATGTAGCCCTATTCACTACAACCCTTTAAGTACTGCCCTTCAGCCAGTTCTTCACCTAGCACACCGCAAAACTCCTCATCACACAGTTGGACAGCTTGCCAAGAGGGATGTTGTGAGAGAGGGTATCAAAAGCATTACTAAAATTCAGAAAAAATGCATTCATTGCCTTCCTTTCATCCAGTAGGTGGGTGACCTTATCAAAGAACAATATCAAATTAATTAAACAGGACTTTCCCTTTGTGAACCCACCTTGACTGCCTGTAGTTCCCTGGGTCTTCCTTCACACCTCTTTTGTAGATTGGAATAACCTTGGCTAGCTTCCAGTCAGCAGGAGCCTCCACAGACTCTGAAGACCTTTGGTAGATCATGGAGAAGGGTCTCACCATAGTACCCATTAGCTCCTTCAGAACTCTGGGATTAATCCCATTAGGCCCCAGGGGCTTGCAAACGTTTAGCTCATACAGCTGATCTCTTACAATGTCAACATCCACAAAAGGAAAGTTACTGTGCCCACACTCATGGCCTTGCAGCTCAGGGAACCAGGCAACCCAAAGTCCATGAGGATTAATAAAGCTAAGTCAAAAAAATCCATATTGAATATAGTAGAATAATGCAGTATGAATAGTAGATAGTATGAATAGCAGTAACTTCACAGTAGCAAAAAAGTATTTGCAAAGTCTAGAGTCCCTTTATAGTAGACAAAAAAACTGTGACAAAAATAAAAATGAACCAGTCTGTGACATAATAAAAGAGCAGCCTGCTGTCAAATTGTTAACCAGTTTTCTTTGGGGTTAGATTTAGTTCTTTTTTTCTTACAATCTCTGGTGCACTTTGAGAATTCGTTTTGAGATTCTGATCATGATCAGAACTGCAACACAATTGAAAAGATACTGTAATGTAGGATGTAATAGGAGATAATATATTGTAATTAGGGTGTAATATTACATTGTACCAAAACTTAAATTAATAGGTAGTGTAAAGAAACACCTGATAAAAGTGTTTGCTTTTAATGTGCCAGATGAAGTTATTACTTGATTTTAAAAAACTTTCAAATTAATTGGCAGCTTGTACTGCTTATGATATAGCTACACAGTGTCCTTTTACTTCATCTTTAGCATTTTATTTAAATTAAGAACAAAACGTTACTGATCGCATTTAAACAACGCATGTGCTCTTATCAATCCTTATATTCCTGAATTGGACAAACTATAAAAAATGTTTGCCTTTCAGCTTTACAAGCATTTCTGTTAATTTTTTAACACTGCTACTGTATTTTATGTATGCATCTTTGTCCCCTGATTATAAACTTCTGGTACTGTTAATCTCATTTGGAAGCAAATAATGTTAGGAAATGTGCAACTCATGTTTTCTTGACAGATAGTTCTGACTTGTATGCTGTAACTGACAATGTCTCTAGCTTCATCTAGTAAACACTAAGATGTTTGACTTTCACGTCTAAACCACAAACTTGGCAGCACATACTAAATCTATAGTGGAAAATAATACATATTTTTTTAAATTAAGTGTTTGAGTGTAGTTTGAAAGGGCATGTCAAATTTTATTTGAAAAAAATATGTAAACTATTCTCTCTTTCCCTTCTGATAAATTCTTCTCTTTCCCTTCTAATAAATTCCTCATCCTAAATTTTCCATGCTCTAAACTGTGCTTCATAAATGCTTCAAATGGAGTCTTGTCTGGAGTCATCTAGGAAAAAAAAGTTCAGGAAGGAGTCACTGATACATTTAATTAACAAGACTGTAATTAATTTGTTCTTCAAACCTCACCTTAGTGTTTTTCTTTTTTCTGAAAACTGATTTTAGTATATGTTTGTTATGCTTATTTTCATAAATGCATATAGCATGACCATTCCATTTTACAGACTCGTTCCTCTTTCCTTCATACTTTTTGAATACTGACCTGGTTGGACCTGGAAGCTTTTTACTACTTTCTGGTAGCAAATGTTCTTTTGCATTTGCTGGTGTCCTTAGAAGAAAATAAGTGATGGGCATACCTCACATATATGCCTGAAAATAACCGAGGAAGGTATTAAATTTAGCAATGATAGCTCCTGAAGTCAAGTGACTAATACTATTGGTGTTCAGAGATCATTGATTTACCCAGGGCAATGTCAGCAGTTAGAATATCATGGTTTTGGAAAAATTACTGTTAGCCATTATCTATAGAAATAATTTGTAAGATTTTGGGCATATTTGTGTCATATTATTTTATACTTTCAGTTTTAGGGGTGGAAATCCTATACAGAAGTTGGAAATAACATCTTTCTGTTCTTCAGCGCTACAGGTTTTGATAGCAACAAATGCAAATTTAAGTCCAGAGCTCAATTAACAATGTCAAGAAATTTGGTGACAATCCCATAATAATTAATAAAAAAAAGTAATCTTTTTTATGAAACACAATTAGGATTTGTTCATTGGCGTGAACTGAAATGATGTTGTCATGCTGAACTGGATGCATGACAGAGCCTACAGAGGCACATACATGCATTTTGTTCTTACTTAGCTCACATAATCTCACTCAGTTTCAAACCTACGTGACCTTGCGGTGTACTGCATACAGCCTCACAGTCTCGTGTGGACTCTTTCGCAACCTCGTGTCTTAATAGAAGGATGTTGAAGGATGTTTAAATGTTAAAGGAACTATTACCTAGTACTGCAACTTTAATGGGGAATCATGCAGCGTTCTTGATAGTCTTTAGGGTAGTTCAAGTTAAACTGGTTTAACCTTCTGGAACTTCAGAAGAACCCAGCACCGTGGCAGATGTCCAGTCTCCGCCAGGAACAACTGTGATTTACCTTTGATGATCAAAGAGATACGGGATCTCTAATCTGGTTGGCTTGTTTGCTGAGGCTGGTGCTGCCAGTGGTTTCTAATGATCTAAGAAAAATGTGTTGGCTGTTATATGAAAGGCTTGCTTTTCAGGCAGTAACAATGAAGAAAAGCGCCTATTTGTTTTATTCGAGATGCCAGCCTCAAACACAGCAGAAGGGAGAAGCTAGCAAGCGCCAAATTGACACAATGAAAAATAGTGCAAACAAAGAGATTTCTATTTCAACAGATGACAGAGAAATAAGTAAAATATGCCTCTACGTCTATGTTTTTTTCAGTAAGAGGCCTGACTTGTAAGACAGGGAAAAGTAGAATGCCTTGTTTATAGTTTGTTGACATTATAGATTCACAGAAAAGTTGGGGAGAGAAGGGCAGTCAGTAGAACATGGATGTGGACTAAATCGTGTATGAACGATATCATATATTGAAGAAAATCTCAGGCGGAATTGTTACGTATTGGTATATTGATGTAACAGTTGATTTCTGCCCCCTTCTTCCTGACCCCTTTTAATGTTTCTTAGTCATGTGAAGACATACATAAAATGGAATATGATCGTGTGTGTGCTGACACATAGAAGAAAGACTTAGGAATGGATAGCTGATGCGTATTACAATGTGCTGCCTACACTGGAGTAGGGAGGAACCTTGACTTAATTCTGTATGGTGAGTTTTGAACAATAATGCCTCTATTTATGTGGGCTTTTTCATCATATACTGTTCTGGGTTTCTGGGGAAGTAAATCTTATGCATTCACACTTTCTGTCTGTCTTGCTTTAATTACTTTTAATACATTGGGCCATTTTCACCCAAACTGGAGACAGAAATGTAGAACTTAACATTTTAGTAGTGTATGTTGTTTTCCAACTGTGACAGAAAGCGTGCTCTTTATTCCTTCTGAGAAATAGAAGCAGGTTGTTGTCAAGCCTGTATTTACTCATTTCTTACTTATAATGTAGTTTTTAAACCTATGTAAAGCGCTGGTCAGTTGTGACATACACTGCCTCTTATTCAGTGAGAAGTCACCGAGGAATAAGATTACCATGGTAGGTAGATGAAGCAAATCTAAAGAAGGCTAGATTCATTATTTTTCTACTCATTAAACATCTTGTTTCTGCTCCTCTAAGTAATCTTCTTCTGAAAGAGAAAATTGGATTGATGCTGACAGCATCTGTTATTTGACAAGGCTAATTCCTTAGGATATTATTCACTCTTTTCTACCATGTCATAACCCTGTATGACTTTTTGAAGAGAAGTTATTAAAGTATTCAGTGTTTTTAGCCAAGTGTAGTGGAAGGGGTAATTAATTACCAAGAGATTATATTTTAAAAATATGAATATAGTTTATTAATGTTAAATATTCAGAACTCACATCACCCTGATCACCAATTTAATAATAATAACAGGTTCTTTGCATCATTTATGGAAACTATATACAGGTTATAATAGGATCTAGGAATAACCAGTAAATATATACATTAATTGAACTCAATTAAACTGGCAGAGAAGGCTTTGTAGTCAATGCACTGCTTGTGGTCAGTACTCCGCTTGCTCAGTAGATGGATTCAAGGAGCTCCTTTCTGCTTATGGCAGAAGACAATTAATGATTACAAGGGGCTTTTGGTATTTACTCACAAAAATATTATCTGACAGTACCCAAAGCTCGTGACGGGGTTGCTGTTGATAGCCATTAGAGGCTTTGGAGTTTCCCCAGGCTTCTGGGTGCTGTAGAAAGGAGGCAGACGATCTCTGACCTGGTCCTGGCTCTCTGGATGGTCTGTGTTACCTCCAGGGCTTCTGTCTGGGCAGGAGGCTTCCAGGTGCAGGCAGATGTGTGCAGTCTTGGCACGGACAGAGCAGATATAATAGTGGAGCACAGGTTTAATAGCGCACACACTTTGTACTGGCAAAGCACAGGCTGTGCTCCCTGCTCAACTCCTTTTATCCATACAGCCCGAGACTAATGTGCCTTTGGACACAGGATAGCCAATTAAATGGCTGTTAGCCAAAACTGACCATACTAGTCAAAGCCACAGGCTTGCTTCACCCTTTCTAGGGCAGAACACAGCCTTGCACAAGGCAATCACATGCACCCTGTTTACCACGGGGTCTGGGCAGGGCACATACCCCAGACTTAGGGGCTCCAGATTCTTTGTCCTCTTTCCTGTGGTTGCTCTCCCCAAAACAGAAGGAGGGAAAGCAGAAAAACATGCCTGGGCAAACCAGGACATGTGCAAACCTAATTTGGCCTGCTTAGACCTACCATGACAGCAAGTTCCTCTGGACAAGGTGAGAAAAAACGTGGAAATCAACGGCATCACTGAGTGGCATAAAGTATCAGGAAAGAGTGATGTAAATAGAAAGTGGAACACATTCAAAGAGAAATGAATTTATGTCTTAATGTTATGCACGTTGCTTAGCAACAGGCAGTAAAAGTGTGGATGAACAAGTACAAAAAGTAATTAAAGAGGCATGTGCATGCCATGGTATATCATAATAACCAGGATATCAAAAACATGCAAAACGCAAAGCTGGAGAAAAAATTATTCAAAAATGCTAAGAGAAATGCTGAAATTTTTTTATTCTTTGTAGACTGATCTTTTCCCTGTAACATTAGCTAGGAAAAATAGGCAACTTCCTCTGTAATAATACAAACAACAACAACAGTAATAATAATAATATATCTTTTCCTAAGGAAACGTAAATTCTAAATTGTGAATTGACCGTAAAGAAAAATGTGTGGGAAAAAACCCACAAAATATTAAATTTAACATATAATAAAAGTTTGTTTTGCAACGTAGAATTAACACAGATTTTTAGTTCTTTCCATTACTTAGAAAACAAATCTTTGCAATAATACCATCCTCTCTTAGAACCAATTTGCCCACAGTTTCTGCCTCTGAATCACTTCTCGAAAGAATGTGTTTATGTGGCTGCTTTTAAAGCTTAATTTTCTAATACTTAGACAAAATTACTTCTGGTACATTTTTTTTACCTAACTGTCTTTAAGTATGATTTGGAACTTATGAAGATTTTTTTTAAAACTATCTAAATAAATATGGTTTGATGGCTAGAGAAAATAGCAATTAGAAAACTGTTCTATCAGTAGTGAATATCTAGGTTGGGTTTAACCTTTGACCTTGATACTTGAATCTTTCTTTATATCTGTGAAGGTTTGGGAGTTACCCACCCCCCACACTTTGTAAAATGACCCAGACTAGCACTCAGTCGGCTGGAAGTTAAATGATGAAGCTCTATTTACAGCTTTGCACAACGTACAGCAGATATTTACACTATATACAGAATATTTACAGATATATATATATAAGTAGAAGGTAATACAACAACACAACTCCCCTCCCAGAAATCAGAGACCCCAGGAGGGGCTCCCAACCACCCTTCCACCTTCTCCCCACCCCTGTACCTTTCCCCAAGGTTTGCCTTACGTGCAAGGTAAATTAGGAGGATCAGCCAGAAGGGTTAGAAGAAAAGTGGTTAGTGAGGATTAATCAGCAGAGGAGCCAGAGCCCAGAAGCTGCTAGATCCCACCAGCAGCTCCTGTCCCAGCAAGCACCAGAGAGAGACTCCTTTATCTACTGTTTTGGTTAGTGTTCCCAAACAATTGTCCAGCAAGCGTATGAGTGAAGTAGACATCATGATGTTTTCCTTTCACAGCCTATAGTGTAATTTTCTCTATTAAAATATTCCAATTAGCCTCAAACCAACACAATATCTTCCACAAATGTATATTCCAATTACAGACCACTATCTAGATAAATTAGTGATGCACTTAGACCTGAATGAGATCCTTTGGCTTTAATGACTATGCTTTTACTTCAGCATATGCACAAGAATCGATTAGTTAACAAATACTGAACTAGGAGTTAAGAAACATGTACAAGACTCCATTTTCACAGTCACATAATAAAATATCCAAAACTTTGTCTTAGGTTTATTGTAAAAGTTCTGTAAAATATTACTGCTGAAGAGTAGATAGGAAAAATTTAGACTTAAAGCACTTTCCAAATCCTCACACCCTCTTTTATTTTACTTTTGTGACAATATTTTTTCTTTTTTTGCCTAGTAAAAAACTTCCCTAAAGCAGCAAGCTACCTCTTACAGAGACAGATCTGTCCTGAGAAGAAAGAGAGTGTCAAAAATTATGTTAAAGCAGACACAGCCATGTGCTTTTCTTGGAGGGAGTGAATCAGTCTTGTGACAGTAGCAGGTAAAAGTCCTGCACAAAGGCAGAACAGATAGAATCATAGAATGGTAAGGTTGGAAGGGACCTCAAGAATCATCTAGTTCCAACCCCCTGCCATAGTCTGGGACACCTCCCACTAGTACAGGTTACTCAAGGCCTCGTCCTACTGGTCCTTCAGGAGTGTGTGTCTGCTGCTGTGATTATGCCTGGACCCATGTGATGACTGATTCCTTGCTACTTGTGTACCAGTTTAGGGTGGATCCCTCCCCTGGTAGAATAAACTCACCACAGCACATATTGATTTTGTGAAGTTAAGAAAAAAGATTATATTTCTTGTAGTTTATATATAACAGTATAGGGAAAAATACAACTACTACAAGAATATAATAACCTGAGGTAAGATGGGGAAGGGGTCAGGTGGCAGCAAAAGCAGCAGCAGCAGCAGCAGAAACAGAGGCGGGGGAAGATAGCAGCAGGCGCAGGCGAAGCAGTGGTAGCAGCAAGGGGAAGGTACAGGCTGTGCTTCCAAACATAAAGGTTTTGATGCTCCAGTGAAACATTAACTTATCTATTGTTGCCATTATATGACCTATCCCTAGAATGTTCACCTTAGAGCTTCCACCTCTAAGTTTCTTTGTTTTGATTTTTTTTTTAAATGTCTGAGGTAGGAATCTAACTCAAATACTATGGCTGGGTAGGAAGCAAACCAGTGAAGTGTTGTGTTTTTAGTGCTATTCCAGCTTTATATTACTGCTGAAAGTAATTTCAGTTTAATGAGTAGAATCACAGTGGGCTCTACTATGTGCATAAAATCACAGAATACCAGGTTGAAAGGGATCTCAAGGATCCTCTGGTGCAACCTTTCTTGGCAGAAGTCTGGTCTGGGTAAGATATCTGCAGCCTGTCTGTCTGAATAGTAAACATCTCCAATACTGGGAAATCCACCACTTCCGATGACTGATTTTCTCACTGTGAAAAATGTTCAAATCAGAATCTTCCTGAAAGTAACTTGTACCCAGGGGGCACGGGTCCTGTCTTTTCCATGTGACTCCTTGTAAAAAGGAAAATGTATCTTCTTTGTAGCCACCCCTTAAATACAGGAACATGCTAATAAGGTTTCCCCTAAGCTACCTTTTCTCAAGAATGAAGCCAAATTCTTTCAGCCTTTCCTCATATGGTAGGCTTTCCTGTCCTTTGATCATCTTTGTGGCCCTTCTCTGGGTGTTTTCCAGCCTGTTCCCATCTTGGTATAGTGGGGACCAAAACTGAACACAGTATTCCAGCTGTGGCCTGACAAGTACTGAGCAGAGTGGGCTAATAACTTATTTGTCTGTCCTAAAGTTGCCCTTATTGATGCAGGCCAACATCCTGTCGGCTTTCTTTGCTGCTACAGCACACTGTTACTAATATTGCACTTGTCTACCAAGACTTCCAGGTTCCTTTCCACAGAGCTGGTTCCCAGTGTGTGCTACACTCCTGGATTATGTTTCCTCAGGTGCAAGAACTTACACTTGTTATTTTTGAACTTCATAAGGTTCTTATTAGCTTGCTCTACCAGCCTGTCCAGGTCTTCCCGGAGGGTGGCTTTCCCTTCCAGAGTATCCACTTGATTTATTTATAATTGTCCAGATTCCTTACAGATTTAACTGATCTCCTTTGTTGCCCCAAAATCAGTGGTATGCTTGACACTTACAGTGCTCTTTTTGCTCATGTTACTATTGATGTAATTCTCTTGCTTAGCATGTTGCTCTTTCAACAACCGCGTTTTTCTCATTAGTATTAAAAGGTCTATTTTCATGCCTCCGTTAGACACAGAATGGATTCTGGAAAGAAATAAAGGATTTTTGCTTTTTTCTACTATATCAAACATAATCTTTTCCTTTTGGAGTTTCTAAAATTATGCTTTGAAAATATTGTTTAGAAGCGAAAAGCTAACAGTTGCACAGTACAGTAGAAATGGTAAAATGAATTTGGAAGCATAATGTTCAGTGATATCCCATAAACAGAATAGGAAAATGGCCTGATAGTTTTCATTCCTAATAAAACAGGTAACTGAAAAAGAATCTAAAATTATGTAAGGTTCCACGGTGTTACTAGATCATAGAATCATAGAATGGTTTAGGTTGGAAGGGACCTCAAAGCTCATATAGTCCCAACCGCCTGCCATAGGCAGGGACACCTCCCACTAGTACAGGTCACTCAAGGCCTCATCCAACCTGGCCTTGAGCACCTCCAGGGAGGGAGCAGCCACAACCTCCCTGGGCAGCCTGTGCCAGTGCCTCACCACCCTCACTGCAAGGAACT
>VWZE01007719.1:0-38324 GCA_013396675.1 Eubucco bourcierii | reverse complement strand
ATGTTTTTCCAGTTTGGTGCCCAGGATGTCATGTGGGATAGAGTCAAATGCCTTACTCAGGTCCAGGTAGATGCCATCAGCTGCCCTTCCCTTGTCCACTGTCGCTGTGACTTCATCATACAAAGCCACTAAATTTGTCAGGCAAGATCTGCCCTTGGTGAAGCCATTGCTGGTTCCCACCAATCACCTCTGCTTTGTTTTCCATTTGCCTTAGCAGAGCTTTCAGCAGGATCTGCTCCATGATCCTGCCAGGCACAGAGGTGAGGCTGACTGGTCTGTAGTTTCCAGGGTCATCCTTTTTTCCCTTCTTGAAGAAGGGTGTTGTGTTTGCACTTCTCCAGTCAGCAGGAACTTGTCCAGTCAGTTCCTGCCGGTGGATCTCGTCAGGCCCCATGGACTTATGCACGTTCAGGTTTCTTAGTAGCTCACAAACACGATCTACTACAGTAGGCAGATCTGCCTGCTCCCAGTTCTTATATTTACCCTCTGGGACTTGGACATTGTGGTTGGAGCCCTTGCTGTTAAAGACTGAGGCAAAGAAGTCATTGAGCACCTCAGCCTTATCCATATCTTTTGTCAACAGCTCTTCATGTCCGTTCTGTAAGGGTCCCACATTCTCCCTGTGCCTCCTTTTCTCACTAATATACCTGAAGAAATTCTTCTTGTTCCCCTTACTGTCCCCAGCCAGATTCAGTTCCAGCTGTGCTTTAGTTTTCCTTACCTCAGCTCTGGCTGCACAAACAGTATCTTTGTATTCATCCCACGTCCCCTGTCCTTGCTTCCACTCTCTATAGGCTTTCTTCTTGCGTTTAAGTGCATCCAGGAGCTCTATATTCATCCATGCAGGCCTCCTGGTGTTCTTTCCTGCCTTCCTTTTTTCTGGGATGCCTTTTTCCTGGGCCTGGAGGAGGTGATCCTTGAACACTGACCAGCTTTCCTGGGCTCCCCTTGCTTCCAAGGTTATTTCCCATGGCACCCTGCCAAGGAGGTCCCTGAAGAGTAGGGATTCCGCTCTTCTAGATTCTAGAGCTGTGATTTTGCTGNCCACTCTCTATAGGCTTTCTTCTTGCGTTTAAGTGCATCCAGGAGCTCTATATTCATCCATGCAGGCCTCCTGGTGTTCTTTCCTGCCTTCCTTTTTTCTGGGATGCCTTTTTCCTGGGCCTGGAGGAGGTGATCCTTGAACACTGACCAGCTTTCCTGGGCTCCCCTTGCTTCCAAGGTTATTTCCCATGGCACCCTGCCAAGGAGGTCCCTGAAGAGTAGGGATTCCGCTCTTCTAGATTCTAGAGCTGTGATTTTGCTGTGCACTCTCCTTGATGCCCTGAGGATCCTAAACTCTACCATTTCATGGTCACTGCAGCCAAGTCTGCCGTTCAGCTTTACTTCACTCACCAGCCCCTCCTTGTTGGTGAGGACTAGGTCCAGCATAGTACCTTTTCTTGTGGGTTCCTCTGCCACTTGGAGGAGGAAGTTATCATCAATGCACTCCAAGAACCTCTTAGATTGCTGGTGCTCTGCTGTGTTGTCCTTCCAACAGATGTTGGGGTGGTTGACGTCCTGCATGAGGACCAGGGCCTGTGAACATGAAGCTTCTGCTGTTTGTAAAGGGCCTCATCTGCTTTGCCTTTCTGATCAGGAAGTCTGTAGCAGACTCCCACTATGAAACCATCTTCCTGTGACTTCCCTGTAACCTTTACCCATAAGCTCTCTGTTTTTGGGTTGCACATCCCCAGGTGGAGCTCCACAGAATCTAGTTTATCAGTGATGCAGAGGGCAACCCCCCCTTCCCCTTCTCCTCTGCCTGTCCTTCCTGAAGAGTCTATACCCATTCATCCCCAAGCTCCAATTATGAGCTCCATCCCACCATGTCCCAGTGATGCCAGTGACATCATAACCCTGGAGACTTGCTCATGTTTGCAATTCTTCCTGTTTGTTCCCCATGCTCCTTGAGTTAGTGTAGAGGCATTTCAGTTGTGCCTCTGTTGGAGCTGACTTATTGGCTGATTTTCCCTTACCCTGATCTTTGGGAGCTCTTTTCTCAGTCTGTAGTCCAACCCTAGGGTCAGATCCCACCTGTTCATGCTCAGGCGCCTCTGCAACTATCGACCTATCTCTAACCCTCTTGTTATTACCACGGCCTGGATTACCATGTGATGTTTTCCTGTTGGCAGCTACTACCTGAAGGGGATCTGGCTCATCTCTGCAAGACTTTGACTGCATTATTTTGTCCCCAGCATGCTTCTGGGCAGCAGGTTGAGGGCCCTTACTAGTACCCCATTGGTCCCACACTGATGTGTCTTCCCGCACCTTGCCACATGGTAGCCTGATGACTTTATCCCCCTCCTCCTTCACATCCCGTTTAAAGCCCTGTCAACTAGCCCTGCAATCTCCTCCACAAAGACTCTCTTCCCCCTTCGAGAGAGGTGTCTCCTGTTTGGCCTCAACAACCCTGCTGCTGTATAGATCATACCATTGTCAAATAAACCAGATTTATGGTGGTGACACCATCCACGGAGCCTTACTCTACTGTAATTGTCTTTATAAAAACACTACTATGTTGCAAGTCATGCTGTCATATTTGAATCTACTATTTTTGAGTGTTTTAAATCCAATAGTCTTTTATTCTAGTGTCTCTGAGAACACTGCTTTTAAGGGAGAGTTTAAGTGTTAAGAGTTTCACAGTGCCATTCACAAAATGTGCACACAGCTCATGTGCACAAGCTAACTTTTATTAGCCTTGATTTTCTAAGCTGTGTGAGTTTGCTGTGTCTCGTAGAGCAGATGAGTAGGTGTGACACACTCTTCATTAATTTTCAGTTACTGTCCCCAGCAAGACAGAATTGGGGAAATGCTTTCTGCAACTACCTGAAAGGAGGTTGTAGCAAGGAGGGTGTTGGTCTCTTCTCCCAAGAAACAAATAATAGGATAAGAGGAAATGACCTCAAGTTGCACCAGGGGAGGTTTAGATTGGATATTAGGAAAAAAATTCTTCACTGAAAGGGCTGTGAAGCACTTAAACAGGCTACCTAGGGAAATGGCTGAGTCACCACCCCTTGAGGGTACTTAAAAGATGTGTGGATGATTCATTTAGGGACCTAGTTTAGCAGTGTCCTTGGCAGTGTTAGGCCAGCAGTTGTACTCCCTGCTAGTAAAGATGCTTTCCAACTTAAACGATTCCATGATTATGCATGTGCTATATGGACCAAGAACTGACTGAATAGATTTCAGAAAGTCTTTTGAAAATTATCATTGAATTGAGGTGTTTACTTCTGGATTTTGCAGTTATTACAACTTCATTTTATTTAATGTTTTCGTGATGTATCAATGCTGGTAGAATAGGTCAGAAACACCAAGGTTGGCAACTTGGCAAAGAATGATGGTGAAAAGACAGTTAGAGTGTGACCACTGGACCAAACTCTGACAGGAAATAGTGAACTACCTGTTACTTTAAAGTAAATATCAGTTACTTTAACTGCATGTAAGTTATTTGACTCAATTCAGTCAATTAACACAAAAAAAAAAAAGACATTGCAGTACTGGAGGTCACACTAAATTTGCTAATGTTTCCTGTAGCTTTACGTTTTATTAATATATGAAAAGCTATCTCAACAGCCAGTGGGCATATTGCCTGTTCCACTAGCAGAAGACAACTAATTCTGTTTGCTTTGCTTTTAGGAAGAGTTGTGATCAGCTAGATTAGCACACAGATCTCTGTGCTAACCCTCATGCCTGTATGTGTAATAATGTACTGAGCCACTAACACATCCATAGGCGTGGCTCATCATTCTCGGAGAATGTCTTCAAGCTGCCGTAAGGCCATTGTGGCAGGTTCACAGAATGATGTAGACATACGTTGCCAAGACCTCCGTTAGCAGCAGCAACGTAAATTACTCTGATGGAAGATGTAAGAGAAGCGTGGCCAGCAGGGCAACGGAGGTGATTCTGCCCCTTTACTCTGCTCTCGTCAGACCCCACCTGGAGTACTGTGTGCAGTTCTGGAACCCTCAGCACAGGAAGGACATGGAAGTGTTGGAGCGGGTCCAGAGGAGGGCCACAAAGATGATCAGAGGGCTGGAGCAGCTCTGCTGTGAGGACAGGCTGAGAGAGTTGGGGCTCTTCAGCCTGGAGAAGAGAAGGTTTCGAGGGGACCTGATAGTAGCCTTCCAGTATCTGAAGGGGGCCTACAGGAAGGCTGGGGAAGGATTATTTACAAGGTCCTGCAATGACAGGACAAGGGGCAATGGGTTTAAACTGGCAGAGGGGAGATTTAGACTGGATGTTAGGAGGAAGTTCTTTACAGTGAGGGTGGTGAGGCACTGGCACAGGTTGCCCAGGGAGGTTGTGGATGCTCCCTCCCTGGATGTGTTCAAGGCCAGATTGGATGAGGCCTTGAGTGAGCTGTACTAGTGGGAGGTGTCCCTGCCTATGGCAGGGGTTTGGAACTAGATGATCCTTGAGGTCCCTTCCAACCTTACCATTCTATGAATCAATCCAGTGAGGTGCAGAATGTATCATTTCTAGGTCTGAGTCAAAACCAACCATCTGCTTTAAAGTCAGGGTTTCGTTCCAACGGAGAGGCATAACTGCCATTGAGAGTTCAGATCTCATCCCTCTTGGAGAAAAGGAGTGAAATTTAGTTGTAGTTTTGATACTACTGTTTGGTTGAAGAGTTTCTGAAGTGTCTGGTATTCTCGTTTGGCTCAAGCCTGATCTTTCTAAACCGTTACAGAAGTGCTGTTAGGGTGTCTTTCTAAGTTACGGCTAAGACTATGCTTTTTATAGCTACCTTTTAGAGGCAGTCTGAACTCACTTGGAGTATTGCATCCAGCTCTGGAGTCCTCAGTGCAAAAATACATGAACCTGTTGGAGTGACCCCAGAGGACCACAAAAGAAATCAGAAGGATGGAACACCTTTCCAGTGGAAAAAAAAAGCTGAGAAAGTTGGGGTTGTCCAGCCTGCAGAAGAGAAGGCTCCAGGGAGACCTTATTGCAGCTTTCCAGTCATTAAAGTGGACTATAAGAAAGATAGGGGCAATCTTTTTACCAGGACCTATTGCAACAAGACAAAGATTATTGCTAAAAGAGTGTAGATTCAGAAGGTAGATTCAGACTAGATATGAAGATGACGTTTTTTTTACAGTAAAGGTGATGAAACAGTTTCCAGTTCTGGGCTTCTTAATTCAGGAGAGATGTTGAGGTACTGGAAAGTGTCCAAAGAAGGGCAATGAAGCTGGTGAGGGGCCTGGAGCACAGACCTGTGATTTGAGGCTGAGGGAGCTGGGGGTGTGCAGCCTGCAGAAGAGGAGGCTCAGGGCAGACCTCATTGCAGGCTACAACTACCTGAAGGGAGGTTGTAGCCAGGTGGGGTTGGTTTCTTCTCCCGGGCAACCAGCAACAGAACAAGGGGACACAGCCTCAAGTTGTGCTGGGGGAGGTCTAGGCTGGATGTTAGGAGGAAGTTTAACATCTTTGTCAGTGACATGGACAGAAGACTCAAGTGCACCCTCAGCAAGTGTGCAGATGGCACCAAGCTGTGTGGCACAGTCGACTTGCTAGAGGGCAGGGATGGAACAGCTCTCCTGTGAGGACAGGCTGAGAGAGTTGGGGCTCTGCAGCCTGGAGAAAAGGCTTCGAGGGGACCTGATAGTAGCCTTCCAGTAGCTGGAGAGGGCCTACAGGAAGGCTGGGGAGGGACTATTGACAAGGTCTTGTAATGACAGGACAAGGGGCAATGGGTTTAAACTGGCAGAGGGGAGATTTAGACTGGATGTTAGGAGGAAGTTCTTTACAGTGAGGGTGGTGAGGCACTGGCACAGGCTGCCCAGGGAGGTTGTGGCTGCTCCCTCCCTGAGGTGCTCAAGGCCAGGCTGGATGAGACCTTGAGTGAGCTGTACTAGTGGGAGGTGTCCCTGCCTATGGCAGGGGTTGGAACTAGATGATCCTTGAGGTCCCTTCCAACCTTACCATTCTATGATTCTATAAGTTCTTGCCAGAGAGAGCGATTGGCATTGGAATGGTCTGCCCAGGGAGGTGGTGTAGTGCTCACCCCTGGAGGTCTTCAAGGAATGCCTGCATGGGGCACTTAGTGCCATGGTCTAGTTGGTTGGGTAGGGCTGGGTGATAGGTTGGGCTGGGTGAGTTTGGTGGTCTCTTCCAACATGGGTGATTCTATGATTCTCTGAAACACTGGCACATGTTGCCCAGATAGGTGGTAGATGCATCCCTAATAACATTTGATGTCAGGTTGGATGGGGCTCTGAGCAACCTGATCTACTTGAAGATACCCCTGCTTACTGAAGGGGAGTTGGACCAGATGACTTTTAAAGGTCCTTTCCAACCCAAAATGTTCTATAATTCTATGAGGCTTTTCACATTGATGTGTTCTCAGATGGAATTATGCCAGAGCTGAGAGGAAGCGGAAGTAAAATAAATATGGGTTTAATTCTTGTTTAACAGGTGGAAAACCAGAGTCAGAGATAGGAGACATACAGAAGATAACAGAAAAAATATCTAGGTGAAACAAATAGAACACCTGCAGATTTTAGGAGTTTAGGCATGTATGGTGATCTCAAAGTCATTCTCCTTTCCCTGGACAGGTCTTTTTTTGCCCCTAGTCTTTCCTTTGCAGCCATTTCATCTTTTGTGATTAGTTGTGATGAATATTGTGAAGAAGACATTCAGTATTGTCATTCTGTTACCGAAGTTCGTGAGCCTGTGCACCTTTGTAAAAGATAACAAATTCAGAGACGGCTAAGAAAGCAAGTACAAACTGAAATGGATGCATCACAGCTGCTAAAATTGGGCAGATTTTGTAGTTTTCTCATTGGAAACCTTGTGCTATCTTGCAGTTAAACTTGCTACCTAGTTACATACAGGTGAGCACCAAACAAAGACAGAAACACCAAAGACCGAAACAAAAAGCAGTCATTACCTGCTTGTGATGCTTAGATTGAAGAAGCAGAGCTCGAGCTAGCCTCCTGCTCCTTCCCTCTGCTCTTCTCAACACCAATTAGAAATGAACCACGATTCTCCCCAGGGAGTCCTGAGTCTTAAACATGCTCTGTCAGGGTTATAGGTGATAAGGTAATTACTTAAAGATTAATCAATTATGGACACTGAGGCTGTAGGCAATACTTTACTTTGACTCATGCTACAGTATTTGCCCTGTTTTCATTAAAATAATTGGTCATATAGTGCCCATGATATGAATAGATTCCAGAGGTTTTTAATGAGAACTAAAACTGTGATAACTTGATCTTGGAGCTCCAAAGGTCAAAATGGTAACCTTTTTGTAGAGCTCATTAAAATGAACATGATAGATATGTGCAACTATGTAAGAAGTTTGGAAAATTCTGTCAGTAAAGAGACTTCCTTCAAATAGAAGCACCTACCTGCTCTATACGTGTAGTTTTTTTATGGTTACCAGCCAATACTACTATTGTAGTAGTAGAAGTTCTACAGAATATCTAAGAAAAATGTAGAGCCTGAAGCAGTTTATGTGTGCTGGATGTGACTGAAGGTCTTAAATTTAATATGTGAAATGTTTAGTCCATTTTAGTTTTAAGATTAATAATTTTGTAATGTAACCTATTATATATAGGTTGCCCAGGGAGGTTGCCCCTGGAGGTGTTCAGACCGGGTTGGAGGAGGCCTTGAGTGACCTGTACTAGTGGGAGGTGTCCTTGCCTATGGCAGGGGTTTGGAACTGGATGATCCTTGAGGTCCCTTCCAACCTTACCATTCTACAATTCTGTGATTCTATATCAATATGAAATGTTGACTTCTAGTTAAATAATAAACATCATTACTGGCCAAAGCTAGTAGCAGTCCAAGACTAACTTTTGTTTTCGTAAGATCAAGATTTTTTAAATGTGTCTATTAGGATCTTTATTCCTGGCTAAACTTAACTGATAGTTAAAAAAAAAAAAACAACTAGTAGAAACTGTTCAGCATTGCTCCTCTTGGCTCACCAAAAATGTCAGCTACAAGCATAAATGTACCAGTGAGAGACCCACCTGTAGCATTTCTGTGTAGCAGACTGAATCATCACCCTCTACATACACTCTTGGTTAAATTATTCATTCTATCACAATTAGGAATTTCACCTGGCCTTGTGGGAAAGATTTGATCCAAACTCATTAAATGGAGTTTAATTTGGTCATTTATGTTCTCAGTAACATCTCTTTAACTTGGAAAGTGTCTTTTTGCTTTGTGGCAATTTCTAGTGCTTAATGGGTCATCTGGCAAGAGGGTGTTTCATGCAGGAAGTGCTTTCTCCCGTTGTTAACTCATGATTAGTGGAGGCAAAAGGTAGTGTGTTGTCAAGACAATCTCTCAGATGGCTTTTTGGACTTTCTTTTGCCATTTCGTAAGGTACATCCTTTTAGAGCAAGTTCCAGTTAGACATTTCATTATCTAAGTTCAGATTAATAAAATAATTCTATATATTTCTACTATATAGTTCAAATCAGCTGGTCTAGTTTCTGTCACCTTTTATTCTCTTTCTGTTTTATTACTTGCTTTTGTTTGCTCACTCCCATAGACTGCTTGATACTTAACAGATTTCTTCCATGAAAATGAATCCTATTATTGTATCTTTTTACTGAGTGGCCTTCTATTGATGTACCTAGCTCCAAAGAGCTAAGAATATAGCCTACAAAAATAGATTTGCCTGTCCCTCCAGTTCAAAGGCAAAAGACCCTCAACATGCTTACCACAGTTAAAAAAAGATAACCACAATCCAGGCCCATTCAGCTCTTGCTGAGTTCCGTTTCGTCCTCGATTTGGCGTTTCTTTATGCCCCTGTATTTCTAAAAGGTAAAACAGTGGATTCGTATATCATAATGACTGTTTAAATGCTTTTGCTAAAAACTTACTTCATCCATGGTTAACGCTAGGAGACCTCAGTGCACATGCAGTTCCAGTGCACAGCAGCCCTAAAATCCTCTTTGAAAATACTGTTTTGCT
Organism: Eubucco bourcierii; assembly: GCA_013396675.1. Lineage (NCBI taxonomy): Eukaryota > Metazoa > Chordata > Aves > Piciformes > Ramphastidae > Eubucco > Eubucco bourcierii. The sequence goes on along the minus strand of VWZE01007719.1, from coordinate 29,354 downwards.
AAAATAGCTGTTTACTATAAAATCAGTGAGCTCATGCTTCCAGCAAAGCACAGCTATCTAAATGTAGATAGATCAGTGTGTGCTCTATATAAGCATGCTACAATTTGATTCTGTTCCTGAAGAAACTGACAGTGTTGGTGTCCACACAATTTACATAAACAGATCCAAGGGTTCTAGATCATGTGTAATCTTAATGATCTTTTCTGTTATTTCAGATGTGCCTAGGAAAGTAATGTTGAAGTGTTTGCTTTATTTGTACAGATCTAAATACTGCAAATGAAGCTGGAATTCACTTTTTGATATGTTACAAAGTTGAAATTTTTTATGTTAAATACTGTTACATAGATTTGAACATGTAGTTCATTGCCAGTACTCCACTGCTTTCCTTCTTCTTGAAACTGTTTATTTACATATTCTGTTAGACATGTGAATATATTTCTCAGATGTGTGATTATTGCAGCATGCCACTTTCCATGCCTTCCTCATATTTACATCAAGTTTCTCCTCACTTGGGTGTACCATCAGTTTATGACTAGGTTTGGGGAGTTTAAACTTAGTTGAAAATGCAAGCAACATGTTTCTCCTAGAAAACATATTTAGTGAAATTACACTCTTGTTTGCCATATGGTGCTTCATACAGATGGATAATTATTATGCAAATCTTTTTATTAGTGAGTTTCTGCTATTCTAAAACTCATTTGCTTTGTGTGTGTTGGCTTTGTACACATTTAGTTCAGTTCTTAGGATGATCTGGGACTGTGCCAGATCTTTTTTATTCTTGATGGTACAGGTTTTTTACAACTTTAAACTTCTTGTATTTATGATTTATTCCGTTTTCTTTGTTCGTCGGGCAAAAGAACAAACTTTTACTTCCATCTACCATATGAGAAATATGCAAGAAGCATCTCTCACTGCTGAATGGAATCAATAGTAAAACTTGCATTCTTCCATCATAGGCTTTGCCTCCATGGTTATAGGCATTTAAGACTGGCGAAGTGAACTGTCACATAAAATATTTAATTTCATATGCAACGTTTTCTATGCAACCAGAATCTATTTTGATGATTTCCAATAGCTTTTTTCCAAATAGCAAGCTTTGTGTGGCACACTGAACAGGCTGATATATAATGTGAGGGGTTTTATGGAGATTTTTGGGTAAGAATTATATCTTTGGCTCTTCCTCTATGAATATGTAATGTGAAAATTGTGAAAAGGAAGTATCGCTTTTTGTAGCCGACCCTTCTAATAACTTTAGATTTCTTAGATAGAAGGGGCTAATGTCTGTGAATGAGCGAAAGCATTCGGTATATGTTTAAGTAAGTCCCTTACTAACACAGTGTACTCTATATTATAATTTATTCATGCTCATATAATAATCAGAGGTTTTTCCACTGCCTCAAGCAAGCACAATATTCATAAAAATTAAAGCATTCTTGAATTATATACTTGAGGTTCATGGACAGGAGCATCGGATTTCTTACTTCTTTAGAGAGGTAAAAATTAGGCCTTAGAACAGCTGAGATCTAAGGAGATTTAGAGATGTCACAATGACTTTCCCACAGAACGGTAATTCTGCACATCACAGTATGCATTCCAGGAGTGGGTTCTTGTAAATTAAACTAATCTTTCATCTTTGTCACAAAACATTCTAATAAATGAGCCTACTAAATTGAAATTTTAAATGTTTTATTTCACATAGTATTTTGATGTTGTGCAGATATATCAGACATAAACAGTATTAAATTATACTGTTACAGCTTAACAGTATAAAATGTTACAAAGTGAGATTCCTCTACTATATAATTCAAGGTTATAATGAAGATGATGGTCTCCAAGAGTAAAATAGTATTTGATCAAAGCAGTTCCCTTTCATCCATCTAAATCAGCTCATTAAAACATTTAATATATAGATACCTATCCCATAGAAGGCAGCTCTGTTTCTTCAAAGGTTGCTGAAAATAAAGCAGTTTTATCTTTATCTGAAGTAAAACCCTAAATTGAGTAGCTATAAAGCCAAACTGAATAATTTACTTCATCAGAGGCATTATTGGATGGAAGTTTGGGGGCTGTTATGGATCAAGGCTGTTACGGATCATGGATGGTTAGAGCAAGCCATTTTAGTTTTAATCCTACTAATCTATTAATCATCAGAATTGTAGATTGTTAAACCACTACAGGGTAAAAGAACAACTACACTGTTGTCAGATGGAGAATAGTTTGAAACACTGTGCTTCTGTATTTTGAAAAAGTACTCTTTTTTCTTAATAATTTGATGTAGTAGGAAATTATTTTTTGCTACCTGTAAACTGTTACACATATACAAAATAATGCTCTAAATTGCCTTTTCAAAATGTAGACTAAATAGTGGAAATGTTTTCAGAGATGAGGCCTACTTTGAGACATAATAGCACCACCCTTCTTTTCAGTCTCATATGTCACCAAAATTTACTGTTTAATACAAAATATTTATTACTTTCTCCAATTTTTTCACTGAATCAAAATGAGGTGTTTAGTTTAGTAAGGATCTGCTCACAACAGTAATCAGACAGAGCAACAGCTAAAGAAGTCAAATAATTTGCCAAATGGCTCAGTATGAGATCAGTTAGAATAGGGAAATATATTAGGGAAATACAGAGACTGGATGACTTAGTTTCTCGGTTTCCAATCTGAAGCTTAAAATACATGATTCCTTATCCTCATGGTTACAAGTCTTGGTTCTGGTGTCATTTTCTCTTTAATCTGCTTGACAGGCCTATCCGACCTGCAGTTCTGGTATAGCACATGTCCTACACTGATGTAGACAGCATTACTCTGAAGTTCCTTACATATAATACTCCTTGACACCAAGGAGAAGAGGCTGGCTTCTCCTCGCTCCAGCCTCCCTTCGGGTAGTTGTAGACACCAATGAGGTCTCCTCTCGGCCTCCACTTCTCCAGACTGAACAACCTCAGGTGCCTCAGATGCTCCTCACAGGCCTTGTGCTCCAGGCCTCACTGCCCTTTTCTCCACATGATCCACCACCTCAATATCCCTCTTGTAGTGAGTGGCCCAGAACTGAGTACAGTACTTGAGGTGTGGCCTCACCAGTGCTGAGTACAGGGGGCTGATCACCTCCCTCTTGCTGCTGGCTACTGTGTTGCTAATACAGGGCAGGATCCCACTGGCTTTCTTGGCCACCTGAGCACGCTGCTGACTCACTTTAGCTGTCAAACCAATACCACCAGGATTCTTACCAAACCATCTAATTTCTTGCACCCTCTGAAGACAGTGACAAAGAAATGTTGCTGTATGTACTAAATGCTCATCGTTTGACTTAAACTGTTTAGTTACAATTATTTTCCAACCCTGTCATTCCTAATTTGACCATATTATTACTTTTCAATACATTTTCAACTGGAGTAACAAGGAAAAGTGCACACAGGTGCTGCTGAAGACAAGTCTTACATTGTATGAGGAACTTAGGAAGGTGCTGGTAAGAAAGGAAGAGGGTAATAAAAAAAGGTACATTTTCTTAAAAAGCATTGAAGATTTAAAAAATAGGAGGAAAAGTAAAATAGTCTGGAAAGATGAATAGGAATTTAGAAATAGGAATTTAGAGAAAGGGGAGAAAAATCAAGAATGATAACAGAGGAATTAGGCCATGTCACTGTCTTAATAGAGGAGAAGTTAGTATATAATTTCAGACTATGATGAGACATTAAAAAGATTTCTTGTTTCTTATTAGTTTGCATATCTGTTTTCTGACTGATTTGTAGATAAGAAAAGCGGAGTTTCTTTCTCTAAAACACTTCATACAAAAAGAAAAAATTTAAAACCAATGTTATCTGCACAGAAGTATTTAATAAGTAATCTATTGGGAAATATGGTGAACTTAAGACCTGTGAACAGTCTGCTAATAGGTAAAGTGGTAGTAAAGTATTCATTGCATTTAGTACCTTTTGGAGCTATATTTTCTTCATGGATATGTTACAGTGTATATGAATTTGGTTTTATTGTTTGCTTTTATAGTTACGAGGCTGAATCTGTATTGGGATGCCACTATCATTAAAATTTCAATAGGCAGAAATATTCCTTCATTACAAACAAATTTATTGCTTCATTGCTTTGCATTGTAAAAATGTGAAGAGCTACAAATTAAAAGCATGATTCTTCTCTATAACAGAAAAAATGGTTGGCTGGAAGGAAGGTAAATACCATTTTCTGCAAATGTATAATGTTTGTCTTGCATAATTACCCACCAGAATTCATAGACATCTATACACTTTCCAGCATTTAACTTTAATACTTTATTCTGTGGGACTGATGACGATTGAAAGTGCAATTTCTGAACACTAAATGAACTATTTTCTGCAGAAATGGATAAAGCTGGTCAGATGTAGTGAAGAAAATTACCTTTGGAGAATGGCCAGCAAACATTGCTCCTTCCAAACAGCCCACTATTATTGTCAGGATACTGCAGAATTTAAAAAGCCAATGTAATTTCTGCATAGAAAATGTGAATAGATAACTAACTCTAGCAAGAATTGTGTAAGTTGGTTATAGTTTGCCTCTTAATATTTAGACAATTATTTTTCAATGCCTTTCACTGTAGCTATGAACTCATTTGCCTTAGCTGTGTAGATATTATACATGAAAGAACTTTCAGAGTCAGCCTCCAAATGTGCTAAACTCTAGGATATGCAATTTCTGTTTAAAAAAAAAAAAAAATCTTGGGTTTGTTTAAACTCCTTTTATCTTACTTCCTTTTGAATTACAATATTGCATTTAATGTATTGCTTCTATTATAAAAAAGAATGAATTTTAAAGATGCAAGATTCTAATTATTTGTATGCTTGTATATGTACTTGTATACTTGTCTGATTCATCCAGCTGTCCAATGAAAGGTCTTACCTCTTCTCACATTTTTTTCAGTTCTTGGACTCAGTAGTGACATTACATTGATTTTACCATACCTGATATTGTGAAACTAAAAAATTTTTTGCTGTACAGAAACTGGATGATTGAGTTCCAACTTTTAAGAAGTACCTACTCCCTTGGAAGTGCATGAGAAACCGTTCTTATTCAGAGAAATTAAATTCTCTTCATTACAAGTTTCTTACTTTACAAAAAAACAATTGAGTGGTCTGGCCATGCCATATTCACATTTTCTATCTCTTTAGCAGCTGAGCACCGCTGAAGAAAAAAAGTAGAAGACACAACAGCTGCATTAAGTTCTATAAATATCTTTCCTTTTGTCTATGAAAAAAAATGGCTAGCAGCTTTTTCTGTGATCACCAAAAAAAAAAAAAAATTGCCTATGGAATTCAGATAGTTCATTTGCCTTTCTTTTTTAATGCTAGAATTAGGCTAATACAGGCTTTCGTGACAGGACAGTCCTTAATGTCAGCTCTATGCAGTCACCATCCAGCTCTAATTTCCTTTACATTTGTCACAGATAGTGATGTCTTCCAGTCCTTCATCAGCCTAGATGAGACTAACCCTGGCTAGGACGCCTCTGAAAAGGAGTACACAAATAGTATTAAGAGGAAGAAGTACTTTGACTTAATAATATTTGTTCTACTTCGAGAGTGGAATAGAGAAACCTTCTATCCAAGTTGCCAAGTCACCTTTCTGACTGCAACTTAGTGTTCTTTAAGAATCCATGGAATTACTGGGTGAGCTAGAGATGTGAAAAAATACACACCCCTTTTTTGGTGTGTCTGTATGCAAATAAACAAAGACTGCATTCTGTCTAACCACATACAGACTACGCTACAGTGCTGCTTGCCTTCATGAACTAATGCTGAAATTCCAATCAGCTATTCTTTGCTGTAGCAATCTGTGTGCACAGATAAGCTGTTTAAGACCATCAGTCTGATGTTTCCTGCCCAGCAATATTTTTTCCTGTTATACTTGGTTGAGTTTAGTGAGTCAGTGTTCCTATTAAAGACTTTTAACAGTATTGGTAAAAGGTTATTGAGGTAGTGCATCCCAAATTCCAGTAGTGACTTTTCTACTCTTGAATCCATTATGAGCTACAAAACTGAGTTCACTCAATACAAGGGAAAGAAACCTGGTATCTCTTGCCAGAAGAGAGGAAGCTGAACGTTGTCTTGTCTCCAGGACGAAAATACAAACTCCTTACTTCAACTCTTTTTTCAATAGCTGCAATGAAAACAACAGCAACAATGAAATAAATAATGCAAACAGAGAAAAAGAAGCACAGGTAGGAATGAAAAGAGGAAAAGAACCCATTAACTGTAGCTGTCCCATGGTTAAACTACCAAGCAGCTGTGACTGCTATCTATATGTTGGACAAAATGGAAAAAAAAATATTCCTGCATTGAATATCATAATAAAATTATTTTAGTAAACTTCTTGGGAACTGTTACATCCTTGGGCTAGTGGCTAGTATCCTACAACCACTTTTCAAGTGTGTAAGGAGAGGTTTAGGGGGGTGAAGGATTTCATTTGCTGTGCTGGTTTGAGGCTAATTGGAATATTTTAATAGAGAAAATTATGTTATAGGCTGTGAAAAGGAAACAATGGTGATGTCTACTTCACTCATAGGCTTGCTGAGATGTTTAAGAATAAGAACTCAAAACATAGATAAGTCAGTCTTTGGGGCACAGCATCTCGGTCTGTCTAAGCAGCTTCTGGCTTTCCTCCTCTCTGCTGAGTAACCTCACTAACCACTTCTAACCGCCCTTGCCCATCCTCCAAATTCACCTTGCGCATAAGGCAAACCTTGGGGTAAGGTACGGGGATGGGGAGAAGGTGGAAGGGTGGTTGGGAGCCCCTCCTGGGGTCTCTGATTTCTGGGAGGGGTGTTGTGTTTCTGTATTACCTTTACTTTGTATATTTCTGTAACTATTCCTGTCTGTTGTGTCTATCTCTGCTTGTACATTGTGCTGAGCTGTAAATAGAGCTTCAGTCCTTAACTTCCAGCCGGCTGAGTCTAGTCTGGGTCATTTTACAAAGTATGTGTGTGTGGGGTGGGTAACTCCCAAACCATCACATTCCCGTATTGTAAACAGTAAAGTTGAGGCACAGAGTAGATGAAATGGCTTGGTTGGTATCACACATGGAACAAACAGCAGCAGCAGTAAGTGAACTTAGGCCTTCAGTTCTAGAGCAGACCATCTGTCTGTCAGCCATATTTCTTCTGTATGATTCTGCCTATGACTGCATATTAAATACATCTATCAGTTTTACAAGTGAAGTGACACATTCTACAGATTATGCAGTGCCTTTCTGATTGCATATGATTTCCTTTGAGAAGTAGAAATGTAACTTATTTATGGTACAACTGTAAACCTTCATGGGAAAGAATATCGTATTTATATCTAAGTAGTAAAATAGACGTTACTTCGCTTTCATTTGCTTTTCTGTTTTGCTTATAGAGCTGTTGACAGTTTATTTGCAGCATTTCAGTATAAAGTAACCAGGTGCATCTCATCACAGAGATTTATTTTTTTGTCATTGAGAAACCTGATTTGCAGTCAATGAAGACAATTATCAGTAAATTTTTGTGTAAGCTAATGATATCATGTGGTAGAAGATTTACTAAATTCTCTGAAATGTTCAGCATTGCAGATTGTCTGTCTCCTTTTTCATATGATCTTTTCACATCATCTACACTGATAAATAATGGCATCTCATTCATTTCCCTGAGATTTATGGGTATAGGGCTTCCTAGCTGCTTATATATATTTAACTAAAATTACTTTTTATCTAGCCTTGGCAGATGTGGGAGTTGGAGAAAAGGCATGTCTAATTTCAAGGAGTTTAGGGTTCTCTACAGATCTTCTGTGGACATTTGATTTTTTGTTCTGTACAAACTTCCATGCTGATGGGAGCTATGGACGCTGTCAGGACCAGGACTGAATGTATGTCTGAAAAACAGAGAAGTACATGCGTAAAAGAAAGCATAAACTGCACACATGAGACTTGAATAGTGGGATCGCATGTTACTTAATCCTACATTTCTCATTTACTAACTAAGAGGAGATGAAATAATGACATTATTAAGAGTGTCAGACTATTTATGTTGGTTAAGACTGAGTTTATCAAGATACCTAATGGAACCTTCCATGCAAACTAAATTGGGAGCCAAATACGAGATGAACACCGTTACCCACAAAATTAAGGTTATATATAGCCAAAGGAAAGGTTTTCATTAGTTAAGTGCATTGTCACTTCTAAGCTATCTCAACAAGTACTTGAGGAAATGACCTGCATGCAAGCATAGCTAGGTCAATGACTTGTGTATTTACTGGGAAGTAGAAGGAATAAGGGGTGGGGAAGGCAGTATTGGCACATTTGTAATAGACTGGTGTAAACTGCTATTACTCCTTTGGTTTGGTCGATCCTTGTGATTCAGTGGAACCCGATGGACTCATCTCTCGTCATCTGTTAAGGGTTATTTACAGGGGATGATCCTTCACACCTATTCTAGATACCTCTGGCAGGATGGATGCTGTTACTCTTTCCAGTGGCCAGACAAAACCAACATAGCTAGTTTCAACTAAACACAATTTTTTGGTGGCAGGTTAGGCCAGTTCAGTTCTACCTACTGACTTAGAAGGGATTTGTTTTTAATGGAAACATTTCAGAAATGAGCAAAAACTGTTACAGATAATGGTGAACTTGCATGTGAGAAGAAATTGGAAAGACCATGGTCAGTTACCTTGGCTAAGAGATTAGTAAGAACAAATAGGACTGAAAGAAACGAAAGAAAAAAAGTACATTAAATATAAAGGGAACTCCAAACTACTACTGCTATTGTAATAAAAGTACAAACACCATGTGAAAAAATGCAATGAGGATTGAAAAACACAGACCAAATGTAATTCCTAATATTCAATAATATTCAGAAAAGACTTAAGCCTTTTAGTCCTATGGGGACTAAAATACAGAAAGTTAAATTAAGTAGACTTTTATTTAGGTGAGAAAATGCAAACACTTAAGAGTATAAGAACATTCCTTAGGGAATGCTTGTTTCCATACTTGGTAAGTACTTCTCTTTTTTTCCTCAGGCTGGATGCAAGGTCAGACCAATGGTTTGATCTAGTGTGGCAATTTTTGTGTTTATAATCTTTATTTCTAATGTGGAAACATAAGGATAAAGGGAAAGATAGTTCATTTCAGATGGATTAGGTTTTGCATTAAATCCTCTTACGGTGTTAGAGGGTGCAGTTGTACCAGAACAGTTATCCATAAAATGTGAAGCAGCTTTCTATAGTTTGCTGTAGGAATGCATACATTTTGAAAAGGAAAAAAAAAAAAAAAGCGAAGTGCCAGTAAAAAAATTCTACTCCCTGACTTTAAGCAGGTTCTTGTTTTGAAAACATCACCTTGTGATTTTTACTCTTTCCCACTACCTTTCTTATCTATTGAAGTCATATCTCAGTAGCAGAGAGACAACTGTAGATCTGATGCCTGAATGAAAAAGGAATTTTATCAGTGGGTCGAAGAGTTTAAGTGTAGATTCTCTGATTCTCTTGCTTTCTTAGGTTGTGTTTTTGGGTTTAGTTTGGTTTTTTAATTCATTCATCTGTGGATTTCAACTGTGACAGTGAGGAACACAGCTTTTAATTAGTCAGTGTAGGGCATTATATCCATGATGTGGCATGCACCTGATTCACACACTTTGCTTTGAATGGTGGAAACATGCACTTTCTAGTAGTGGAGATCTGCAGAACCAGAAAACACTAGCTCCATTGTCTGGTAAATACCCTTCTTGTCCTTTGAATATAAATGAGACTGTAACATATGCTGGCATTGTACATCTCGAAATAACATCAGTATGATATTGGTAAAAACAGGTTTTTCTTCTTTAGTACGTCTATAAAGTTTTGGTCTTTTTTTTTTTTTTTTTTACCATAAATAAAGACAGTTTAATGAAAATAAAGTTTGGCCAGCATAGAGTAACGGAATCTATAAAACATATTCATTTTTAAGCTTAGGAAATAACTAGAATGTCTTCTGAATTTATTTTTTCTGTATATCTGAAAAGAGTTTTATTTACCTCTTCTGTTTTCTTCCTAAGCCTGCTTTTAGCATATATTTTAAATTTTGTAATTGGACACATATCTTTGTGTTGAATACAGTATAGTTTATGTGAGCACAGCTAATAAAGCATGCAAGTTTAACCATAGTTGAGTTTGGTGTTTTAAAATATGTAACAACTTTTACTGAAATAGTCTAGATACCTGGCCTGATTTTCTTCAAATAAATACTAACAGTTCCCTTTTAGAAAGTGTAACTTCAGCAACTGCACGTTTAAAGATTATGTTCGTATCATTCCATCTGTTTCTATCAAGGCAGCTTTTGAGGCAGTTTATGTTATCCAGCTCTATGCTACCCTTACGTGATGGTTCATACTGAAACAGATGGTGAATCCAGTTGCTAAACAGTCAGAAAAATGAGAGGAATTAATCAGAAGTCATAAATATCTGAAAACCTAAAAGTGAAAAACATTTGGCACACAGTTAATGTTATTTTTACCTCTTATACAATGATTTTTTTCCTCAATAATATTTAGTGAGTAGAAAATTGAGGCACGGAAGTTATTTCAGATTCATTGTAAGTAACATTTTTCTCAGGTTAATTTGTTTTAAAAATAGTTTCCTATGATAATTTCCTAAGTCCTCTCATAACATTTAGAAAAAAGCTATTTGCTGTGTTCTCAAATTGAGATGAAGATGCATGGGGAAAATGGGGGAAAAGACACAACACTATAACATTAAGTCTTTGAAAGGAAGTACTTCTTTTAAGCTGTCCATCTTGCGAAGTAATCTTACAGAGTGCAGACAGCATCCATGAAATGTGCACATTTCTGATGCTGTTTTAGGAGTTTAGCATTACCTTCTGACTGATGTTTCTAGAGACTTGTGCCTCAAAACAAGTAATATAATCTGGCTCATTGGTACTGGAAGAAAATGTGTAATTTGCAGTGAAAAATACAAATACTCTTAGAAACTTGCATTTTTTGCCTCACTTCACATTTCACTATCATATTTGTGAAGTTGTTAATCCATCATTAATCCATCACTGGATTAAAGGCAGATCTGAAGAGAAACATGGCAGAAATATATGGTGATGCAAAAATCAAGCTGGAATCAATATGTGAGACCTACTGTGTGCAGTTACAAAGAGTTGTTTAGGTAGGCAGAATGTAATAATCAAAGGTATAAAGTTGGCTGGATGCTTCAATAATTCCTATTTATCTGATGGGGGATTTATCTTTCATGTAACAGTACTCACAAACCCCATAGTGCCTGCATTTCTTAAAGTACATGAAAGATCCGGAAGTCTAATTATTAGTATCAATAGAGGCTCATTACAGAAAAATTGTGTATCTGAAATTGACCTCGAAAACTGAATCTTTCAAATTGTATTAGAGTTCATGCATAGTGAATCTGAAGTTAGAAAATGCAGTGTGCTAGGTCTACTAAGTGAAGTATAAATAGATATCTATTATACCGTATCTCCGTGCTTCAGTAAGTCAAGAGATATGTATTACTTTCAGATGCTATTAATACTTGGCAGTATTAAAGAACCAGATTTTTCTTCTTGTAGCCCAATGCTAGTTTCTGTTTTCCATTGTTTTTGCTTTATTTTGTTCTTTAAAGAGGTCGTGTCAGGGTTTGAAAAGGATGACCTATGTCGAGAATGCTGTCCTCCTTCCACCACACACAATATCATGAAAATAAATTAGTTGTAATTGTTTATAACCTGTATACAAAACAGATCTTACAAATCAAGGGTATACAGGCATTGCTGTGCTAGTTGCATTAGCACTATTCTTACTGGTTTTCTTCAGACTGGTCTTCTAGACCGCATGCAGCCTCCATGTTTACTGAGCCACCAGGGAGTGTTTAGTTAAAACATTTAAACACACGTCACAGCAACAGACAAGGTTCCTCAAAGGGTTTCAGAATCAAAAGCAAAAATGTTAAAATGCATCTCATTAGAAATTACCCAACAGGAAAATTGTACAATACTTTTCATGTTCCTTTAAGTATGTTGTAGGAAGGGAACTCTCTTTGGTGAGTTATCTCTGAAGCCATGTTCTGCTGCTCACCTGAAAAGAAGGTGGCATCAGTGTGTTCCACGGGAGAAAGGCTAAGAGTTTCTGCAAGCCATCCCAGACATGCCTTTCTCCTGGCTCTGTCGCTGTCTGTTGGTAGCAAAGAGCTGCACCAAGTTGACGCACAGGTGGCAATTAGTGAAACGTCCTCAAGGGGTCCCTGAAACTCCCTCCTGAGCAACCGCACTGACTTTTCCTGCGGTCCAGACCGAAACTGCTCAGGTATTCATTCCAGTGTTACGTGCCTGCGCCTTCAGTCTGGGAACTGCATTTCATGTGAACGTATCGGTGAATGTGCGGTCAGAGCCACGCTGCCTCTCATTCCATCCAGGCCCATCTACGTAAATCCTCAGCATCCAGGACTGGCAGATATGCATTAATCTCTGCTACGTTAATTATGAAGTTACAAATCCTCACCGCATCTGACCAGGGTAGAAGACCGCATCAGCACACTCATGTGCGGCGCCATCTGGCAAAGCAGTCACTGTTCCTGTAGTGCTGCTTTTGTAGGACTTCCTGTTCTGTCAAAGCTCTGTTACTGGAAACGTAATTCTCTCATCATTTTACTTCTTTTCTATCTGGATCACAACATACCAGAATACTGTTGAGCATAAAGCGAAAAGCTCTTCAGAATAGCTGTTCTTAACGGATTAAATGATTAACATCTCTGTCCCATTTCTTTCATCTTATAATCAACTCCAAGATGGTGCTGGATAGCTCGGTTGAAGTGATTATATGTTTGAAATAGGAATTATTTGATCTCCTTTGTGGTATCACAGTGTTTAAGAGAGATGGATTTCTTTTCCTTAATATATTTATGGTTCCTTGTAATAGTCCCTTTACTTGAAGACCTGTGTGACATTTGGAGTATAAATCTGTTTAACAGGAACCAATATGCTAAAGGAAGTATGTCAAGCTCTCTTATTTACATTGATACTGATAAACACAATTAAGAAGTTAAGAAATATTTCCGTACCTGAATGAGGTGTAGAGAATGGGAACTAAATGCCTCTGAGAATGCTTAATTGAAGGCTGAACGTTTCACCTGAATAATCATTAGTTTTCAAAGCTTTTCCTGCGTGAAGATTATGTAGCCGTTAGTATTCCTAAGGTGAATTGCTTACAGAACCAGTGTTTCAGTTATTACTACATGTCGTTCATTTTAATATTTTTTACAGAGACATTAAGATTAGTGTCTTCCCCTTGAAAAAAAATTTTTTTAATTTTTTTTTTTATTTGTCCTTTGTTGAATAGAGTGTTTCTGGATTTTCAGTCCGTTTTTTACTTAATCTTTGTATGTGAGATGTGGTATGAGGTTTGGGGTTTTTTTTAATATCACCTTAAATGTATTAGTGTCTAATAAAATTTAAATGGAATTATTAAAAGTACCTAACATATTACTATCTGGGTCTGCAAGCGTTTGAAATTCTGTCTCACTGAGAACGAATTACATTTTGGTCTTCAAAGTTTTAGAGTGTTTGGGAATTTTTTATGTAGACTTTTAATATTTGTTTGTTTTTTTTTTTCTGTAAAGATTTCTAAAACATGTTACTCTCTTCTCTCTCACATACACACACACACACACATAAGCAGTTAGATTAATCACCACTGGTGTGGAATATCCTGGCTCACGCAAGACATACAGTGCCACTACAGTGGAAGAAACAGCAAATGCCCTTCAACTGAGGTTTTTATATGTACTTCATTATCTTTGTAACTGAGTCGTTTCCAGAACAAATAGGGGTAATACTTAAGTGTGGTTCTGTTTTCTTTCATTACGTCCTATTACAGCAAACTAAAACTTGTTAAATTTTTACAAATTCATTTCGTACTGCTGTGTTATCACTACAAAAGAGCTAGTTATCGAGATGAAGATCCAAAAAGTACATCTTGCACCCGATATCAAGCGATAATGCTGTAGCTGTTATGAGGATTTGTTCAGCTGGTTCTCAGTTGATCCTTTAGGTACTGTGTTCCTAGATGATTAGACACTGTAAAGATAATGACAAAGACATAAATCTTGGCTTGGTATTTTTCAGAAGCTAGTGCAGAAGAAGAAAGCAGATTTGATGTGCTTATAGTACCCTGGGTTGCAGCAGAAATGTCCTGCTGTGTTCTGTACTATTTTGAGTTTCCTAAGGGCTAATGGCTTCATACCCAGGGTATTGCATTGCTGTAATCCAGCTTAAAGGTGACAAAATCATGTATTACAGAGACCAAATCATCAATAGTAAAGACAGGATGAATTCTTGTACCTGTTTGAGGTTTATTATCAGAGAGAGAGTCCAAGATCAGTTTTAAATTGTAGACAGACTTGCCTAAATGGGGTTGCATAACATCAGTCAGTATATACTTCACTGTGCCACAAGCTCTTCAAAGTGTTTCTTCCTGCCATCAAGTGTAACTTCATGTTTGTTCTCAGTTTCCACCTCCTGCTTTTTATCCATGAGCTGAAGTACTGAGACAGTTTGGTGACATTGTGTTACTGTAAGCAGTACAATATGACAAAAGGGTGGAATTTTTGTAGTGTTTTCACTAGAGTTCATGACCCTTTCCAGTTCTTTCAGTCTGTGTGTCTGTATTGCAAATAAGGTTGAAGAAAAAGGAACTGCGAGGTACATGTTTTCTACTGGCGCTCCCTTGTTATGGCCCTCTTGAATAAAACCTGTTTCAAAACAGTCAATTTCTTTTACATACAGTTCATAATTCATTAGTTATGTCAAATGCTCCACAAAGGTTGGAAAAAAGAAGCGGGGGCCATTACAGGGCTCATAGTGTGAATTGCTGGCAGTAGCAGCAATGCTCTTTCTATTTTATATCCTACAATAAATTTGGATTGTGACAGGTGATTGGTAATGTCCAGTTGAAAGTGTAGGCAGCAAGAACGTAACAACAACAATAATAATATCTAGCAAGAATATCTTTTGAATGTGGGATTGGATTCAGACACGTGCATGTAGTGCTACTGTGTCAAGTGTTGTGAAGCTCAAAGCATAAACTGTGCTGCAACATGGCAGCTGCACACAGATGAGCAGATGTGCATTTGAAAGCATGGGAAACAAGCAGGCTATTCATGAAAGGCAAATATTTTAAAATGTGAGAAAATGGCATCATTCATCAAGGAGGACATTTGACACTTCTTTCAAAGTTGCATGGGTTTGCAACTTTGAACAAGTAAGGGAGCTCCACTCACCACGTCTCAGCCTATTTGCCTGGGATATGCCATACTCAACTTCTCATGTTTTTATAGAGAAAGTATCCTGTGTTACACTTTGTCTGCGCTAGAACATTGTTTCAAGAATATCGGAGCACATTATTGTTTTCCACCACATGCATTTTATTTTGAACTTTTCAGATGAGATTGTACCTAGCTTGCAAAATCTGAGAATCTTTGTGCTTTTTCCTGCAGTCTGCGATTTGCCTGGAGAGCAATCATCCTTCTTTTTCACTATTAGAATAAAAGATATCAAGGATACAATCTACAATTCTTTTTCCTAGGCTTCTAGTTTTGACTCTGCACCCACAGCCCACCCAGCAGAAAGGACCAACACCCCAGAGGTGGAAACCAAAAGCAGCAACTGCAACAAGAAGCATCTCATGTTACAATCTGAACTTCAAGCTCCATAATACTTCGCTCTGGCCAGCAATTTTGTTTTGAAGCTGGCAGGATGGCAGCATGGTATTGAGTATCAGCAGCAAATTCAACTCACCCCATGACAATTAATATTGTTCCTACAACTGCTCATGAAATAAATCCACCAGAAGCACACATATTTATTAGCAATTCCAAATGGCAGTTCTTTCTTGAGCCATACAAGGCATTTCTTAGTTCACTTATGAGATCCAGAGATCCTTGTAGATTTTAAGTAGCTTCTGAAGGACAGAAGCTTAAGAAAAAGAAGTAAAAAAATGTTGTTATAAGCAAAGGCAATTTATTTTCAAAGAGTAAATGATTTTCCAAAGTGAAAAGGAGCGCGACGGTGTGAGAAGCACAGTAGGTAGCTGCACACCAAAGAATTCACGATGGGCTAGGAAACATAGAGAAGTAGAAGCTCTGAGGTTCTTTGGTGGAGTTCTGATCAGCAGAAAAAGAAGGCAATTTGCTCTCTGAGAAGTATTCAGAGAAATGGACCAAAGCTACTTTACCAAAGTGCCCTCATGAGCCTGTAGTGGAAGGCCAATAGGCCTCTTAGATGTCCTGGCTTGCCCCACCCTGCTTCTGATGGGGGAAGCAAGGGTGGGAGGAAAACAAAGGCTTGGGGCTTTTGTCCCCTCCTAAAGTGATAAACAGGTACTCACAGGTGTTTAGATACTTGTTAGTGCCTTGCTCAAATAAGGGTCAGCAAGCCCTGGTTTCACCTAATCTGGTCAGTTTAGCAAATGCCATCCTGATTGGTGAATCTCTTTGGCCAAAGGGACCTTTGCACTTGGGCAAATCATATGAATTCAGCTAAGTTGTAAGCAGTTGTGCTGCTGCCCCTGCCTCATGGAGCTGCCTCAGTGTGTGCTGTTCTGCTCTGCTTTCTGCTCTCCTCAGACAACCTGCTCTGTCTCACTGCTCTCAGCTTGGACAACCTGTTATGCTCTGCCTCATGCTTCAGACCAGCTTAGCCCTGATGTTTTGGGCTTGAAGCACATGGAAACTTTAGTGCCTCAGGTTTACTAGGAGAAGGCATTAAGTGCCTCATGAGGTGGTGAGAAGTGCCACTGACATTGTGGTCTCTGCACGTGTTGAGATCCCGCCTGCACCTCTTCAAACCTCTGTTTCAAGTGGAACCAGGATCAGGTCAGAGATCATCTGCCTCTTTCCCAGCACCCTGCTAGTGCCTGAGAAGATCCAAAAGCCTGTCAACGGCTATCAAGACATTGAGCAGTTCCAACACTGCCACAAAGGAGTCAGAGACTATCTCAAAATTTCTGCTCCACCGCTGTCAGTAGAACAGACTTTTCCTAGGGCTCCACGCTACCTGTTTATAAGTGGGGCAAAGCCATTTGTGGCTAAGCCTTTCCAATTTTCTGATTCCCCTATATGAATGAATTGCCCATAAGTGTCCTTGTGAAGATTTTCCTGACTGAATTAGAACTCAATTTTTGGAAATAAAAATGACATGTCTGCCTCATTAACTGCCCCAACTAAATTAGAGCCCAATGGGATCAACCATGGCATCAATAATAAAGACTTCAGAAAACAGAATCAGTTAAGAAAGAAGCATCACATTTGGCAGGACTAGGGTATCCAAGACTATTTCCATGTTCAGAATGGCTAAGCAATATTGCAAACAGAAAATTAGGCATCAAGAAGAAAGTATTCTACAGTTACTGAGAGCAGGGGTCAAGCAGCACACTCAGGAAAAAAGGGCAGTATTTATCCCAGTAAAGCTGAACACAGTATATTGTTGGTGCAGTTCCCCTACTTAGTAATTTGTTTGTTCTCTACTTTTAAAAATAGTATAAAAAATACAAACAGCACTGAAGGCAGAGGGAAGTGTATTTCTACCTTAATAGCGCTGTCATTCTATAATGATTTAAATGCTTCCTTGAGCTCTTCTACATAAAACTTTTGACTGGCAGTACTCCACTTGCACACTCTGTTTCAGGAAGCAAGACCAGACATATCTTCATCATTCTTTCATGTTTACTAAAGATGAGAATGGCTTTTCTCATCACGTAGGATTTTCAAATAAGTGAAGTTAATATACACCTTAGTAACAAACAGCTGTGGAACTCTGCAGGAATCCCATCAAAAGGAAGCAAGCAGGATGAGCAGAAAGAACCAGCTGGCTAATCAGAAGAGAAGGGAGCTTGTTGAAGAAGCTGTCATCCTTGAGTCTTCGACTGGTGGGTCGTTTTGTCCTCAGCAGGAACTCCTTGCATAAAGTGTAATTTTTACCCTCACTGCTCAATCAGTATGACAGCTTTCATTTTAAATGCAGTGAAAGTCTTGGCTCTGATTTAGATTATTCCCTATGGTGTATTTTAAAACATCAAATAAATGTAATAACTATAAAATTTGGGATGTAAAAGATATAATCAGTTTTAAACTCTGGATATGAAAACTTTATTTTTAAACTGTTGAGATTATATATATTGTACAGTTTAATGAAAATTCAAGTGGTATTTCTGCTTACTCTGTAGAATCACATTGTAATCATATGGAATATTTTTATTTAACAGACTGGTACTCTGGGAAGTCTAAGAAAATGTTCTATTCTTTTTATTGATCATTCCATAAGCAGTTTACATAGGAGAAGAAAAAAAAACTTTTTCTAGTTAATAGACTTACTTTTCTATTGTATGGTAGTTGCCTATTGGAGCTGGTATTAATTCAGGAGGGTTAGTATATAGTATTGCTAAGTATGGGAGAAAAAATACAGACAAGAAAATCACTCTAGTTCATAGATTATTACAGAAAAGATTACTTATACATGTAGTGTGTCTCATTATACCTTCATCTGCTCTGAGAAAATAATTATATAGTAGTGCATAAACTGCCTTCAAGTGCAGGCTTTTGATAAATGGAAAGTAGGGGACCTCTGTAATTTGTTTCTCATAATACCACAGTTAACTGGAAACCAAATTGTTTGGAAACAAGTATTTACAATTCCTC
Organism: Eubucco bourcierii; assembly: GCA_013396675.1. NCBI lineage: Eukaryota > Metazoa > Chordata > Aves > Piciformes > Ramphastidae > Eubucco > Eubucco bourcierii. The sequence continues at coordinate 10,674 of VWZE01007719.1, read as the reverse complement.
CAATTTCCAACTTTTTGTTTGCAGAATAAATTATAAATAATTAAAGAGTAAAACCTGCTTATTTGTAAACAGAAAGTAGTCATTTTATGTTTAGTTATAGTAACTGCTAGAGGTGTTTTACCTAAACTACTACTTTTTTTCCTTCTCTTTTTCCCTTCTCTTTTTCCCTTCTCTTTTTCCCTTCTCTTTTTCCCTTCTCTTTTTCCCTTCTCTTTTTCCCTTCTCTTTTCCCCTTCTCTTTTCCCCTTCTCTTTTCCCCTTCTCTTTTCCCCTTCTCTTTTCCCCTTCTCTTCTTTTCTTCTTCCCAGGTTTTAACTTTGATTCTTTCAGAATTTAAGTGAGGATCATTCATCTTTAGCAGTATAATTAATGATCTCTATAGAATGTTTACACAGTGGAGAAATCTTAGGTAGTTTCAAGTCATCTTGTTCACTTGCATATATCTGATGTATGGCCCTGGCACCTGAGAGCTGAGCAGAGGTTAATTTATCCTGACTCTTACTCGACTTTTGAGGCTTCTTGTACTGAGCTGACCAGTTGAAAACCAACTCAGTGACAGAGTTCGCAGGCTCTGGAGTGCACTCAGTACTCTATTTTTAAATAATGAAAAATGGTTGCTTCATTCTCTAATTTAACACATAGGACAGAGAGTGAATTATCCAGAGTAATATGGAGTAAGATTAATGTATTTATCTATATTTTTGTATATTTTGGACAGATGTGATGAATTAATGAAAAATATAATGTGTAAATCAAATAGACACTTTAAGTTGTGGGCCTACAGGAGCAGGTTATGCTAATGTGAGTCTTTCATAGAAAGAGAATTGTGTAGCTAAATTCTATATTTCTGGGTTTATCTCAGGAACTACAAGATCTGACCATGTGTAAATTGTTGTGGGGCTGGCTGGGAAAAAACTTCAGTCACCAATTAACATTGTGCAACTATTAATAAAATAAAAGGGTAGGCTGCATTTGCATGTAGGTAATTTTGTGGTGGGTGCTCATTTTTGTGACTTAATAAATATTAATAAAGATAACAAACTTCAATAGGCAACTTATGTGAAACGTTAGTCTTTCAGGTTATTCATTTACTCTATTCAGATTTACAGTTAAAGGTTCTTTCTGTCAGAAGGAAAGTACCATTTATCTAATCTGGTTTCCTATGAAAATGCACTTAGTTAATTTTGGGAGTCTTCAATTACCTAATCATGTAAGAGAATAATTTATATCTCACAGTCAGTAACTAATGATGCTGATTCTTACTCAATTTTCAGTGAAAGATCAGACAGCCTACCCGAGGCACTACACACTTTGCAGTGTATCTATCTATTTTACTAAAAGTGTTAAAGGAATAGTGACCTGGGAAATACAGATCAATGTGCCGTGTCATAGTATTTTCATCATAACAAACCTGGATTTTTTTTTTTTTTTTTTTTTTTTTTTGCTTCAACTAGATGAAAGTGAAATGTTAACATTCCGAAAGCCATTCTTGCTTTCAGATTACTTTTTCAGTATTTTGAAAAAAGCATAATATTTAAATAGATGTAGTGTTTCTCCAGATTAGAACAGCTAAGTACTTACCAGGTTATTTGTCATTCATCACCCAGCGTATCTTGCTAATCACTGCTGAAAGAGTGTTCAGAACACCTTTCTTAATTCAGAGTTATTTAGTGGCTGTCAGGGTGTTGAACAAACACCATGTAGAGTTTGGGCTCAGTTTGCAAAAGCAACTTCCAAACAGGTGCACATAGTGAATAAAACCACTGAAGATGTGGTTTATACCTGTAAATCAAATATTTTGGGTGAAATCCTTGCCTTCTAAAAATTAATAGCAAAACTCCCATTAACTTCATGTGCTGGTTTGAGGCTAATTGGAATATTTTAATAAAAGTTATATTATAGGCTGTGAAAAGCAAACACTGGTGATGTCTACTTCACTCATAGGCTTGCTGAGATGTATAAGAACAAGAACACAAATATGGATAAGAGAAAGAGAGTCTCATTCTCTATAGCTGCTGGTTTGGTCTTGGCCTCTCTGCTGTGTAACCCAACTAATCACTCTGCTTCTAACCCCTCCTTGCTGATCCTCCAAACTCACCTTGCACGTAGGCCAGACCCTGGGGTAAGGCAGAGGGGTGGAAAGAAGGTGAAAGGGTGGTTAGGAGCCCCTCCTGGAGACTCTGATTTCTGGGAGGGGAATTGTGTTTGTGTGTTACCTTTAACTTGAGTATTTCTGTAAATATTCCTGTATATTGCATATATCTGCTTGTACATTGTGCTGAGCTATAGATAGAGCTTCAGTCCTTAACTTCCAGCTGCCTGAGTCTAGTCTGGGTGCTCTTTCCTAGTGTGTGTGTGGGGGGGGGGGGGGGGGGGTAACTCCCAAACCATCACACTTCAGTTTAGCCAGATTGTCAGTACCAATACTCATGAAGCCATCTTCCAGAATGAACTTCTGAGAATACATTGCAATATTAAAAAAAAAAAAGGTAAATGTTGCTATTTGATTATTATGCATTATCCCGAGTATGCAATTCTGTACATTCTATTTGAATGAATTCACTGCAATCAGCACAGGTCATAACAACGGTTTCTGTCATTTAACAGGCTTTTGGTTAAAATTGCTGTAATGGCTGATCTTTACAAACAGGTGCCTTTTATGGACTCTTTGATACATACAGTCACTAAGAAGGAGACCTGAACTATAAGGACCAGCTAGGCGGCAGTACGTCATCACGGTGCAGGTGTTCAAGCCATGGGACCGACAAGGATTCAAAAAGCTGCTGGACAAATCCGTGCAATAAATACCATGAGTAATTGTGTGCAGACATACGTGGGTTGTTTAGGAAGCTCCTGAGCATAAGGAGACTACCTACACCAAGAGTGACTAAACAAGGAAGCTTCACTTCCAATAGCCCTGGGTAAGTTACCTCAATAGCTCATCAACTCCCACTATATTTAAGGTAGGTTTTTTCGTCTGGCTTTGGCTGCATATTTTGCCTTGTAAGCTTAAGATAGTATTTACTCTACAAAGTATTTTGCATAGATACTTATGGTCTTTAGTTGATTGTATCTGCTCTCCAATCCTTTTTTTTTAAACAGAGCATTTTCATGTCATGTTGTAAGGCATGTTTTCTAGAATTTCTATAGTTACACAGTTGTTTTTTCAATTCTTTGAAGTTCCTTGGTTTTCCTTTTCTAATAAGGGCAGAAGAAAGTATACAAAGCATTTCCTTCATAATTTTCCTAACACTGTCTACTGAAGTAAAATCAGTCTTGCTTTTGTTTTAGATATTAACCTGCTAATACATCCAAGAGTCAAATTCACCCTTTTATGTGAAGCATCGCAACAGGAGGTAATCTTCATTCGGTTACTTTCCATGACTCAGTCCTGAAAGTTACCTTCTCAGTCCTTTTTCAGTCGCTGCTTTTCAGGACTTCTCCTCCATTTTGTAATTATGGCCTGCATACGTCCTTCAGTGGTGAATAACTTTGCATTTCTTTGTAATATCTCATATGATGTTTGAAAGAATCCCTTTCGCCAAGACACTGCGTGAGCTGTTGTGTTGTCTGCAGAGACCCGATGAAGTGTGATCATCATCTCAAACACTTCCTTACCTGAAAAGCAACAGAATGCTTTAGTCTTAAACTAGAGCCAACAATGAGCTGAAGAAATTAATTTAATTTAAATATTTCCAGAATACCAGGGTGTTTTTCATATGTTTATGGTCATGTAAGTTTCATCAGTGCACTGTGAAGCTTGAGCTTCATCTAACAAAATCTGCTTCACAGGAGGTCAGTATTAAGTTGATAGCAAAGTACGGATTGGCTGTTGGCAAGAGATGACAGGAATCTTACTGAATGTTGTTAAAAGTTCCAGAAAGGCAGGAAAAGGCATTCTTGAAAAAGACGAAGATTAATACTCTTTACCGAAGAGGAGAATTGTAACATTTTAATCTAAATAGTACTTCTTCAGGAAAAGTAGAAACATATATACCAAATTGAGACCTTCTTCTGTAAAGACAAAGCTATAGTACAGTTGTGGGGTTTTTTTCAGAAGAAATCTTTCTGTAGTCCCATGATTTGATTGTTATTGATGTTTTGAAAGCTGGGTAATCTAGAGAAGCTGCTTACAACTGTGGTAAGGATAGGCAGATGTAAGCAGTTTTCTGTTTCCTCTTATGAGCCTTTGTAACCCTTGTCACTGAGTTTCTGTGTTTGAAGCTGATGTAAGTTTACTATTTTCTTCTACTAGGCTTTTCTCAAGAGCATGTTTTGAATAAGTATCAAACAGGACATACTATGTCCTTGTGTAAGGCTTTTAACTCTGAATTGCTGGACTACAGGGTACAGAACCTCTTTGAAACTGTCGGGACATTCGAAGGATAATAAAATACTGTTCTGTGTAGAAGGCGCATCCCATTTTGCCCGCTGCAGGCTGGCAGGAATACTGCTGCTGAGCACGGTGCTGGTTTGAGGCTGACTGGAGTATCTTAATGAGAGAAATTAAATCCTTGGCTGTGAGAAGAAAATAACAGTGACAGCTATATCACTCATTCTTCTGCTGAGAGACACGAGTAGTCAAAATATAGAGAAGGCACTCCACACTTAGTTCTTACTTCTCTCTGTGGGCCTTGGCTCTTTTGCATGAGATCTATGTAATCAGAGCTAACCTTTTCCTCTAACATCCTTGTGGTCTTTTGACCCAAAACACATTCAGGGAGTTCTGTCAGTGCCTTGTCAGACATTGAGGGGTTTCTGATCTTCCCAGGCTCTTAACAGTTGCTGGGAGAGACCAGGTCAAGCTATCTCCTCTTGAATACATGTAATGATACTGCTGCTTCCTAAAAAGCTTTGAACACCTCATATGAGATGTACTACACAAAAGACATTTTTAATTTCATTAATCATTTGTGTAGAATTCAAGGGATAGGACTCTGCAGTTGTTCAAAACCAATATTGGTGTTGGGTAGCTACAGCTAAGTATGATGTCTGCTTCACATAATGTCTTTTGGGTTTTAAGTACCAAATCTCTTTTCTCTTACAGAGAAGTCGATCAGGATTCTGATGGCCACATCAACTTCAAAGAGTTCGGCTCTGCAGTGAAGTATAGATCAGATGAAGCATCACCAGTGTCTTTTGCCTAAAGAATATTCTCTGCTGAAAAGACAAAGTGAAAACTTAAGATCTCAAGATATTTAAAAATCAATGAAACTTCATTTGTTTCAGCCAGCATTTTAGGAACTTTGACTGTAAGTGTAGCTCCGAAGAACAGCCTTTGAAGCTTTACTGTTGACAAGTTTGGTGTATTAATTTACATGTGTATGTGTGTGCAGAATACTTAAAATATTTGAAATCTCAATTGATTCCCAAGCATCCTAGTTAGGAACTGCAAATCTACTTTTTCTTTTTGACTTAGCAGATGTGACATGAGCAACTCTGATTTCCAGTTACTGTGAAATTTATTTGTTTACCTTTTCAACAGTCCTTTGTTGACAGACCAAAATATTGCAGACATTCAGAAACTGATTAAATTTAGAGCAGACAATGCCCGCTTGTTAAAAATCAATAGTATATTTCTCTCTCCTTTATTGTTGCACTTTCATAGATTGTTACATATTACACATTACTTTTAATTTAACATTTATTGATTAATTATCTGCATGAATTAATTCTGAACAATTATCATTACTGCGTATGTAAGAAAGTAAAGCAGAAATATTTAGCTTTTGGTTTGTTTTTCAACAGTTTTTTAAATGGAGAGAAGAATATCTTATAGACCTCAATCTTGCAAGCTGGAAGCTCTATGTGTTCAAACCTTCAGCTGGCATTTAGGTAAGAATTTTGATATATATACTTCAGCAAGATGAAAGAATTTCCCTAGAATTGAGGAGAAATGTAGTGTAGAATCTGTCATTGTCTACAAAGCTATCTTCTCTTCTGTCTCTCCCTCTTATCCAGTAAATAAATGTTCTTGCCTGCTGTAAGTCTATATACATCTATCCAAGCTGTGGTACAGTGAGATAAATCTTTCTTATTAAAGTTATTTTATCTGTGATCACTTACTTCCTACTCACTTTGTGTGTTCACATTAATAGTAACAGATAATAGAGGTTTTGTTATGGGCCCTGTCTCTGATCATAGGATCCACTCTGTGACTCATTTCTATATACCCACCAGTTGTGAAATTGCTTGGATTAGAGATTCTTTTTGAAACTGTTCTGAAGCAATCCCCTTCTCAAGTGAGTACTGGAGCACATACTTAATACTGCTGTAAAGAAATATCAAATAACACATAACAAAGATCAGTAAGAGGAAGAGAGTTTTAATTCTACTCTTAAATCAAGTGAGTCTCTGATTTCTTCCAAATTTTAGTGAGGCATTCCAGAGTGCAATTTAGAGGTGAAGCATTTATAAAGTGAGGTCTGTGTTTTCTGTTCCCATTAGTTGTATGTACCTCATTAAGTACAGGCAAAGTGAAATCTTCCTTTATATTAATTCCAAGGCAGATAACGCATACTTAATGTTACAAAGTTGAAGACAGTGAAGATATAAGCAGATATAGCTGATACTACATGTATAAACAGAGATCCATGAGATGAAGTGAGCAATAACTCAAATAGCATGCTTTATGTACTCATCAGTGGGAGCAAGCTGCTATTACCTTTGAGAAGTGATGGCAAGGCATGCTAGTAGATTGGGGATTTTGCCTTGGAAATGCCAAGGCAGTAGATGAATGTTTTCATAAGAGTCACCAGCATGGATGTTAATCAACAGTATCATCACAACCTCTCCTAAAATGCAGGAGATTGAATTCTTATTCCACGTGGATAGTCACAGCAGGTCTAGACATGTTCATTTTCACATGTATGATGGCGGGCTGCAATATTGCTTACACTGCATTTTTTTTGTTCAGAAGGCTTCCCTTTTTATGGACCCAGATCCTGTAACCTTCCTGAACACTGCGTCTATGCAGTATTATTTTATTATGTTTTATTATTATTTATTATTTTACTTATTTAAAAATAATTATTTAGCTTATAAGGAACAGTTAAGAAGTCTAGTTTATATTTCTGACAATAAATCTCCAGTATAGTATCACAGAATCACAGAATGTCAGGGCTGGAAGGGACCTGGAGAGCTCATCCAGTCCAACCCCCCTGCCAGAGCAGGAGCACCTATACTAGATCACACAGGAACACGTCCAGGCAGGTTTTGAATATCTCCAGAGAGGAAAACTCCAGAACCACCCTGGGCAGCCTGTGCCAGTGTTCTCTCACTCTCACAGTGAAAAAATTCCACCTTGTGTTTACATGAAACTTCCTATGCCTCAGCTTCCACCCATTGCCCCTTGTGCTGTCACTGGGCATCACCCAGCAGAGCCTGGCTCCAGCCTCCGGACACTCACCCTGCACATCTTTATAACCATTGCTGAGGTCACCTCTCAGTCTCCTGCTCCCCAAGCTAAAGAGCCCCAGCTCCCTCAGGCTCTCCTCCTAACAGAGATGTTCCACTCCCTTCAGCATCTTTGTGGCTTAGAGCTGGACTAGTACAAGTATAGCTGTTTGTTAAATATAATAGACTGGAAAAGACCTTTGTGTGCTTTTCATTTTAAGAACTGTCTTGTATGTATGGCAAGGAGCTCTATAGAGGAAAGTGCTTTCTAGCTCCTTTATTTCCATATGCTCTCAATCCTCATTTTCTCGAGGGCATGAAAATTTGTTATGAACTTGATTTACTGAGAACATCTTTAGAAAAGAGCAGAACTGTATTAAAGGATCATAAGTGTTCTCATTTCCCCTCCTGTGGGAACCAGCAGAAAGAAAGTGGAGATGACCACAGATAAGTGGAACTGATTAGGTCCTGCTGGCATTCTTCCTCCTGAATAGCTGAATAAAAATTAATTACTAGCTAGTGCTTATCTGGGTTTTGGCTTGCAAACTGCAGAAACACTTCAGCTATCACTGTAAGTTGATAAAATTAGGAACTGCATTTATTAGGTGAGTTAGATGGTGGTCTACTCTCAGTAGTGATCTGGTCAACAGAAAAGCAACAGCTACCCAACTGTGGGATGAAAGAGGCCGTCTGCTCTTCAGTTTTGTAGGTTCTCTGTTGCTATTGTAACAACTCACTGTGAAGGGTCAACATGAAAGGCCTGGCAGAACTTAGAACTACAATCAGTCATAGATTACGAGCTGCAGCTCTGACAACTCACAGTACCACAGTATCACCAAGGTTGGAAGAGACCTCAAAGATCATCAAGTCCAACCCATTACCACAGACCTCAAGACCAGATCATGGCACCAAGTGCCACGTCCAAACCCACCTTGAACACCTCCAGGGATGGTGACTCCACCACCTCCCTGGGCAGCCCATTCCAGCAGTCAATGACTCTCTCAGTGAAGAACTTTCTCCTCACCTCCAGCCTAAACTTCCCCTGGCACAGTTTGAGACTGTGTCCTCTTGTTCTGTCACTGGTTGCCTGAGAGAAGAAAGTAACCTCCTCCTGGCTACAACCACCCTTCAGGTAGTTGTAGACAGCAAGAAGGTCCCCCCTGAGCCTCCTCTTCTCCAGGCTAAACAATCCCAGCTCCCTCAGCCTCTCTTCATAGGGCTGTGCTCAAGGCCTCTCACCAGCCTCATTGCCCTTCTCTGGACATGCTTAAGCACCTCTATGTCCTTCTTAAATTGAGGGGCTCCTGAGTTGTCTAAAGTGGTACTGCCCACCCATTGTCAGGTCACCTTCTCACCCACAACAGTAGCAACTGCATAAGGACATCAGTGGCATGAGTTACATAGACCCAGATAAGTCTTGTTTTGTTTGATAGCTACCAGCTTCGTCACAGCCCTGAGAACTGAGTTGTAACTGCACGTCCAACACTGAAGCAGTGGCTTGCAGTAGCTAAAGAACCATAGCTCTGTAACAATTAATTATTCACCTAGTCTGTGGAACCAGCACAGATGTGAATCTTCAGGATTTTCCTACCAGAATATTATACTGTCTTTTCCAGACTCATGAGCACATTTGCTGTCTTATTATGTAGACTTTTTGTTGTTTTCTAACAGCTCAGTTACTTAACAAGCAGGATTTCCTTGTTTAAAATAACCATTAAAAATTATTTACTTTTCTCAAGATTTCAGGTGAGGAATCATTTGTTTAAATGATTTGCAAATGAGTCCTTTATACACATTGCTTATTGCTGTCATTTTATAGATTATATAAAAACATAAATATGATCAAAATATATTTGTTCTGCCCTTGTGGGCTTCTTTAATTGACTATACCTTTTGAAATCTGGTAATCCATAATTTTCTTTTAAAGGATCCGGATGATTTAGATGTTTTACCAGGATCTGCGGTACCGGGAAAAGAGGGAACGGTTTTAAAGTGAAAGAGGTACATATAGATAGGACAAACTGTTCAGAGAAATTGTGGGTACCCTGTCATTGGAAGTGTTCAAGGCCAGGCTGAATGGGGCTTTGAGGAACTTGAGCTAGTGAAAGATGTCTCTGCACATGTCAGGAGGGTTGGACTAGGTGATCTTTAAAGGTCCTTTTCAACCCAAACCGTTCTTTGGTTCTGTTACTTTATCAATTGAATGAATGAATGAATGAGGAAAGGCTGCAGATGTTGTTTATCTGCACTTCAGTAAAGCCTTTGACACTGTTTCCCACAACATCCTGCTGGAGAAGATGGCTGGTTATGGCATGAATAGGTGGACAGTTCCCTTGGGTTAAGAACTGTCTGGGTGGCCAGCCACAGAGACTGGTGGTGAATGGGATTAAATCCAGTTAGCAGCTGGTCACTAGTGGTGTTCCCCAGGGCTCAGCAGTGGGGACAATTCTTGCTAATATCTTTACCAATGATCTTGATGAGGGACTTGAGTGCACACACAGTAAGTTTGCAGATGACACTGAATTGGGTGGGAGTGCTGATGTGCTTGAGGGCAGGAAGGCTCTGCAAAGAGACCTGGACAGGCTGGGTTGATGGGCTGAGGTCAGTTGTATGAAGTTTAACAAGGCCAAGTTCCAGATCCTGCACTTGGGTCACACCAACTCCATGAAATGCTACAGGCTTGGGGAAGAGTGTCTGGAAAGTTGCCTGATGGAAAAGAACTCGGGGTTGTTGATTGACAGCTGTCTAAACATGATCCAGCAGTGTGCTCAGGGGGCCAGACAGGCCAACAGCATCCTGGCTTGTATCAGGAATAGTGTGGCCATCAGGATCAGGGAGGTGATTGTGCCCCAGTATGCCACACCGGTGAGACCACACCTCAAATACCATGTTCAGTTTTGGGCCCCTCACCAGAAGAAGGACATTGAGGTGCTGGAGTGTGTCCAGAAACTGGCAACAAAACTGGTGGAGGATCTAGAGAACAAGTCTTATGAGAAGTGGCTAAGGAAACCAGAATTATTTAGTCTGGAGAAGAGGAGGCTGTGGGGAGACCTCACTGCTCTCCACACTACCTGAAAGGAGGTTGTGGGGTTGGTCTCTTCCCTCTATTAACAGGTGATAGGATGAGAGGAAATTACTTCAAATTGTTCCAGGGAGGTTTAGGTTTGATATTAGGAAAAATGGTCAGGCATTGGAATAGGTTGCCCAGGGAGGTGGTGGAGCCACCATCCCTGCAGATGTTTAAGAAACATAGAATGGTAAGGTTGGAAGGGACCTCAA
>VWZE01007718.1:0-12561 GCA_013396675.1 Eubucco bourcierii | reverse complement strand
TTATTTTATTTCCCCTGAAAGAAGCAAGCAGGGGAAGGGTCACAGCAGAGGTAGCAACAGCTGCGGGCTGGGGGGATCACAGCTCTGGCACCAGGTGAAGGGTTTGGGCAAGGTGCTGCTGGTGAGCAGCAAGGGGCAAGGGGAGGAAAATGATTTTTTTTTTTTTGATCCCAAGTCCCTCAAGGCTATACATGGCAATTACTATTGCAGAGGCAATAAAGGAGTTGTTAATTACAGGTTTTATACCCTTGTAGCCCAAAGTAAGAGGGAAAGGACTAAAGGTTAGGAGTGGTACTGAAGGGTGGCAGGGCAGAAGACTTGCTGGAGAGGGATTTTTGTCCCCTCCTCGTGTGCAGTGAAACAGGAGGCTGGAAGTGGAGTGGGATGAGAGCTAACAGAAGGGCAATATCCATTGTGTTGGGGCTGAGCTCATCGTCTGCTTGGCCTGCTGGAGTGGGTTTGCTCTCATGGCAGAGAATCAGAGGCTGGTCTGGGTTGGAAGGGACCCTCAAGGTCATTAAATCACAGAATGGGTTGGGTTGGAAGGGACCTTCAAGATCATCCAGTGCCAGCCCCCTGCCATGGGCAGGGACACCTCCCACCAGCACAGCTTGCTCAAGGTCTCATCCAGCCTGGCCTTGGACACCTCCAGAGAGGGGACATCCACAGCCTCCCTGGGCACCCTGTGCCAGTGTCTGCCCACCCTCACTGCCAAGGGTTTCTTCTTCATCTCCAGTCTCAATCTCCCCTCTCCTGGCTCAAATCCACTGCCTCTTGTACTGTCCCTACAACCCCTTGTGAGAAGTCCCTCTCCAGCTCCCCTGCAGCCCTACAGGTACTGGAAGGCTGCTTCAAGGTGTCCCTGGAGCCTTCTCCAGGCTCTCCCAGCCTGTCCCCATAAGGGCTTCACCCCTCTGCCCTCTGACAATCTTGGTGGCCTCCTCTGGACCCTCTTCAATAGGTCCACGTCCTTCTTGCATTGTTGACCCCAGAACTGGACACAGTCCTGCAGGTGAGGTCTCAGCAGAGCAGAGTGGAGGGGGAGAATCAGCTCCCTTGTCCTGCTGGCCACCATGATTACCTGACAGCTCCCTCTGAATGCAAAGCCAGAGCATGAGGACAAGGTGAAAGATGTCCCCTCCCTGGGGGTGTTCAAAGCCAGAGTGGATGAGGCCTAAAGCAACCTGGGTGGGTTGCTGCACATGGCAGAGAGTTTGAACTGGATGATCTTGAAGGTCCCTTCCAATCCAACCCATTCTGTGATTCTGCAATCTTGAAGGTCCCTTCTAGAACTCTGCAAATCATTCTGGTGTCTGACCCCCCTGGCCATGGTTTTCCCAGGGACTCTCTCTGGGAGGGCAGGGGCAGAGCTTTGCAAACCCCACAGGAAGAAGCAGAGATGCTGAGTATGGCAGAAGCCTTTTGCTCGAGCCAAGGAGAGCTTCTGTTCCCTGGGATGAAATCGTGCTCCGTGCCAAGTGGAGTCCATGAGAACTGGTGGCACTGAACAAGACCTTAACCAGAGCCGTGCCACCCCCTGACTGCTGCCAGGGATAAAGATATGCAGCCTCACACACAGCCCCCAGACTCCCACATAGCTAATGAGAGCTCAATTAAGGGCCCCTGTAGCCAGGCTGATTGATTAAAGCTCAGCAGGGCCACACGAGGCTGAGCACTCGGACACACGCCTCATAAAGTGCCTGCAGACCACATCTTGGAGCCAACTCTGCTCACCAGACCCAGCCCTCAGCTGGGACAGACCAGAAATGGGGGAAACAGTGAGGTGCAGCTGCCTCCAACCTCCTTTTGCCCCTGCCTTTGCCTTTTCTTCCCTCATTGGACACTGCTGCAAATTCAAGTTCTTCAGGAGGTGTTGGGTGGAAGGTTGGAATCTCAGAATGGCTCAAGTTGGAAGGGACCTCAGAGATCACCTCCTCCAACCTCCCCACCACAGGCAGGGACACCTCTCAACTAGACTCAGCTGCTCAAGGACTCATCCAACCCAGACTTGAACGTCCTCAGGGAGAACACAAAGATGATTTTAGTGGTCTGGAGGTCTTTGCTGCAAGAGTGGTCAGGCACTGGCACAGGCTGCCCAGGCAGGTACTGGAGTTGCTGCCCCTGAAGGTGTTCAACGTCTTTGCTGCAAGAGTGGTCAGGCACTGGCACAGGCTGCCCAGGCAGGTACTGGAGTTGCTGCCCCTGAAGGTGTTCAACAAACCTGTGGCCATGGCACTTTGGGACATGGTTTGATGGCCATGGTGGGGTTGGGTTGGTGGTTGGACTGGATGGGCTCAGAGGTCATGGATGTGGCACTTTGGGACAGGGTTTGATGGCCATGGTGGGGTTGGGTTGGTGGTTGGACTGGATGGCCTCAGAGGTCATGGATGTGGCACATTAGGACATGGTTTGATGGTTGCCCTGTGTGCTCCTAGAAGGCTTTCCCAACTCCAACCATTCTCTGACCATCTAATTGAGTCTGGCTAACTTGCAGCAGTCGGAGTGAAACCACTTCAGGGTGTGATGGCTTGGGAAGGGTCCTTTACACCTAACTGGGAAAAGGAGTTTCAGGGCAGGAAGATTTATGGAGCTCTCTCCACAGCCTCCCTCACGTTGAGTTGCAGACAGGAAGCAGGAGTGATAATTGCTTTGGTAAAGGTCGCCCAGATGGGACACAGATATTCAGAACTCTGCTAAAGTGTAGTGAGAGCTACAATTCTCTTCCTTCTTCTCAAGTCACTCTGAAGTTGCACCCAAAAAAACCAAACAACAGGAAAAAAAAATACATTGGACTCTCAGGGATAAAATCTCTGATTCCTTTTCACCCAATGCCAGTTGGCAGGGGGAGGTGCACCTGACGACCTCAGGAGGTCCCTTCCAACCCCTAACACTCTGCAATCATGGCCCAGTACTGGGCACTGGGGAGGCCACAGCTGCAGTGCTGGGTTCAGTTCTGGGCTCTCACTCTAAGGAGGACACTGAAGGGGTGCAGCAGGTCCAGAGGAGGACACCAAAGCTGGGGCAGGGTCTGGAGAAGAGGGCTGGGGAGGAGCAGCTGAGGGAGCTGAGGGAGTTGGTGTGGAGCAGAGGAGGCTGAGGGCAGAGCTCATTGCTCTCTGCAGCTCCTGAGAGGAGGCTGCAGCCAGGGGTGGGGGTTGAGCTCTGCTCCCTGGGCTCAGGGGATGGAAGCAGAGGAAATGGCCTGGAATTGTGCCAGGGGAGGATTAGGTTGGAGAGGAGGATGTGGGTGTGATTTGATGGCCATGGTGGTGTTGGGTTGGCAGTTGGGTTGCTGGTTGGACTTGGTGAGCTTACAGGTCATGGATGTGGCACTTGGGGATGTGGTTTGGTGCCCATGGTGGGGTTGGGTTGATGGTGTTGGGTCGGTGGTTGGACTGGGTGATCTCGGAGGTCTTTTCCAACCCAAACCATTCCATACTTCCATGAAACATCTCCTTCCAGCTACCCTCCTCCTCAGCCAGAAAGAGTTTGGAGCTCTGAGCCGAGAGCTCTTCCAAACCTTTATTTTATTAACAAGACACTTTGGGCTTTTTTTTGTTGCCCTGTTTTTGGTGAGCGGAGGTTTGGTTTTTCCTTTCCTTTTCTCCTTCAAGTGAACAATTATGAATTGCAATAACTGTATCCCAAGAATGTTTTATCCTGTCAGAATGGAGAGCTCTCCCCCAGGGCCACATTAGTAGCTGTTCTCTTCCCCCCCCTCCCCTTTTTCCCTGTCTAGGAATGCAGCTGTTGCAGGGCAGGCTCTGAGTAATGTCTCTAATCGGCAGATATGCAGAGTGCTCAAAGCTAATTATGGAAGGAAGGAATCACTCCTAAAATTTTATAAACGTTAATATAGACATTTAGCTTCCATTTCCCTGGAAGTTGCAGAGGAAATGAGAATTGTGGTGGTGCTAGCACCAAATGCTCATTTTTATACGGGGGGGTTTAAAGCGCCGAGCGCTGCGGAGCTGAAGGCTGCGCTCGAGCTGCAAATGGCTCTGCTTGGCATTGAAATATTGCTGCAATTACAGCTGCACTAAAGGATTAAAAAGCAAAATAAAATCAAAAGGAAAGAAAACCTTGCATCTGATTGCCTTCACACCAGCCTGCCTGCCTCCTCGCTGGTGTAGAACCATAGAATCAGGCAGGGCTGGAAGGGATCACAAGGAGCAGCCAGTCCCAACCCCCTGCCATGCCCAGGGACACCTCACACCAGATCAGGCTGTCCAGAGCCTCATCCAGCCTGGCCTTAAACACCTCCAGGGAGGGGCATCCACAGCCTTCCTGGGCTGTGTCTCCTCACCCTGTCAAGAATTTCTTCCTCCTCTCCACTCTCACTCTCCCCTCTCCAATCCATTGTCCCTCCTCCTGTCACTCCCAGCCCTTGTCCAAAGTCCCTCTCCAGCCCCTTCAGTCACTGGCAGGCTGCTCTAAGATCTCCCTGGAGCCTTCTCCAGGCTGCACATCCCCAGCTCCCCCAGCCTGTCCCCACAGCAGAGGTTCTCCAGCCCTCTGAGAATCTTGGTGGCCTCCTCTGGACCCACTCCAGCAGCTCCAGGTCTTTCTTGTGTTGGGGGCCCCAGACCCGGAGGCAGTGCTGCAGGAGGGGTCTGAGCTAGGCAGAGCTCAGCTGAGCTGGCCTAGGCAGAGCTGAGCTGAGCTGACCTAGGCAGAGATGAGCTGAGCTGAGCTGACCTAGGCAGAGATGAGCTGAACCGGGCAGAGCTGAGCAGAGCAGAGCAGAGCTGGGCAGAGCTAAGCAGAGCTGACCTAGGAAGAGCTGAGCTGAGCTGGGCAGAGCAGAGCAGAGCATAGGGAGGAAATGACCTCCCTGTCCTGCTGGCCACACTCCTCTTGAGCCTGTGATTCTGGAGCCCCAGCCTGGCACATCACTTTGGTCTGTAGACCTTTCCCCCAGCTCCTGGCACGGATAGGCACAGATTGCCCACAGGGCTTACACCTTCAGGAGACTCAGAACATTGATATATGGACTTTTTCTTCCCCCCTTTGGAGATCTGCTCCTGCCTTCTGCAGACCCTGCTCAAGCTCTGTAACTCCTTCCATCTGGATCAGCCAAGCCCCAGGGTGTCTGCAGTTAGCAGCTGGTGAGATCATGTGCACTGCAGAGAGGTTAAGTGACTCGGCTCCAGTCAGGAGCTGGTGGCAGCACAGTGCGGCTGAGAAGAGCCTTGAGACGTCTTGAGTCACAGGATGCCAGAGTGCCAGCTTGGCAGGGACCCCAAGGGCCACCTGGCCCAACCTCTCTAGTTGCCATGAGCTGGCCCAGCACCCTGCCAGGATGGGTCTGAAATGTAGGGGAACCCAACTGCTTCCCCAGGGAGACGATTCCGATCTCCAGCTGCTCTCATGGGGAAGGATTTCCTTCTTGAACTGCTTCTTGAATGCTCTTCCTCCTCCTCCTAGTACTGAAGGTGTGATGGACCAGAACATGCTGGGGAACATCAGCCATGGACCAGTGCAGTTCTGGCTGCACAGGGCAGTTGTTTGTCTCTTAAGTGGTGTTTCTAAAGATAAGCTTCAAGCATTGGAGCAGTGAGGCAGAGCTGGCAGCTGCTTCATCGTCATGTTGGGTGCTGAGCAGCTCCCCAGGAGCCAGCAGTGCCCTCCTGTAGCCCAGCAGGCAGCTAAGGGCTGGGTTGCAGCCAGAAGAGTGTAGGCTGAGGGCAAGAGAGAGAATTCTGCCCCTTGGCTCTGCTCAAACCTCACCTTCAACCCTCACCTGCAATCCCCAGCAGCAGGAGGGCACAGAAGCTGCTGGGGAGAGGCCAGAGGAGGCCACCAAGATGCTGGCAGGGCTGGAGCAGCTCTGCTGTGGGCACAGGCTGAGGGAGCTGGGGGGGTGCAGGCTGCAGAGGAGAAGGCTCCAGGGGGACCTCAGAGCTGCTGGCAGTGCCTGAAGGGAGCCTGCAGGAAGGCTGCAGAGGGACTTGTGCTGAGGGGGTCTGAGCCAGGCCAAGGGGCAATGGTTTGGAGCTGAGGCAGAGCAGGCTGAGAGTGGAGCTGAGGCAGAAGCTGTGCAGTGTGAGGGTGGTGAGAGCCTGGCACAGGCTGCCCAGGGAGCCTCTGGCTGCTTCCTGCCTGGGGGTGCTGAGGGCCTGGAGCAGCTGAGTCCAGCTGAGAGGTCCCTGCCCATGGCATGAGGTTGGAGTAGCTGAGCTCTGAGCTCCCTCCCGACCTGAGCCGTTCTGTGGTTCCTAAACCACCACCCAGCCACAGCAGCCATAGGAAACTCCACTGAGAAGCAGCTCAGCTCTGCAGGAGCTAATCTAAACCACATCACAGCTCTTGTCCTGGGAGCCCCCAGCAGCCAGAGCGAGCCCAGGTGAAGACTCTCAGAGGGTTACAGCCTGTGCCAGGCTCTTTGCCCAAGGCTCTGCTGCCTCCCGAGGTGAGCAGCTCGGCAGGGAGCACCCCGAGCCCCGCCTGGGGGGGGCAGCTGCCCTTGGCCGAGGCTTTTATCCCCAGATCAGCTCTGATGGCTTTCAGATGTCTCCTGTGCCAGGGCAGGGCCCGGCCCAGAAACGGTTACAGATGCAGGAGGCTTTGTTTGGAGGGGCGAGAAGGATCAAAGGCAGGTTGGGGATACACAAACCCCGGTGGTGAAGGCAGGCTCAGCACAAACGAACAGCCCAGCAGGACCTGCGGGGGGCTGCGCAGCTCCGTGCCAGCGCCCCAGGCTCTGCCTGCAGCCCCTCTTGGTGGCAGTGCCCCCCACACCCCCCACCAGGGCTCCTGGGGTGAGGCTCTCTCCACGCCCTCGCTCCAGGTTCTCTGCTCCTGTGTTTTTTTCTTTTTTAGGGATTTATAAGGTGGCTGTAAAGCCTGCTGGGAGGGCTGTGCCTGGCAGCCAAGGTCTCAGCCTGACAGCAGGGGGTTTATGACATTATTTTGAAATGAAGTTGGCTCTTTTTAACCTTAAGGAAGATGCAAGAGGCGTGGAAGTTAACTGGCTTCAGGAAGGGCTCAGCTGCTGCTATAACTCAAAGCACAATCTGGTGTCCTTCTTTTACTGCTTCCCTCCACACCACCACTCCCCGAGCAGCCTGGGTGCTTCTGCAGGGCTCTCACACCAGCAGCCACAGGGAACCCACAGCTGAAACCATTCATGGAGTCAGAGAACCAGAGAATGGGTTGGACTGGGTTGGCATGGGCTGGGATGGGCTGGATTGGCGTGGGCTGGGATGGGCTGGAAGGGACCTTCAAGATCATCGAGCTCCAAAACCCCTGCCATGGGCAGAGACACCTCCCACCAGCCCCAGGCCTCACCCAACCTGGCCTTGAACACCTCCAGGGAGGGGACATCCACAGCCTCCCTGGGCAGCCTGTGCCAGTATCTCCCCACCCTCACTCTATAAAGAATTTCTTCCTCCTCTCCAGTCTCAATCTCCCCTCTCCCAGCTCAGAGCCATTGCTTCTCATCCTGGCACTCCAAGCCCCTGTCAAATGTCCCTCCCCAGCAGTCTTGTAGACCCTTCAGGCACTGGCAGCAGCTCTGAGCTCTGCCTGGAGCCTTCTCCTCTGCAGGCTGCACCCCCCCAGCTCCCTCAGCCTGTGCCCACAGCAGAGCTGCTCCAGACCCTGCTCACCTTGGTGGCCTCCTCTGGCCCCTCTCCAGCAGCTCCAGGTCCTTGCTGTGCTGAGGGCCCCACAGCTGGCCCCAGCCCTGCAGCTGAGCTCTGCCCAGAGCAGAGGGGCAGGATCTCCTCTCTCCAGCTCTGCCCACACTGCTTTGGGTGCAGCCCAGGCTGCCCTTGGCCTTCTGTGCTGCCAGTGCCCACTGCTGGCTCCTGCCCAGCACCCCCAGGTCCTTCTCTGCAGGGCTGCTTTCAGCTCCATCATCTCCCAGCCTGGATGGATTCTGAGGATTACCCTGCCCTCGGTGCATGACCTTGCACTTAGCCTTACTGAACCTGAAGGGGAAGGGCAAGAGAGAGAAAGAGAGACAGAGACAGAGACAGAGACAGAGACAGAGACAGAGAAAGAGACAGAGACAGAGACAGAGACAGAGAAANAAGAGAAAGAGAAAGAGAAAGAGAAAGAGAAAGAGAAAGAGAAAGAGAAAGAGAAAGAGAAAGAGAAAGAGAAAGAGAAAGAGAAAGAGAAAGAGAAAGAGAAAGAGAAAGAGAAAGAGAAAGAGAAAGAGAAAGGAAGAGGGAAGGGACTTGTCAGAAGTCCCTCCCCAGCCTTCCCACAGCCCACAGAGAGCTCCCTTGCAGCCACCTGAGAACACAACCACCAGCAGAAATGTCCAGAGACTGATGCAGTGCTGCAGAAATTTGACCCCAAACCTCCTCCCTGGCTCATGGTGAACTTCTTGCCCCCCAACATTGCCAGCAACTTCTCTGCAAGGCTGTTCTGCAGCCCCTCAGCCTCTCGTTTCCGTGGTGGTGTGGGCTGGGTGCTTGGGCTCTGTGCTCTTAGAGAGCTTCCCCAACCAGAGCAGTTCTGTGGCTCCTGGTGCTGGAGGCTGTTCCTCCCCCAGTGCAGGACTCTACACTTGCCCTTGATGAACTTGCTGAGGTTCTCTCCAGCCTGTCCAGGTCAGCACAACCTTCTGAGATGTCAGTCAGTTCTCCCAGCTCTGTGCCACCAGCAAGCTGGCTGAGGGCACACTCAGTGCCTTCCTCCAGGTCACTTGTGAAGTTATTGAGCAGGACTGGATCCAGTGCTGACCCCTGGGGAACTCCACTGGCTACAGACCCCCAGATTGTGCCACTGCTCGCCATCCTCTGAGCCCTGTCCTTCAGCCAGCCCTCAACCCACCTCACTGCTGGCTCCTCCAGCCCAACACTGCCTAAGCCTGCCTGCAGGATCTTATGGGAGGTGGTGTCAAAAGCCTTGCCAGAGCCCAGCAGACAGCACCCACAGCTCTGCTTCCACCTGCCCACAGGAGGCTGTCAACTTGCCCAAGCAGGGTCTCCCCTTGGTGCACTCACGTTGACCACTCCTGATAACTTTCTTGTCCCTCAAAAGCCTAGAGGTGACCTCCAGCATCAGCTCTTCCATCACCTCTCCAAGCAGGCATTGCACCTCAGTTTCCCCCAGCACCCACCCACTGCCCTGCTTGCTACATCAGCCTGCAGGCTGAGGGTTCCTCTCCCGCCTGGGGCAGCCTCATTTTCTCCCCCAGCTTTGCTCCTACCAAAGCCTGCCACAGGCTGAGGGTTCCTCTCCCGCCTGGGGCAGCCTCATTTTCTCCCCCAGCTTTGCTCCTACCAAAGCCTGCCACAGGCTGAGGGTTCCTCTCCCGCCTGGGGCAGCCTCATTTTCTCCCCCAGCTTTGCTCCTACCAAAGCCTGCCACAGGCTGAGGGTTCCTCTCCCGCCTGGGGCAGCCTCATTTTCTCCCCCAGCTTTGCTCCTGCCAAAGCCTGCCACAGGCTGAGGGTTCCTCTCCCACCTGGGGCAGCCTTATTTTCTCCCCCAGCTTTGCTCCTACCAAAGCCTGTCTTGCTGCCCTGGAATCCATCAGAGTGGACCTTCAGCCCACTGCTGATCCTGGGAATCAACACCAGCCCTGAGGAGTCACCGTGCTGGATGGGGACCAGAAAAAGCAGGAGCTTGTTTGCTTTGCTGGGGCAGAGTTTTGGTTGGCAGGGGTCGGGGGGATGGAAGTGATTCTGGAAGCCATGGGAACTGCAGCACACCCGAGGTGGACCTCTGAGTGCTGGTCTTGCTAGGGAAGGATCTCTGTGCTTCAGAGCTGGGGCAGAGCTGAGCACACAACACCAGCAGCAGGTCCAGTAAGTGCCTGCTGCTGGCCCTTCAGGGAGGCACAGGATGGGCTGGGCTGGAAGGGACCTCCAGGGGTCATGGGCTCTAACCCCCTGCACTCATCCTCTACTTAGAGCAGATCACCTAGAGCCCTGCTGAGCCTCCCCTTCAACATCTCCAGGCATGGAGCCTCAGTCACCTCCCTGGGCAGCCTGCTGCAGTGTGCCAGCAGCCTCCTGCTGCAGAGGTTGTTCCTCACAGCCAGTCTCAAGCTGCTCTGCTCTCGTTTGCAGCCATTGCCCTCAGCCTGTCCCTGCAGCCCTTTGCTCAGGTCTGGAAGGCTCAGGTGAGGCCCAGGGGAAGTTTTTCAGTTGCCACCACCACCCTTTTCCAGCCAAGTGAGCTACCAGCACCACTGCCATCACCGCTGCCCACACCACTACCAGCACCACTGCCCACACCACTGCCAGCACCACTACCAGCACCACTGTCCACATCACTGCTGGCACCACTACCATCACCACTGATGGCACCACTACCATCACCACTGCCCACACCACTGCCAGCACCACTACCAGCACCACTGTCCACACCACTGCTGGCACCACTACCAGCACCACTGCCCACACCACTGCCAGCACCACTACCAGCACCACTGTCCACATCACTGCTGGCACCACTACCATCACCACTGATGGCACCACTACCATCACCACTGCCCACACCACTGCCATCACCACTGCCCACACCGCTGCCAGCACCACTGCCAGCACCACTGCCATCACCACTGCCCACACCACTGCCATCACCACTGCCCACACCGCTGCCAGCACCACTGCCAGCACCACTGCCCGCACCACTGCTGGCACCACTGCCATCACCACTGCCCACACCACTGCCATCACCGCTGCCAGCACCACTGCCAGCGCCACTGCCCACACCACTGCCAGCGCCACTGCCCACACCACTGCCCACACCACCTCCGTCCCCTGCTGCCTTTCTTGCTGACGTTTTCCTGCAGCCTGCATGTGAGGTTTTCTCTGCCTTGTCTAAAGCCCTGCTAAGTGTGACAGTGAACATATGCTGCTAGTGTGCAATAATTGTCCTTTAGCTCCTTGTTGCTTGGATTTATTACCCAAAGTAATCATGCTGCAAAGAGAGGCAAAAGTAAATCAAACGCTGACGACGGTGGCAAACCTCCTGCTCCTCTGAGCACTGAAAGGGTTCAGTGAGCTCAATGGCCAAAAATGGCCTCAAAAAAAGAAAAGGAGCCCTCCGTGTGCCTGGCTGTTTGCTTTGGCCTGCACACCTCCAGCTGACTCTCACCATAAGCTTGCTCCCAGGCCAAGAAACACAGGGCAGGAGCCAGAGCAGATAAGAGCCACGCAGGCTTCTGAGGTCATCACTGCCGCCGGGACCCGGCAGGTTTCGGCACCTCTGCTGGCACTGCCCCGGGGCTGGAGCTGGCTGCCAGCAGCTGCTGCTTGGGCCTCGCTTCGGGGCTTCTTTCCCAGCACACCTCAGGCAGAAAGGCACAGATTCAATGGAACAAGGAGTGCTGCTTCCCAAAAGTTCCCTCTCCTTCCCAAGGCTTCCTGCTCCTTCCCAAAATCTCCTCCATCTCCTTCCTCAAATTTCCTGCTCCTTCCCAAGGCTTCCTTCTTCTTCCCAAGATTTCTTTCTCCTTACCAGGATTTCTTTCTTTCACAAGATTTCTTTCTCCTTACCAAAATCTCCTCCTTCTTCCTCAAATTTCCTGCTCCTTCCCAAGATCTCCTTCTCCATCCCAAGATTTCCTTCTCCTTAGCAGAATTTCTTTCTTTCCCAAGATTTTCTTCTCCTTACCAAAATCTCCTCCTCCTCCTTCCTCAGATTTCCTTCTCCTTCCCAAGATTTCCTTCTTCTTTCTTGTGAAAGGCTCTGGAGAGCAGGGCTGGGGAGGAGCAGCTGAGGGAGCTGGGGGGGTGCAGTGTGGAGCAGAGGAGGCTGAGGGCAAAGCTCATTGCTCTCTGCAGCTCCTGAGAGGAGGCTGCAGCCAGGGGGGGTTGGGCTCTGCCCCGTGCTCACAACTGGTAGGAGAAGAGGAGCTGTCCTCGAGTTGCAGCAGGGGAGGTTTAGGTTTGATATTGGAAGAAAGTTCTTCACTGGAAGGGCTCTGAAAGGCTGGGGCAGAGCCCCAGGAGGTGTCTGAACCTCCATCCCTGGATGGATTTTAAAGCCATCGGGACATGGTGCTCCAGGCTGTGGTTGGCAGAGCCAGGGAATGCTTGGACTTGATGTCTCTGAAGGTCTTGTGCAGCCATGGGCACCTTTGTGGCAGCTTGGGTTACATTTCAAGGCTACACCAAAGCTCCTTTTTGGAGAAACAGACCTGCCAAGGTGTCTGCAGCTCAGGGCTGCCCACCAAGCCCCTGCTGCATCTTCCTGCCCTGTGAGTGACCTCGTTTGTGTTGGTAGAGATGGGAAGGCCATTGCCAGGAGGACACAGCCACTAGGACAAGGGGCACCAGGGGCAAGCTGGAGCAGAGGAGCTGCCAGGGGAACTGAAGAGAAGACTTTGTCACCATGAGGGTGCTGGAGGCCTGGAGCAGACTGGGGAGTCTCCTTCTCTGGAGGCTTTTCAACCCCACCTGGATGTGTTCCTGGGTGCCCCTGCTCTGGCAGGGAGGGGTTGGACTGGATGAGCTCCAGAGGTCCCTTCTGACCACTTGTGTGATTCTGTTGTTGCTTGTTGAAAACTCTTTGTCCACCCCTGCAGAGAAGAGGCTCAAA
This sequence comes from Eubucco bourcierii, assembly GCA_013396675.1. Lineage (NCBI taxonomy): Eukaryota > Metazoa > Chordata > Aves > Piciformes > Ramphastidae > Eubucco > Eubucco bourcierii. Next base: position 52 of record VWZE01007718.1, on the reverse strand, counting down.
CACACTTCCAACCTCTTTGGATCCTTCTGAAACCCCTGACTAACCCTTGGCG
>VWZE01007716.1:42126-56928 GCA_013396675.1 Eubucco bourcierii | reverse complement strand
GTGCAGCTGGTTTAATGTCACACTGACTGCTGCTGATATAAGTCACACAGACATGCAGCTGTTCTATGGTCACAGAGGCTGCATCTGGTTTAAGTCACACAGGCTGCAACTGTTCTGTGGTCACAAAGACTGCAGCTGGTTTAAGTCACACAGACTGCAACTGGTTTAATGTCACACAGACTGCAACTGTTCTGTGGTCACACAGGCTGCAGCTGGTTTAAGTCACAAAAATGCTGCAGCTGGTTTAATGTCACACAGTCTGCAGCTGGTTTGAGTCACACAAACTGCAACTATTCTATGGTCACACAGGCTGCAGCTGGTTTAAGTCACAAAAATGCTGCAGCTGGTTTAATGTCACACAGTCTGCAGCTGGTTTGAGTCACACAAACTGCAACTATTCTATGGTCACACAGGCTGCAGCTGGTTTAAGGTCACACAGGCTGCAGCTGGTTTGAGGTCACACAGACTGCAGCTGTTTTAAGTCACACAGGCTTCATCTATTTTAAGATCACACAGGCTGCAGCTGGTTTAAGGTCACACAGGCTGCAGCTGGTTTGAGGTCACACAGACTGCAGCTGTTTTAAGTCACACAGGCTTCATCTATTTTAAGATCACACAGGCTGCAGCTGGTTTAAGGTCACACAGGCTGCAGCTGGTTTGAGGTCACACAGACTGCAGCTGTTTTAAGTCACACAGGCTTCATCTATTTTAAGATCACACAGGCTGCAGCTGGTTTAAGGTCACACAGGCTGCAGCTGGTTTGAGGTCACACAGACTGCAGCTGTTTTAAGTCACACAGGCTTCATCTATTTTAAGGTCACACAGGCTGCAGCTGGTTTAAGTCACACAGGCTGCAGCTGGTTTAAGTCACACAGGCTGCAGCTGGTTTAAGTCACACAGGCTGCAGCTGCTTTAAGTCACACAGGCTGCAGCTGATTTAAGTCACACAGGCTGCAGCTGATTTAAGTCACACAGGCTGCAGCTGGTTTAAGGTCACACAGGGTGCAGCTGGTTTAAGGTCACACAGGCTGCAGCTGGTTTAAGTCACACAGACTGCAGCTGGTTTAAGTCACACAGGCTGCAGCTTGTTTAAGTCACACAGACTGCAGATGGTTTAAGTCAGACAGGCTTCACCTGTTTTAAGATCACACAGGCTGCAACTGGTTTAAGATCACACAGGCTGCAGCTGGTTTAAGTCACACAGGCCACAACTGGTTCTGTTTGTGCTCACCTGGGCAGTGAAATCATTCTGGGCAATTGTTTGGATTTGTAGATTTTTCTCCTGAACTCTGAGGAAACACTGGAAGGCTACTCCCATGCAGGCAGCCTCTTCCTTTGCACTAAGTTATAGCCACTGCTTGAGGCTCCTCTTTGTCTCTTCCCTCTGAAGTGAAACCTTCAGACTACAAATAACCTTTCTGGATTGTTTTTTTTTTTTTTTTTTTTTTTTTTTTTTTATTCCTCCTGTGCTTTGGTAATAACCTGGAAGATAGGAGGCTGAAAAAGAATGGCCTGTAGAGTGTCATTCAGCTCACAGCTCACAGACACCCAACCATTAATCTTGGTTCTCCTCAAGGCCAAATGAGTGTTTTATAAATGCAGGCTGATCAGCTTGGTGCAGTCGTCCTGCATAGCAGCAGGGCTGGATATGTGCTGAGTTCTGTGGCTGTGAGTGATGAAGCTTCCCTGTTTCTGTCCCTGACCTCCTGGCACACAGCTTTTTTTTTTTTTCTTTTTAGTGTTTTCCTTGTTAAAAGAGAACACAACAACGAAACTGAAGGTGAACTGCCTGGTGTTGTCAAATAAGACTAACAAAAGAATTGTTTGGGCTGAAAAAAGTTCTCTAAGAGCATCCAGTGTGACCAGCATCACCACCATGGCCACAGTTTTCTTGTCCACCTCCAGGGATGGTGTCTCCACCACCTCCTTGGGCAACCTGTGCCGATCCTTGACCACTCTTGCAGCAAAGAAACCAACCTAAACCTCCCCTGACACAGTTTCAGGTCACTACTTAAGGTCTTGCAATGCCAGGACAAGGGGGAATGGGTTTGAAGTGGCAGAGGGGAGATTTAGACTGGATGTCAGGAGGAAGTTGTTTGCAGTGAGGGTGGTGAGACACTGGCACAGGTTGCCCAGGGAGGTTGTGGAGCACAGAATCACCCAATGTGATCTTTGATCACATTGGGTGATTCTGTGCTCCACAACCTCCCTGGAGGTGTTCAAGGCCAGGTTGGAGGAGGCCTTGAGTGACCTGTACTAGTGGGAGGTGTCCCTGCCTATGGCAGGGAGTTGGGACTGGATGATCCTTGAAGTCCCTTCCAACCTTAACCATTCTATGATTCTTCTTCTATCACCTGATAATGGGGAGGTGAAACCAACCTGCACCTCACTCCAACCTCCTTTCAGGGAGCTGTAAAGGCAATGAGATCTCCCTCAGCCTCCTTTTTCTCCAGGCTAAAGCCCCCCCCAGCTCCCTCAACTGCTCCTCCCCAGCCCGGTTCTCCAGACCCTCCACCAGCTTTGTTGCCCTTCCCTGGACACTCTCCATCCTCAAATCCTTAGAAGTCCAGGGGAGCCCACACTGCTGGCCTGTTTCACAGGTCCCTGCCCTCTTGTTTTATTTCTGCTTCTCTGAATCCATTACATGGTGAATGGTGCCAGCAGCTGCAGCATGCAGGCTGCTCAGCTGGGTGAGCTCAGCCACTCCTTCTCCTGCTCCACATCCCACTGAAACAAATTCTTCTTTATGTGCAGCATGATTTATCCTCCTCTGTGCAGTGAAACACCTTCAGACTGTCCATGCTCTTTGCTCCCTTTTCAGTCCAGTCAGGAAGAGAGTTGCAGTTTGGTGCAACCTGGTTGAAATCCAGGCCTGCAAAGATTTAAAAGGAAGCACTGTGGAAGATGTTTGCTTGTAATAATTGCCTGGAGTAATTGCAGTGTTCTTGCTGATGTCTTTTTCTTTACCTAGCCCTCTCAAAGTGATGCTGTTTCTCTTCCAGGAGTCACAGATATGTGCCCAGCAACCAGTGCAGAGTGAGTTAGTGCAGAGGTGCCAGCAGCTGCAGTCTCGACTATCCACACTGAAGATTGAAAATGAAGAGGTGAGCCCACTCAGCCCAAAATCAACACCCCTCTGAGCACTTCCAGTGGGGACTAGTTAAGGAGGAATCTCCTTTGAGTGAAGGCTTATGGTGAAATTCAAGAGGAAGGCAGCTGGGGCCTTAGATCTCCTGTGAAAGCTGGGGGTGTGGAGAGCATCCTTTAAAATACCTTCAGGAACCTGCTCCCCCCTGCTCTGCCCTGGTGAGGCCACATCTGGAGTGTTGTGTCCAGTTCTGGGCTCCCCAGTTCAAGAGAGACTGGGAACTACTGGAGAGAGACCAGTGGGGGCTACAGAGGTGCTGAGGGGCCTGGAGCAGCTCTGTGAAGAGGAAAGACACCTTAGTGTCCACCTTAATGTGGAATAATGCATTAATAGCTGCTCATTAGCAAAAGACTTCAGGGTATTTACTACCTCTGCTTGGTGCTTGTGACATGCTACATGCAGTTGCTAAGTGCTCTCATTCGTAGAATTCCAGAATGGTTTGGGTTGGAGGGAACTTTGAAGACCATCTAGTTCCTATCCCCTGGTGTGGGACCCTAAAGACCATCCAGTTCCAACCCCCTGCCATGAGATCTTAAAGATCATCTAGATCCAGTTCCAACCCCCCTGGCATAGGACCTTAAAGATCATCTGGATTGAGTTCCAACCCCCTGGCATAGGACCTTAAAGATCATCTAGATCCAGTTCCAACCCCCTGGCATAGGACCTTAAAGACCATCTAGATCTAGTTCCAACCCCCTAGCACAGGTCCTTAAAGACCGCCTAGTTCCAACCCCCGTGCCATGAGACCTTAAATATCATCTTAATCTAGTTCTAAACCCCTGGCATAGGTCCCTAAAGACCATCCAGTTCCAATCTCCCTGGCATGAGACCTTAAAGGTCACCTAGATCTAGTTCCAACCCCCTAGCATAGGACCTTGAAGACGATCTAGTTCCAACCCCCCTGCCATGAGACCTTAAATATCATCTAAATCTAGTTATAAACTCCTGGCATAGGCCCTTAAAGACCATCTAGTTCCTGGAGATCATCTGGTTCAAAGTCTCCTGCCATGAGACCTTACAAACTGTCTAGATCTAGTTCCAAACCCCTAGCATAGGTCCTGAAAGACCATCTAGTTCCAGCCTCCTGGCATGAGACCTTAAAGACCATCTAGTTCCAATCTCCCTGCTGTAGGATATTAAAGATGATCTGATTCCAACCCCTATGCCATAAGACCTTAAAGATCACCTAGACCCAGTTCCAACCCCCTAAAACAGGTCCTTAAAGACCACCTAGTTCCAACCCCCCTGCCATGAGACCTTAAATATCATCTAAATCTAGTTATAAACTCCTGGCATAGGCCCTTAAAGACCATCTAGTTCCAAACCCCTTGGCATGAGACTCTGGAGATCATCTAGTTCAAAGCCCCCTGCCATGAGACCTTAAAAATCATCTAGATCTAATTCTAAAACCCTAGCATAGGATCTTAAAGACCATTTAATTCCAACCCCCTGGCATAGGATCTTAAAGACCATCTAGTTCCAACCCCCAGCCATGAGACCTTAAATATCATCTTAATCTAGTTCTAAACCCCTGGCATAGGTCCCTAAAAACCATCTAGTTCCAATTTCCCTGGCATGAGACCTTAAAGAGAATCTAGTTCCTATCTCCCTGCTATAGGATATTAGAGATGATCTAATTCCAACCCCTATGCCATGAGGCCTTAAAGATCACCTAGACCTAGTTCCAGCCCCCTGGCATTGGTCTTTAAAGACCATCTAGTTCCTATCTCCCTGCTATAGGATATTAAAGATGATCCAATTCCAGCCCCTATGCCATGAGGCCTTAAAGATCACCTAGACCTAGTTCCAGCCCCCTGGCATTGGTCTTTAAAGACCATCTAGTTCCTATCTCCCTGCTATAGGATATTAAAGATGATCCAATTCCAACCCCTATGCCATGAGGCCTTAGAGATCATCTAGACCTAGTTCTAAGCCCCTGCCACAGGCAGGGACACCTTCCACTAGCCCAGGTTGCTGATTCTTGCTCCTCCTGGCTGGACAGGTGAAGAAGACAATGGAAGCTACGCTCCAGACAATCCAGGACATAGTCACAATAGAGGACTTTGATGTCTCTGACTGCTTTCAGTACAGCAACTCAATGGAGTCTGTGAAATCCACAGTCTCAGAAACCTTCATGAGCAAACCAAGCATTGCCAAGAGGAGAGCCAACCAGCAGGAGACAGAGCAGTTCTACTTCACAGTAAGGACTTGATTTTCAGCATGTCTGATGTGGTTGGAATGGATACTCATAAGAGAAGGGAAAAATGATGCTGTCACCTTACCAAAACATCCCTGGGGTGGATTTGAAACAGGCAGAGGGAAGCATATTGTGCTTGAAAAATGTGCCCCAGCACAAATATCATAGAGTCTCTGAAGTGTTTGGGTTGAAAAGGACCTCTAAGTTCATCCAGTCCAACCAGCAACCCAACACCTCCATGGCCATGGCCACTAAACCATGCCCCCAGATGTCATCTTCACAGGTTTGTTGTACACCTTCAGGGATGGGGACTCCACCACCTCCCTGGGCAGCTTGTGCTAATCCCTGACCACTCTTGCAGCAAAAAAACTCTTCCTAATGTCCAACCTAACCCTCCCCTGGCACAGTTTCAGGCCATTTCCACTCACTCCATCACTTCATACTAGGGAGAAGAGCCCAACCCCAAACTGGCTCCAACCTCCTCTCACAGAGTTGTAGAGAGCAGTGAGGTAGAAGCTGAGTAACAACAGCTATGAGGAGGAGGTTTCCCATTCCTGTGGTGTGGGCTGAGGCTGTGGAGAATCACAGAATGACATTGGGATACTTCCACTGATCCAAACTTAGGCTGTGGATAAAACAGTGGAAAATTTAATTTCTTCTGCATCTAAAAAGAAATTGTCTGAGCAGGAACCTAATAGCTTGCAAATAGCAATTCTCAAACTGAACTCAAACTAAAAGGACATTTAGCTCTCTCATTTTTTGGTTGTTTTTTTTTTTTGTTGTTATTATCATCTCAGCATTTCAGCTCACAGAAGCTTTTCATTGAGTCACTGCATTTTTTATAATGTGATAAGAGCTTTCTCTATTGAATTTCATGCCAGGCTTTATTTTTTTTTTTCCCTCCTCAATTAGATGTGTGTTTAACTGTTGAATCCACTCTCATTTTATAAACTCTTCAAAACAGATACAAATTGTTCCACTTTTGCTGGCTGCTTGGGAAATGATTTGCTATAGAATCATAGAATGGCTTAGGGTGGGAGGGACCTTAAAGATCATCTACACCAATCCCCCCTGCCATGCCCAGAGACACCTCTCAACTAGATTTGGTTGCTCAAGGTCTCATCCAGCCTGGCCTTGGACACTTTGATGGGTTGGAGGGCAGAAGGGCTCTGCAGCAGGACCTCAACCCCCTGCACAGATGGGCAGAGTCCAAGGGGATGGTGCTCAACAAATCCAAGTGCCAGGTGCTGCACTTTGGCCACAACAACCCCATGCAGAGCTACAGGCTGGGGTGGCAGTGGCTGGAGAGCAGCCAAACAGAAAGGGATCTGGGGGTGCTGATTGACACCCACCTGAACATGAGCCAGCAGTGTGCCCAGGTGGCCAAGAAGGCCAATGGCATCCTGGCCTGCAGCAGCAAGAGTGTGGCCAGCAGGAGCAGGGAGCTCATTCTCCCCCTGGACTCTGCACTGCTTAGGCCACACCTTGAGTGCTGTGTCCAGTTCTGGGCCCCTCCNACAAGAGGACACAGTCTCAAACTGTGCCAGGGGAAGTTTAGGCTGGAGGTGAGGAGAAAGTTCTTGCCTGAGAGAGTCATTGCCTGCTGGAATGGGCTGCCCAGGGAGGTGGTGGAGTCAGCATCCCTGGAGGTGTTCAAGGCAGGTTTGGACGTGGCACTTGGTGCCATGGTCTGGTCTGGAGGGCTGTGGGAATGGCTTGGACTGGATGAGCTTTGAGGTCTCTTCCAGCCTTGGTGATACTGTGAGACTGTGATACTCCCCAGGCATCCACAGCCTCCCTGGGCAGCCTGTGTCAGTCTCACCACCCTCACACTGCAGAACTTCTTCCTCAGCTCCAGTCTAACCCTGCTCTCCCTCAGCTTCAAACCATTCCCCCTTGGCCTGTTTCTAGACACCCTCAGCAAAAGTCTCTCTGCAGACTTCCTGCAGAATCCCTTCAGGTACTGAAGGCAGCTGTAAGGTCCTCACAGAGGCCTCTCTTCTCCTTCTCATCAGATCCAGCCTAAAACTGCTCTCTTGAGGAGAGATCTTCATGATCTGTTGATCTTCACCTCTTGCTTCTTACCAAAGCAGGAATTACATCACTTTAGGACATCTGTGTGCTTTGTGTCTGATTGTTCTCAGCCTACCTCCAGCTGAGCTCCACCAGAGATTAAATCCTTCCTTTAGAGTTCTTTTTTGCTTGGATTTGATTCCATTCTATTTTTTTTTTTTCAGTTATTAAGGCAGAAGTCAAATGCTAATGGATTTTTGTAATTCATTGGTGGGGGGAAGGAAAAAAAAACAACCCTAAAGCCTGAAGCCTCATTTTACATTACTGATTTTTTTTGCTAAGTGTCCCCGTGGCAGGCAGGGAACAGAATGTTAGGCATGAGGAAATAGAAAGAATCCTGCTCTGGGGAGGAACCTTCTCCTTTCCTCCTTCCTAACAAGCCCCAGGCAGATGATGTTCTTGTGACCACTGCAAATACCCTGAAGGCAAAGCTGGAGCATCTGCCAGTGCCAACAGCCTGCCCATGCCCTGCCCTGCCCTGCCCTGCCCTGTGCTGAAGTTTTCCTCTCAGCTTCTAAGGGGATCACAGCATCACAGCAAGAGCCAGGCTGGCAAAGCCCCTCAGCAGCACCAAGCCCAACCTAGAACCCTGCTCTGCAAGATTCACCTGAAACCATAGCCCCAAGCACCACATCCAAACCAGCCTGAAACACAGCCAGGGTGGGTGACTCTGCCACCTCCCTGGGCAGCTCATTCCACTCTCTCTGTGAAAAACTTCTTCCTAATGTCCAATCTAAACCTCCCCAGCCTCACCTTGAGGCTATTCCCCCTTGTGCTGTTTCCAACTACCTGTGAGCAGAGCCCAGCAGCAGCCTCTCCACAGTGTCCCTTCAGGTAGCTGCAGAGAGCAATGAGGTCTCTCCCTCAGCCTCCTCTTCCTCACACTAACTATCCCCAGCTCCCTCAGTCACCTTAGTGCCAAGGTCTGGTTGATTGGCTAGGGCTGGGTGCTAGGGTGGGCTGGATGAGCTTGGAGGTCTCTTCCAAGGGGTGCTTAGTGCCATGGTCTGGTTGATTGCCTAGGGCTGGGTGCTAGGGTGGGCTGGATGAGCTTGGAGGTCTCTTCCAAGGGGTCTTAGTGCCAAGGTCTGGTACTTGCCTAGGGCTGGGTGCTAGGGTGGGCTGGATGAGCTTGGAGGTCTCTTCCAACCTGCTTGATTCTTTGATTCTATGATTCTATGATCCTATGATCTATTTCATGAGAATCCATTTTTGCATTCATTTTTTTTTCCTCCTGGCTGAATTATTAAAGTGTCTCAGGGTTCTGAAGTGCCCTGTGCTATTTGCAGAGTTTTGTGCTGGTTTATTTTTTTGAGGGTTAAACACATCCTAATTAGAATGTGGACAGCAGAGGCTTTTCTGTGCTGCAGCATGGTGAAGATAAAGAGTCTTCAGAAGTGCAGGAGATGAGATGAAAGAGCTGAGGGAGGGAGGGGAAGGAACAAACAAAGAGGGGGAAAAAAAAGAGCATTTGCAGAGCTGTGAAAAATCAGGAGTGGGGGCAAAGCAACTGCCTGCTTGTGTAATATTTTCAGGGAGAGGACAAATCTGAATTTAAAGGAGATTTGTGTTTGTTTTGTCCCCTGCAACCCTGTGCAGCATCCGGCGTGGAGGCAGAGACAGCATTTGACAAGTAAAGTGGGGTGAGAGAGGTTAAGTGAGAGAATAAGCACAGAAGCAGCTTTTTAGTTGGTTAAAACAGATTGCTCATTCAGCTGCCTGTGACATGCATTCCCATCCCACCCTGCCTGCAGGGGAGAAGCCTTTGACAGCTCCTCAGATGTCTTCAAAGATGCCAAACCTTCAGCCGATGCCACAGAGGAACAATAGGAGTTGCACTGCAGCTCTCTTAGGCATCCAGCTTCAGATTCACCTGACTCTGTGCATAGATTCAAGCAATGGTTTGGGTTGGATGGGACATAAAAGCTCATCCAGTTCAAATCCCACTGCCATGGGCAGGGACCCTTCCATTAATATCATAGAATCATAGAATGGGAAGATTGGAAGGGACCTCAAGGATCAGCCAGTTCCTACCCCCTGCCATAGGCAGGGACACCTCCCACTAGCACAGGGCACTCAAGGCCTCCTCCAACCTGGCCTTGAACACCTCCAGGGAGGTTGTGGAGCACAGAATCACCCAATGTGATCAAAGATCACATTGGGTGATTCTGTGCTCCACAACCTCCCTGGGCAACCTGTGCCAGTGTCTCACCACCCTCACTGCAAACAACTTCCTCCTAACATCCACTTTCAACCTCCCCTCTGACACTTCAAACCCATTCCCCTTGTCCTGCCATTCCAAGCCCTTGTCAATAGTCCCTCCCCAGCCTTCCTGTGGGCTCCTTTCAGATCCTGGAAGGCCACTCCAAGGTCTCCTGGCAGCCTTCTCTTCTCCAGGCTGCAGAGCCCCAACTCTCTCAGCCTGTCCTCACTGCAGAGCTGCTGCAGCCCTCTCAGCATCTTGGTGGCCTCCTCTGGACCCCCTCCAACAGGTTCATCTGATACCTCCTCCAAACTAACCTTGAAGAGGTCCAGGGAAGAGGCATCCATAATCAGGTTGCTCAAGGTCTCACCCAACCTGCCCATGAACACCTCCATGGAGGGGGCATCCACAACCAACCCTGGGCAACCTGTGCCAGTGTCTCCCCACCCTCACTGTCAAGAACTTCTTCCTAATCTCCAGTCTCAATTTGCCCTCCTCAAGCTTCAATTCCTATAAAGCAGGAGGCCTTGCTTCATCCTTTGCACTGGCAATTCCAGTGTAATTCCCAGAACCACACAAACATCCAGGTTGGACAAGACCCTCAGGATCACCAAGTCCAACCTATCATTCTGTGCTTAGCATTTACCTTCACAATCCAGTTACCTCTCAATGCAATCAAAGATTAATTGTCCACTTTTGATCTTGTGGTTTGTTTGTTTGGTTTTGTTTTCCCTTCCCCTCACAGAAAATGAAGGAGTACCTGGAAGGCAGGAACCTGATAACAAAGCTCCAAGCCAAGCATGACCTTCTCCAGAAGACCCTGGGAGAAAGTGAGTCTCAGGCTTGCTCATTACTGCAATTAGCCAGGCTCAGGCCCTTCATGAGTGAGGCAGCTTTGCCTGAGCCTTGAGCTGGTGGATGAGATGCAAAGTGAGCAGGCTCATGTTTTATGAATTTCCCTTTTCTGACCTCCTTGGGCTGCTTGCTGAATGGGTGGAAGGGAAAATGCTTAATGAATCACTAATGTGCATCACTTAGCTGCTAAAGTGAAGCATTTGCCCACTGCTTCTTGCTGTCCTCACCCCTACACCTAGCTCCTGCTTCTCAGTGCTGGGCTGAGCCTTGTGACTCCCACCTGACTGCCTTGCTAGGCTGGTCTGAAGTTCCATTTTCATGGTAGCTCAGCTGCTTCTCAGCTCTGTGGCTTCAGTACAGCCCAAAGCACTGTGTGTGAGCACAGGGGAACAACAAACAAACTTCAGAGCATGTAAAATATGTTGCCTGTCTAGAGGGCATTCGTCAGGGGGCAGCAGCCAGAACTGAAAATGCATTTGCTGTGAGTGGCAGAACAAAGGGAGATTTCTTTCCCTTCATGGTATGGGCAAATCCTGTTGGCCAAACAGGCTTAAACTCTGCATCCAAGTTTCCATAGAAACCTGCCTGCCTCCTGTTTGCAGAGGAGAAGGTTTTAACAGCCTAAATGTCAGGTCAGAAACTAACCGAATGGCTCCGCTGGTCCCTGGGTTTAGCTGGCAAAGAGCAGGGCTCCTGTTTGGGTATGCAACTTAACTGGAGTCCCCACGGTGTAGGGGGTGTGCAAACCTTCTGAATGAAAACTGGAGCAGCATGTGGGCTTTGAAGTGCTTTGCTTTCAGTTTGGCAGTGCACTGTGGAAAAAGCAAATGCTGCTTGCTACAGGCAGCAAAGAGCTTTGTGTGGAGCAGACCCGAGCCACTCGGAGGTAAGGGGTGGCTGTGTCCTTGGCTTTGGTTTGCAGTTGTTCAGAGTTTCTTCAGCTGTCCTGTAGCAAGGGTGGCTGAAGCCAAAGATCTGTGTCCTTAGGGTATTTTTTTTTTTCCCTCTGCCTCTAAATATCTGCAAGTGACACCCATGCTGCCCCTGTGACTAATCACATTCCTGCTTCATAGCTGACCTCTGCATACCGAGACCTATTTCCTCTTAACCTGCCTGCCCCTTGAACCCATCTCAAGCTGTGATGGGGATAGGGAGGGGGCAAGAGAGGAAATTAAATGTGATTTCTGTATTGCTGTGTAGATTTTTTTTTTCCTTTTAAAGGCTGCTTCTGTTTTCCCCTGGCTGCTTGGTAAAACAGAGCTTTTCCTTGTCACTCTGCGAAGGGACCCAGTGGGTGTCAGGGCAAGCTCCAGCAGCTCCTGATAAAAATCCCTTCTGTCATCTGCTGAGATCAAAAGCAGCTGAGGAAGGGAGGATGCAGCTCCTCTCCAAACCCACATTAGCAGGTTAATGGGAGAAACTGGGGGGTGGATCTGCCTAGACTCATCCATAAAATGCCACTTAATTGGGAAATGGGCAAAGAAAATTCCTCTCACCGGTCCCTGGGGCACGGTTGAGAGCTTGACTGAAAAATGCTTCATGTCCCTGGGAAAAAAAAAAATATCCATGGCTTTGGTACCATTTCTATTCTTCTTTGCCCCATCCTCAGGTAGCATTTATTAGCCCTCTTGCAAGTTGCCTTAATCTAAAGATGACAAGACCCAGTCTAATAAAACCAGCAGCGAGTCCTGCGAGCTGAGAGTAATGATGTCCCTGCCCACTGTACACTTTTGTCACCCTAATGCAGGAGCCCCCTTGGTGTTGCCACAGCCTTCTTCATTTCTGTAGATGAATGTTCTCTGATGGAAATGGGACAGCTGGCTGGGAATTCTGCTGCAGAGTAACATTTCCATGTAAATCGGGCACTGCTTTGGCTCTAGGTGGGGAGAGGAAAGAGGCCATCGGAATGTGCTGGGCTAATCGGCAGCCGTCAGCAATTACACTTTCCCCTTGGTCGTTCCTCCGGCTCCCCAGGAGCAGGAAGGTGGCTGCAGGGAAGGTGGCTTTTGAGCTCTTGTGAAGCAGTAGGGTTGCACTGATGATGGGGATGTGGCAGCAAAGGGTTTGGGCTCTACAGCTCCCAAAGGTGTGTGTTAGTTTTTTTGGTTTCTTGATCCTCGTTGGGCTCTTTTAAAGTCCTGGCTTGGAGGGGTTGGAAGGGACCTCTGGAGATCATCCAGTCCAACCCCATGCCAAAGCAGCTTGCCCAGGATCACAATGGCCAGGTGGGTTGGAAGCTCTAAAAAGAAGGAGACTCCACAACCTCACTGGACAGCCTGCTCCAGGGCTTCAGCACCCTCACACCAAAGAATTTTCTCTTGCTGTTCAGGTGCAACCTCCTGGGTTTCAGGTTGTCCCATTGCTCCCTGTCCCTGGGCACCACTGACAAGAGTCTGGCCCCATCCTCTTGCCCCCCACCCTTTAGCTCTTGCTGAGCATTGCTCAGATCCCCACTGGGGCTGCTCTTCTCCAGGCTCAACACCCCCAGGGCTCTGAGCTTTTGCTCCTCACAGAGATGCTCCAGGCCCTTAATCATTCTTGTAACCTCCACTGGACTCTCCCCAGTAGTTCCCTGTCCCTCTTGAACTGAGAAGCCCAGAACTGGTCCCAGTACTGGACACAATGATGCCTGCATTCTCCAGCTGTCCTTAGCCTGGCTGCTTCCTTGCAGACTCAGTGCCAGTTAATGAGATGTTTTTCTAAATCTGTTTGTGGAGAAGCTCATCAAACATCTGTCTCCCAGAATAGCTTCATGCCAGCACATTCAGTCTGTGGGCTAACAAATCCCTGAATGTTTTCAGTCTCACTGAGTGGCTTTCACAAAGCACCATCTCTTGCCCCTGGGAAGGAGGAGGGCAGAGAGAGGTTGAGGAGCCCATTTTTTTTTTGGCAGCAGAAGTCAGCAATTTGAATGCTGAGGGAACTCATTTTCCAAAACAGTGCTTTCCAAAGAAAGAGTCCTTGGGCAGCCCCAGCTGGCTGCTGCCTTCCTGGCCAGTGATGGTGGAGCTGTGCTGCTTGGGATGGGCTTTGCTGGCCTCTCCTGCAGTGTTCCTGGGGGAACAGCCACTGCCCAGCTCCCCAGAGCCATCCCCTCCTTCTCCCATGGTTTTCCCTCCTGCCTCCTCTTGCCAGGCTGCTTTTACAAAGCCATCAGGAGTGTTTTCCTTTTTCTCTCTCCTAACCCCCTCTCTCTTTGTCTCACCAGGCCAGCGGACAGACTGCTCCCTTGCCAGGTAAGTGTGCCCCAGGGAGCTCCTTGTGGAAGGGAAATCTGATGGGAATGGGCCACAGCCATTCCAGATCAGTTCCCAGCCCAGGCTGTGTGTCTGTTAGAGGAGGTGTTGATTGGTTTCTAGAATCACAGAGTCATTTTGCTTGGAAGAGAACTCTAAGCTCATCCAGTCCAAGCTTTAACCCAGCACTGCCAGGTGACTGTTAAACCACATCCCTCAGCACCACATCCATAGAACCATTTGCTTGGAAGAGACCTCTAAGATCATCAAGTCCAAGCATTAACCCAGCAGTCAAGTCCACCATTAAATCATGACTCTAAAGGCCATAGCTACACATCTCTTAAATACCTGAGGGATGGTGACTCCACCACCTCCCTGAGCAGCCTGGTCCAGTGCTTCATACTACTTTCAGTGAAGATTTTTTTTCCCCCTAATATCCAGTTTAAACCTCCCCTGGTACTACTTGAAGCCATTTGGGAAGAGACCAGCACCTACCTCGCTACAATCATGTTTCAGACAGTTGTAGAGAGTGGTAAAGTCTCCTCTCAGCCTTCTTTTCCCTAGGATAAACACCCTTAATTCCCTCCTCAGCAGACTCTGTGTGCTCTGGACCCCTCACCACAGCTTCAACACCCTTCTTTGGACACACTCCAACAATCATAGAATGGGAAGGTTGGAAGGGACCTCAAGGATCAGCCAGTTCCAACCCCCTGCCATAGGCAGGGACACCTCCCACTAGTACAGGGCACTCAAGGCTTGCTCCATCCTGGCCTTAAACACCTCCAGAACAACTCCACCCCATTGATGGTCTCTGCTCTGCCCTGCAAATGGCTGGCAGCAGTGGAGAAGTGGTAGAGAATAAATAAACTTCTCATTTAGAATTAGGGCTAATCACAGAACCATAACTGAGCTGCTCCCGATGGGGATTTTATCACACAGATCAAAGCTCCCTTCTGCAGGCTGCTGGATTCAAGGAGGCTGCACTGGGCAGGAGGGGCTTGGAGAGGCTTCTGGGCATCATAGAATCATAGAATGGGAAGGTTGGAAGGGACCTCAAGGATCATTCAGTTCCAACCCCCTGCCACAGGCA
>VWZE01007716.1:26045-36838 GCA_013396675.1 Eubucco bourcierii | reverse complement strand
GACTGGATGTTAGGAGGAAGTTGTTTGCAGTGAGGGTGGTGAGACACTGGCACAGGTTGCCCAGGGAGGTGTTGAAGCACAGAATCACAGAATATGAGCAAAGGTCACATTGGGTGATTCTCTGCTCCACAACCTCCCTGGAGGTGTTCAGGACCAGGCTGGAAGAGTCCTTGAGTGACCTGTTCTAGTGGGAGGTGTCCCTGCCTTTAGTGAGGGGTTGGGACTGGCTGAGCTTTGAGCTCCCTTCCAACCTAAACCATTCTGTGATTCTTCTAGGTCAAGAGGAGATATCCTCAAGTTGCAGCAGGGGAGGTTTAGGTTGGATATTGGGAAAGAATTCTGGAATTGGGAAAGAGTAGTCAAGCCCTGGAACAGGCTGCCCAGGGAGGTGGTGGAGTCCTCATTCCCGGAGGGATTTCAAAGCTGTGGAGATGTGGTGCTGAGGGGCATGGTTCAGTGGTGACCTGGCAGTGCTGGCTTAAGGGTTGATGATTTTAAAGGTCTCTTCCAACCAAAGCTACTCTAGGGACAGAAGTTATCCTGTGATGTTTTGATCCAATGATCAGTGGTGTAGAAGCTTCAAGTGGCTCAAGACATGATGCTTGTGCAGAGGAATCCCAGAGAGAGCTGTTCAAGGCCAGGTTGGATGGGGCCTCATGCAGCCAAGTCTACAACCCCATGCAGAGCTACAGGCTGGGGTGGCAGTGGCTGGAGAGCAGCCAAACAGAAAGGGATCTGGGGGTGCTGATTGATACCCACCTGAACATGAGCCAGCAGTGTGCCCAGGTGGCCAAGAAGGCCAATGGCATCCTGGCCTGCAGCAGCAAGAGTGTGGCCAGCAGGAGCAGGGAGCTCATTCTCCCCCTGGACTCTGCACTGCTCAGGCCACCCCTTGAGTGCTGTGTCCAGTTCTGGGCCCCTCCATTGAAGAAGGACATTGAGGTGCTTGAGTGTGTCCAGAGAAGGGCAACGAGGCTGGGGAGAGGCCTGGAGCACAGCCCTATGGAGAGAGGCTGAGGGAGCTGGGATTGGTTAGCCTGGAGAAGAGGAGGCTCAGGGGAGACCTTCTTGCTGTCTCCAGCTACCTGAAGGGTGCTTGTAGCCAGGGGGAGGTTGCTTTCTTCTCTCAGGCAAGCAGCAGCAGAACAAGAGGACACAGTCTGAAGCTGTGCCAGGGGAAGTTTAGGCTGGAGGTGAGGAGAAAGTTGTTGCCTGAGAGAGTCACTGACTGCTGGAATGGGCTGCCCAGGGAGGTGGTGGAGTCAGCGTCCCTGGAGGTGTTCAAGGCAGGTTTGGACGTGGCACTTGGTGCCATGGTCTGGTCTGGAGGGCTGTGGGAATGGCTTGGACTGGATGAGCTTTGAGGTCTCTTCCAACCTTGGTGATACTGTGAGACTGTGATACTGTGAATCTGTGTGACATCTCTGCCCATGGTGGGGAGGTTGGAGTAGATGACCTCTGAGCTCCCTTCTGACCTCACACCATTCTGTGATCTCTTTCTGTCCTCCAGGTTTGCAGCATGAAGGAATATTCAGAGTGTCTGGCTCACAAGTTGAAGTAAATGACATCAAAAATGCATTTGAGAGAGGTAAGGAAGATCCCTTCCAGGAGCCCAGATATTTTTTATTTTCTGCCAGATCTGTGCCTTTGTTTCAGTGTTCTGGACTGGGCTGTTTGGGCTGCCACTGGGCTGTGTTTTGCTCCCTTTGATTTGTGTCTTCCCTTAGGTGAGGCCAGCCCCAGCACCTCCCTCTCCAGTGCTCATTAACCTTGCATGCTGTGTTCTTTGCCATTCTGCTTTATCTCCCAGAGCATGATAAATATTCTGAATCCAATCTTCCCTCACGTCTGAGAGCTTATTGATTATTTGTAACACTTCAGGATAGGGAGGATTTCATTATTGGGTGTAACTGCACTTTCCTACCCTGCTCTTTGTGACTGGGCTGGGGAAGAGCAGCTCAGAGGATGAAATTTGCTGGTTTCTGTGATCCTGATGGCACAACTTGGGCCACCTGGATTCCAGATATCAGCAAGGGAGAGAGGCACTGCTAATTGGATGTGGCTTTTAATAGATTTGATTCCCTAAGTGCTTGAGGAACCAAAGCATACAAAGGCAAAGAGCAGCTGGGAGCCTCCTGACTCCTCAGCATCTTGCTGGGCTGCCCTGCCTGGCAGGGCAGGTTGGGAAGGGGCTGGTTCCCCAGGCAGCCCTTGCAGCACAGCTGAAAGCAGAGCTTCTGTTCAGTCCCTGAATTAACACAAAGGGAGAGGAGACCTGGAGGGGAGATCTTCTCACTCTGCAACCCCCTGAAAGGAGGTCGAAGTGAGGTGGGGGTCAGGCTTTCCTCCCTAGAAACAAGAGGAAATGGCCTCAGGTTGCACTAGGGGAGGTTTCAGTTGGAGATGAGAGAAGCTTCTTTGTTGAAAGGATTCTCAAAGACTGGCACAGGCTGCCCAGGGAGCTGGTTGAATCCTCACCCCTGGAGGTGTTTCAGAGAGGCAGAGATGGGGTGCTGAGGGCCATGGGTTAGCAGCACACTTGGCAGAGTTAGAGAATGGTTGGACTCAGATGGCCTTAAAGGTCTTTCCCAGCCGAAGGAATTCTGCACTGCTGAGCTTCTGATCCGTCACTCTGGAAGAGCACAGTCAGGGTGATCCTCTGCTTGCTGCTGGCAGAGGTGAGCAGTAATTAATGTGTCCTGGCAAGTTCATTTGGCTTTTGGGAAGAGAGAAGTGACCCACACAGGTGAAGTGTGGCCTCTGGTTTCACCTGCCTTCATCTCCACCTACCTGCATTTCAGTAGCTGAAGGGCACCTACAGGAGGGCTGGGAGGGGCTGCTTAAGAGGGCCTGTGGTGATGGGGCAAGGGGCAACTGGAGCAGGGCAGATTTAGGTTGGACGTCAGGAGCAAGTTCTGCACAGTGAGAGTGATGAGACACTGAAACAGGTTGCCATGGGGTGTGGTTGAGGCTCCATCCATGGACACATTCTGGCTCCAACATGGACACATCCTATGAGGACAAGCTGAGAGAGTTGGGGCTCTGCAACCTGGAGAAGAGAAGGCTTCCAGGAGAACTTAGAGTAGCCTTTCAGGATCTGAAGGGGGCTCCAGGAAGGCTGGGGAGGGACTATTGACAAGGGCTGGCAATGCCAGGCCAAGGGGCAATGGGTTTGTAGACTGGATGTTAGGAGGAAGTTGTTTGCAGTGAGGGTGGTGAGACACTGGCACAGGTTGCCCAGGGAGGTTGTGGCTGCTCCCTCCCTGGAGGTGTTCAAGACCAGGCTGGATGAGGCCTTGAGTGCCCTGTGCTAGTGGGAGGTGTCCCTGCCTATGGCAGGGGGTTGGAGCTGGATGATCCTTGAGGTCCCTTCCAACCTTCCCATTCTATGATTCAAGATGTGGCCCTGGGCAGCCTGCTCTAGTTGGAGCTGTCCCTGGTGAGTGTGGGGGGGGTTTGGACAAGATGACCTTTGGGGGTCCCTTCCAGCTAGGAGCAATCTGTGAATCTGTAAATGCAGAAATAAAAAGGGGTTTGATTTTAAGGAGTGGGTTGGTTTTGGGTTTTTTTTGGTGCTTGTTTCTGTAAACCATGATCCACAGAACTGCCAAAGAAGAAGATCCCA
This sequence comes from Eubucco bourcierii, assembly GCA_013396675.1. Taxonomy (NCBI): domain Eukaryota; kingdom Metazoa; phylum Chordata; class Aves; order Piciformes; family Ramphastidae; genus Eubucco; species Eubucco bourcierii. Next base: position 33,213 of record VWZE01007716.1, on the reverse strand, counting down.
GCAGTTTATTACCTCCCCCAGAGCCCTTGGTGGATGTTAATATCCAAGCTAATGCTGCAGTTTGTAGTGGCCCATTTATTATCTCCTGTGTTACCAAGACAATAGGTAAGCTTTGGTAATTTCAGTCACATAATGGATATAGATAGCTGCAGTTGGAGGATTGCCCCCATCATTAAATCTCATTACAGCTGATCAGGAGTTTGCCCTAGGGAACAGCTCCTTAAGTGGGCATCCTTTCATCTGTAAACCAGCCAGACTGGGGCAGATCTGTCCCAGAGATGCTCCCCCACACACACCCAGTTCCACCTGAGGGGTCTGTGTCCTGCTGAGCCAAGCTTGGGATTCTCAGTGGCCTCTCACATAAGCAGACCTCATTGCTCTCAACACCTATCTCGAGGGAGGTTGTAACCAGGCAGGGATTAGTCTCTTCTCTCAAGCACCCAGGGACAGAACAAGTGGCCACAGCCTCAAGCTGTGCCAGGGCAGGCTCAGGCTGGAGGTTAGGAAGTTCTGCACAGCAAGAGAGATTGGCACTGGGATGGGCTGCCCAGGGAGGTGGTGCAGTGCCCATCCCTGGAGGTGTTTAAGAGGAGGCTGCATGAGGCACTGAGTGCCAGGGGTTAGTTAATGAGAAGGTGTTGGGTGATAGGTTGGACTCAGTGATCTCAGAGATCTTTTCCAACCTGCTTAATTCTGTGATCTCCACTCACTCTGCCTTGGCTTCAGTTGGGACTTTGCATCAAAGTCTCTGTGGTGGAGCTGGGAAGCTCATACCCCACCCAAACATCTGGAGCACACAGCCTGAAGTGTTTCTACCTCTAGAGGAGTGGGTGAGAGGCAGGCACTCTGGTGGCAGACTGGGATCTGCTGGGCAGAAGCTGGCCCAGGTCTCCTAGGAGTACTGTCAGAGGCTTCCCTGCCCACCTGGGATGCCCAGGAGAGCTCTCTCTCCACCTCACTCTGCTTGTGGGGCAGTTGGAGTAGCTAGGATTTGTGCTGCATCCATCTTCTTTTCTCCAGCTGGGCTGCAGCCTTCCAGTCTGATACTTTTCCTCCAGTATTCTGATTTTTTTTTTTTTTTCTTGCCTGCTTTTCTTTTCCTCATCCCAAAGGAGAGGATCCATTGGCTGGGGACCAGAATGACCACGACATGGATTCAATAGCAGGAGTTCTGAAGCTCTATTTTCGAGGGCTGGAGCATCCTCTCTTCCCTAAGGACATCTTCCATGACCTGATTGCCTGTGTCAGTAAGTACAAAAAGATCTGAACAGAAATGGGATTCACTTTCCTAATCTCTCAATTTTCTCTCTCCTCTCTCCTTCCTTTTTCCTCCCTCCAGCACGAGCTGTTTGTGGGTTGCTTTGGGTTTGTGTTGTGCTGGTAGCCTGGGCAGTAAGTGTCAGTAAGGACAGAAAGATCTGGATAGAAATGAGATTCACTTTCCTAATCTCCCACTTTTCTCTCTCCTCTTTCTTTCCTTTTTCCCCCTCCAGCACAAGCTTTTTGTGGGTTGCTTTGGGTTTGTGTTGTGCTGGTAACCTGGGCTCTGTTAGCCAGAGTCCAGCTGGCAGCCACTCTGCTGCTGCTAGAATGGATCTTCTTTTTTTTTCTGAATGAACAAACAAGGAGATAGAAAGGGACAGAAAAAGAGACAGAGAGGGAGAGATGGAGGTGGAAATGTCCATGTTTTAAGGGCTGTGTCATGGAGTTTTCTGAGGTGGTGCTTTGTGACAGGTTTTATTTCAAAACAGGACAAACCCAAACCCCTCTGCTCCTGAAAAAATAATCTTGCAGACCTCTCATCAATCAGAAGGTGTCAGAAGTGCCCTCTCAGGAGCAGAGATTATCCTCTGGGCTTTCCCTAGATAGCTCCACAGCCTCTGTGTTGTCTGCTACTCTTCTCTCACCTTGTCTTCAGCTGCCAAAGTGGTTGTCATGTACCTTTTAGCTCCCTAACCACCTATTGACTCCTGCTAAAGGATATCAATCAGCAGAGCAGTCACAGTTCATTTGTTAACCTCTACTGCTGGCTTCTAAAAGGTGCTCCTGGTAAGCAGAGGGTTGTTTGTGGGAGTTTTGTGTGTGACCAACCTCATTTTTAAACCTCCTTCAGAATGGAGGAATGAGTCCATTGTCCACCTAGTGAAATGGCTTCTGTGGTGGCAGCCTTTGAAGTGGAGCAGGAGGTAACTGCTCCTGAAGCTGCTGGTGGTGGTTTCCTTCTCCTGATAAATGCATTGCACAGAGCTGAATTCAGGGTGCACTCAAAAAAGGGCAATCTGCTTTCCAAATAAGATCTCCCTCCCCAACTGATTTATGCTGCCCACTTAGTTCTCAGTGGGGCTGCTGGAGGCAGAACTCTTTGCCTCACCCTGCAACTATGTTCAGTGCCCTCAGAGGACTGCGCAATTCCTGCTCTAAACACCCACCTTGCCAGGGCAACTCCAATCAGCCACTGTGCCAGAACTCTGGAAGCAGATCACACTTCCCACGCTGGGAAGAGGCTTGCAGTGAAGTTCACTGCCTTGTATTACAGATACTGTGGCCAGCAGGAGCAAGGAGCTGATTGTCCACTTGCCCTTGGCTTTGGTGAGGCCACAGCTTGAGTGTTGTGTTCAGTTTTGGACACCCCAATACAAGAGGGATGTGGAGCTGGTCTAGAGGAGGGGAACAAAGCTGGGGAAGGCCCTGGAGGATAAATCTGATGAGGATTTATCTTATGAGGATAAATCTTATGAGGATAAATCTGACTGAGGGAGCTGGGGATGGTTAGCGTGAAGAAGAGGAGGCTGAGGGGGAGACCTCTCATTGCTGTCTACAGCTACCTGAAAGGACATTGTGGAGAGGCTGCTGCTGGGCTCTGCTCACAGGTAGTTGGAGACAAAACAAGGGGGAACGGCCTCAAGCTGAGGCTGGGGAGGTTAAGATTGGACATTAGGAAGAAGTTTTTCACAGAGAGAGTGGTTGGGGAGTGGAATGAGCTGCCCAGGGAGGTGGTGGAGTCACCCACCCTGGCTGTGTTTCAGGCTGGTTTGGATGTGGTGCTTGGGGCTATGGTTTAAGGTGAATCTTGTGTAGTAGGGTTCTAGGTTGGGCTTGGTGCTGCTGAGGGGCTGTGCCAGCCTGGGTGTTGCTGTGATTGACATGTTCAGGGACCTTCACTGGCACTCCACTGGCAAAGGCTTCCCCAGGTGGTTCCGCAGCCTTCTGCACTCCCATGCTGGGCAGCACCAGGGGAGTGAGCAGATCCTTCCTCCCTCCTGCTGCTCTTCTGCTGGCTGCCCTCCTTAGTGCTCTGCAGAGGAACCATCAGGGTGTAGTGGTGGTGGGCATGGTGAGGGCTGACCCTGTGGTGCTCTGCCTTCCTTGCAGCAATGGATAACTTACAAGAGCGAGCCCTCCACGTCCGCAAAGTGCTGCTGAACCTGCCCAAGACCACTCTGATCGTCATGAGATACCTCTTTGCCTTCCTCAACCAGTGAGTATCCCTGCTCCAGGGCCTGGTGTGCACCTGAGAAATGGCAGAGCCAGGCTTGACACTGCTGCCACGTGGTCTCTGCCAAGGCCATCAGCATCTCGCCTTTAATGCAGACCCACAGCTGTCATGTGCCAGCTCTGTGCCCCCCAGCTCTGAGCAGCAGAAAGCTGAGGTTGGTCAGCCTGGAGAGGAGAAGGCTGTGGGGGGAGACCTTAGAGCTGCCTCTCAATAGCTGAAGGGATCCTACAGGAAGACTGAAGAAGGAGTTTTCATAAAAGCGTCTAGATACAGGGCAAGGAGGAATGGTTTGAAGCTGAGGAAGAAGTTCTTCAGCACAAGGGTGGGGAGCCACAGAAATGGGTTTCCCAGAGAGGTTGTGGCTGCCTCCCCCCTGGGGGTGGCCAAGTCCTGAGCAGCAGAGTCTAGTTGAGAGGTGTCCTTGCCCATGGTGAGGAGAGGTTGGAGTAGTTGAGCTCTGGGGTCCCTTCCAACCTAAGCCACTCTGAAAGTCCAAAGCAAACCTTCCCAGCTCAGCTATGTGTTCTCCAGCAGATGATGGTGATGTTTTCTGCTGATAACTCTCCTCCCCACGTCTGTCTTTTGCAGTTTATCTCAGTTCAGTGAGGAGAACATGATGGATCCCTACAATTTAGCCATCTGCTTTGGGCCAACGCTGATGTCCGTACCTGAAGGTCACGATCAAGTCTCTTGCCAAGCTCATGTCAATGAACTGATCAAAACCATCATCATCCAACATGAGAACATCTTCCCAGGACCCAGGGAGCTGGAGGGTCCAGTCTATAGCAGAGGTGGAAGCACTGAGGATTACTGGTATGATGGCACTGAGAAAAAGATGAGTGGCTGGATAGCTCCTTCTGATCAGCCTGCTCCAGTCATGCCTTCTGCCTGGGCTCCTTCTGGATCTGAGCAGCTGGCCCAGCCTTTCCAAAGTCAGTTTTGTGGAAGGGAAGAAGATGCCTCTGGTGTATCTCTGGAGAGCCCACAAATTAGAGGAGAAAGTAGCTATTCACTTGTCAAACCCAGCTCACTTATCTTGAAGGGCAAGGTTGTGGAGGGATTTTCTTGAGTGTTCTGCTGTGATGGCTGCCAAAATCCCCTGGTTTCCTTCTTTTCCTTTATTTCCCACCCCCCCCGCCTTTGGCTTTTAATTTTTCTCCTTCCCTGCTTGTCTGCAGTGCCTTTGCTTCAGACACAGGGGTCACTTGCAGCTGAACCTAGAAAGCTGTGGCACAGTTTAATTTTCAGGGCAGGCAGTGCTGGGTGGGGGAGGGAGGAGGGAGGAATGCAAAATCACCATTTCCAGCCAGCAGAAAGCTCCAGAGGCTCTGCTGCCTGCTCAGTCTGAAAGCCACATCTGGAAACAATTCAGCCAGAGCGGCTCCTGTCATCTGGGGTGGAAGGTTTGGGGGAGTGGGGGAAGGAAAGGAGGTGTTTGCTTTTCCTACTGGCCAAGCTGATCTCTCTCCTTCTGAAAATGAGGAATGTTAAATCTTATCCTGCCTCTCCCTCCCCCTTCCCCCTGCTCCTTCCCTTCCTCCAGTGTCCCAGGAATGCAAATGGTTATTTTCATCTGCTAAAATAAATAGCTTGCCTGCAGAGGAGTCACTCTGGTGACAGAACTGCATTGTGGCTATCAGCTCACTCCATCTACATGTGGTGAGGAGAGGCTGCTCCATGCTCAAGGCAGAAGACTTGCCAGAACCTCCTCTGGAAAGTCTCTTGACTTCCTTACCCTTCACTCTGATCTTTTTAGCTGATGTTAGATATGAAGGAACGGTGGAGAAAATAATTCCAGCATGTTGATGGCCTGAAGAAAAGACTGGCAGGAGATTTTTTTTTTTTCACCTGGACAGGAGATTTTGTCCTTTCAGGTTGAAGGGAAGAAAACTGTGAAGTGTGCAGGGGTACAGCCAGCGTGGGTGACACTTCACATGGGCATGTAGGAGGCAAAATACCCTGGAAGGTGACACCTTTGACGACTTCGGGGAGTGTTTCCCATTGCCCTTCTTAATCACCCTGACCGAAGACCTTGTTCAGCAGAGACTGGTAGAAGCAAGAAAGGGAGACTGCTTCATAAAGCCAGGCAGAAGCTCCTGATTCCTATTCCAGCCTCCTCACAGCTCTGGTATTTGAGTAGTAGTTAGTCGATGAGTGAGTTAGGAGTTACTGGGCTCCAGGAGGGCTCCATGCCACAGAGTGTGTGCCAGCCTGGTGAAGTCTGCCCTTGAGCTCCAGGGAATGCAGCTGGCTTTGTTTGTGATCCGCTGGTGCCACTTTGCTGGGCTGAGTTGTATTTGTGCTAGGAAACTCAGTGCTTTTGGCGTGGAGGCTGCTTGGGCTTGGTGCTGTGTGCCCAGTCCCGTGAGCGGTGTGCGCGTGTGCCGGGCCCAGTGAGCAGTGCGCGCGTGTGTGCCCTGTCCCGTGAGCAGTGCGGGCGCGTGTGCCCTGTCCCGTGAGCAGTGCGCGCGTGTGTGCCCTGTCCCGTGAGCAGTGCGGGCGCGTGTGCCCTGTCCCGTGAGCAGTGCGGGCGTGTGTGCCCTGTCCCGTGAGCAGTGCGGGCGTGTGTGCCCTGTCCCGTGAGCAGTGCGGGCGCGTGTGCCCTGTCCCGTGAGCAGTGCGGGCGCGTGTGCCCGGCCCCGTGAGCAGTGCGGGCGCGTGTGCCCGGTCCCGTGAGCAGTGTGCGCTTGTGCCCGGCCCCGTGAGCAGTGTGCGCGCTTGTGCCCTGTCCCGTGAGCAGTGCGCGCGCGTGTGCCCTGTCCCGTGAGCAGTGTGCGCGCGCGTGCCCTGTCCCGTGAGCTCTGTGTGCCTAGGCCTGTCCTCCTGCTACCACTGATCCTTGCTTCAGCGACTGCCCAGAAGCTCTGAGAGGACTCACCAAGGGCAGGCCAAGCTTCAGGGCTTATGACAAATCCAGAGCTGTGCCGCAGGTATCCTTGAAATGCTGCCTTTGAGACAAGCCCAGGACTGTGCTGCTTCTATCTGCCATCTGGAAGTGTCTGGAGCATCTTAGTGCGCTTGAGCAGTTCAGTGAGGAGCAAAGGCTGAGAGCTCTGGGGGTGTTGAGCCTGCAGAAGAGCAGCCCCACAGGGGATCTGAGCAATGCTCAGCAGGAACTAAAGGGTAGTGGGCAAGAGGCTGGGGCTGGGCTCTTGTCAGTGGTGCCCAGGGACAGCACAAGGAGCAATGGGCACAAACTGGAACCCAGGAGGTTACATCTGACCAGGAGGAGAAACTTCTTAGGTGTGAGGGTGCTGGAGCCTTGGAGCAGGCTGCTCAGAGAGGTTCTCTGCAGAGCTTCCAACCCCCACCATGCCATTGTGATCCTGGGCAAGCTGCTGTGGGTGTCCCTGCTTTAATAGAGGGCTTGGACTGGATGATCTCCAGAGGTCCCTTCCAACCCTTACCATGCTGGGATTCTGTGACCTGAAACAGCAAAAGGGCAGCATGGGGAGAATTGAGGAGTCCCACACCTTGGCACATGGGACCAGCAGAAGGGCAGGGAAGAAGACAGCTCCTGGCTGCTCCACTCTCCCTGCTTGCCTCTGGTGATTCCTATTGCTTGTACTTTCACAGCCCTCAGGGGTGAAACCCAGCAGCCTGACAGCTTGCTGGAGCTCACATGTCTAAGAGGCTGAATCTGCAGCAAGGAGAGGATTTTTTTTTTTTTTT
>VWZE01007716.1:6786-21464 GCA_013396675.1 Eubucco bourcierii | reverse complement strand
GGGGCTGTGTGCGTATGTGGGGCCGGTGAGGGGCTGTGCGCGTATGTGGGGCCGGGGGCTGTGCGCGTACGTGGGGCCGGTGAGGGGCTGTGCGCGTACGTGGAGCCGGGGGCTGTGTGCGTATGTGGGGCCGGTGAGGGGCTGTGCGCGTATGTGGGGCCGGGGGCTGTGCGCGTACGTGGGGCCGGTGAGGGGCTGTGCGCGTACGTGGAGCCGGGGGCTGTGTGCGTATGTGGGGCCGGTGAGGGGCTGTGCGCGTATGTGGGGCCGGGGGCTGTGCGCGTACGTGGGGCCGGTGAGGGGCTGTGCGCGTACGTGGAGCCGGGGGCTGTGTGCGTATGTGGGGCCGGTGAGGGGCTGTGCGCGTATGTGGGGCCGGGGGCTGTGCGCGTACGTGGGGCCGGTGAGGGGCTGTGCGCGTACGTGGAGCCGGGGGCTGTGTGCGTATGTGGGGCCGGTGAGGGGCTGTGTGCATATGTGGGGCTGGGGTTCTGTGTGGCACCGAGCAGAGGTTTGGCTGAAATGTGTGGCTGGGCAGATTGCTGAGCTCAGCAGTGCAGGGGTTCGTTGCTGGAGGCTTGAGCCGAGCAGCTCCTGTTGCTGGCTGCCCCCAGAGCTTGCTCACTTTGTGCTTCGGAGCTGCAGGTGCTGGAGGAGGCTCTTTGGTGGGGGCTGCTTCTGCTCCCAGCTGGGTTCCACGTCAGCTTCAGCTCACTCAGATGGGCTGGCGCTTGATTTTCTCCACCCCAGCTACCACCTTGCCTGCTGCTGAGCAGCCTTGGAGACCTGATTCTTGAGCCTGTGCACTCCCAAGGAATAATTCATAGAATCAGAGAATGGCTCCAGTTAGAAAAGCCCTCTAAGGTCACCCAGTCCAACCAGCAACCCAACACCTCCATGCCCATAAACCATGGCCCCAAGTGCCATGGCCACAGGTTCTAGAACCCCTCCAGGGATGGCGACTCCACCACCTCCCTGAGCAGCCTCTTCCAACCCCTGATCACTCTTGCAGCAAGGAAATTTTTCCCGATCTCCAACTTAAACCTTTCCTGGCACAATTTGAGGCCATTTCCTCACCTTCTATCACCTGATGCAAGAGAGAAGAGCCCAACCCCACCTCACTGCAGCCTCTTTTCAGGGAGCTGTAGACAGCAATGAGGTCTCCTCTCTGCCTTCCCTTCACCAACCTAAACACCCTCAGCTGCTCCTCCCCAGCTCTGTTCTCCATACCCTTCCCCAGCTTTGCTGCCCTTCCAAGAGAGGAACTTCGCAAAGCTGTGGCTGACATTTGCTCTTCCAGGCCATTTTAGTATCTGAAGGGTGCTGCAGGAAGGCTGGGGAGGGATAATTGACAAGGGCTTGTAATGCCAGGACAAGAAGGGGCAGTGGGTTTGAACTGGCTGGAACTGGAAGGACATGGAAGTGTTGGAGCGGGTCCAGAGGAGGCCACCAAGATGCTGAGAGGGCTGCAGCAGCTCTGCCATGAGGACAGGCTGAGAGAGTTGGGGCTCTGCAGCCTGGAGAAGAGAAGGTTTCCAGGAGACCTTGGAGTGGCCTTGCAGGATCTGAAGGGGGCTACAGGAAGGCTGGGGAGGGACTATTGACAAGGGCTTGGAATGCCAGGACAAGGGGCAATGGGTTTGAAGTGGCAGAGGGGAGATTGAAAGTGGATGTTAGGAGGAAGTTGTTTGCAGTGAGGGTGGTGAGACACTGGCACAGGTTGCCCAGGGAGGTTGTGGAGCACAGGAACATCCAATGTGATCTTTGATCTTTGATCACATTGGGTGATTCTGTGCTCCACGACCTCCCTGGGGGTGTTCAAGGCCAGATTGGATGAGGCCTTGAGTGACCTGTGCTCGTGGGAGGTGTCCCTGCCTATGGGCAGGGGGTTGGAACTGGATGATCCTTGAGGTCCATTCCAGCCTTCCCATTCTATGATTTTTTGGCTGCCTCTTGCACTGCAGAACCTTTCCCTGCTGCAGAGCTGAAATGTCCCATCTTTCCTTGTCCAGGGAGAGGAACCACAGATCCCTTTCTGCAGGGAAGAACCCAATTTCCATGGACTGTTTGGCAGTGTTAAAGCTTCTTTGGAGTAATTAGAGGCTGAAGTCCACTGGGGCCATGTGGCTGAGCTCATCTCCATTCCCCTGATGGCTGCCTAGAATTGGGAGCTGGCTTAAAATATATTTAGGTTGAAGCACTGACAGATTTTTTTTTCCCAAGTATTAAAAATAATCCACATGGATGTGATGTTGATTTCCCCCCGTGTCTGAAGGCCTCCTTTGTCCTTCTGGCTCAGAGCTGAGCCCTACAGGGACCCAGATTAGTGCCTGGTGGCAGATAACTCCACAGCTCTGGTTCTTCTGTGACTTTCTCAGGCAGGTGCAGTTGGATTTGGAGTGGCTTGTGTAGTTCCAAGCAGGGATTTAGGGAGGTGGAACATCTCCAGGCTCAGGAGCTGTCAGATTTGGGGCAGGTTGTGCATCTCTGAAGGCTACAGGGGGACTGGGGAGGGACTATTGACAAGGACTTGCAATGACAGGACAAGGGGAATGGCTTTGAAGTGGCAGAGGGGAGATTGAAACTGGATGTAAGGAGGAAGTTGTTTGCAGTGAGGGTGGTGAGGCACTGGCACAGGTTGCCCAGGGAGGTTGTGGAGCACAGAAGCACCCAATGTGATCTGTGATCTTTGATCACATTCTGTGCTTCTGTGCTCTGCAACCTCCCTGGAGGTCTTCAAGGCCAGGTTGGATGAGGCCTTGAGTGACCTGTACTAGTGAGAGGTGTCCCTGCCTATGGCAGGGGGTTGGAACTGGCTGAGCTTTGAGCTCCCTTCCAACCTTCTATGATTCTATGACACCACCACCACCACCAACATACTCCATGTCCCAGAGGCTGCATCTTCCAGCAGCCACCCTTCTTCCTCCATCCCATCCTTCGCTGGCGGGTTTGAGCTGTCGAATGCCTCCCTGGCTCCAAGTGCTTGTTGAATGATTGCTTCTTCCCTTCTGTCTCCTAGAGTGTGAGCCCATAGAAGCCATAGCCAAGTTTGACTACATTGGCAGGACTGCTCGAGAGCTGTCCTTCAAGAAAGGAGCTTCTCTCTTGCTCTACCAACGAGCCTCGGACGACTGGTGGGAGGGACGGCACAACGGCATCGACGGCCTCATCCCTCACCAGTACATCGTGGTCCAAGACACGTATGTGCCCCTTTGGAGCCCCACTTTCCACGGGGTGGGAGAGTGGGCTAGCTTAAAAACTCTGTTCTGCAGCTGGAGGGTTGGCCTCAAAGGGTTCAAATCAGCATGGGGAGAGTTCCCTGTGAGGTGTCCCGGAGCAAGCAGAGCTCTGTAGGTGTCTACATCCATAGAGGCGTAGGGGGAGGTTTAAAAACACTGCCAAAGGTTGCCCAGGGAGGTTGTGGATCTTCCAGGATCTGAAGGGGGCTACAGCAGGGCAAGGGAGGGGATTCTGCCCCTTTGCTCTGCTCTCCTCAGACCCCACCTGCAGTCCTGGGTGCAGTTCTGGAGCCCCCAGCACTGGAAGGACATGGAACTGTTGGAGTGGGTTCAGAGGAGGCCACCAAGATGCTGAGAGGGCTGCAGCAGCTCTGCTGTGAGGACAGGCTGAGAGAGCTGCGGCTCTGCAGCCTGGAGAAGAGAAGGCTTCCAGGAGACCTTGGAGTGGCCTTCCAGGATCTGAAGGGGGCTGCATGAAGGCTGGAGAGGGACTATTGACAAGGGTTTGTCATGACAGGAGGAGGAGGAATGGATTTAAACTGGCAGAGGGGAGATGGAGACTGGATGTTAGGAAGAAGTTCACAGCAGTGAAGGTGGTGAGAGACTGGCACAGGTTACCCGGGGAGGTTGTGGAGCACAGAATCACAGAATGTGATCACATTGGGTGATTCTGTGCTCCACAACCTCCCTGGAGGTGTTCAAGGCCAGGCTGGATGAGGCCTTGAGCAACTTGTTATAGTGGGAGGTGTCCCTGCCTATGGCAGGTGGGGTTGGGACTGGCTGAGCTTTGAGGTCACTTCCAATCTGTGTTGTGAGGTTGGGCTCATCCAGTGGGGCATGGTGTGCCATTGTTCTGATGCTGCCACCCTGCTACAGACAGAGCTGGGCTCTGCAGGTTGCTGTCAGAAATCAGGCTCCCTCTTTTGAAAGACCTGTGCTGATTCTTAAAAGAGAAAGATGCTTGCATGGTGCTGCCATGCTGCCCCTGGGCACACAGTGCCAGTCATGGGCACACACAGTGCTGCCATGCTGCTCCTGGGCACACACAGTGCTGCCCCTGGGCACACACAGTGCTACCCCTGGGCGCACACAGTGCTGCTCCTGGGCACACACAGTGCTGCCGTGCTGCCCCTGGGCACACACAGTGCTACCCCTGGGCGCACACAGTGCTGCTCCTGGGCACACACAGTGCTGCCGTGCTGCCCCTGGGCACACACAGTGCTGCCCCTGGGCACACACAGTGCTACCCCTGAGCGCACACAGTGCTGCTCCTGGGCGCACACAGTGCTGCTCCTTGGCGCACACAGTGCTGCCCCTGGGCGCACACAGTGCTGCTGTGCTGCTCCTGGGCACACACAGTGCTGCTCCTGGGCACACACAGTGCTGCTCCTGGGCACACACAGTGCTGCTCCTGGGCGCACACAGTGCTGCTGTGCTGCTCCTGGGCGCACACAGTGCTGCTCCTGGGCGCACACAGTGCTGCTCCTGGGCGCACACAGTGCTGCTCCTGGGCGCACACAGTGCTGCTCCTGGGCGCACACAGTGCTGCCCCTGGGCGCACACAGTGCTGCTGTGCTGCCCCTGGGCGCACACAGTGCTGCCCCTGGGCGCACACAGTGCTGCTCCTGGGCACACACAGTGCTGCCCCTGGGCACACACAGTGCTGCTGTGCTGCTCCTGGGCGCACACAGTGCCCATGTCCTGCTGAGGGGCAGGGAGTGCCTGGGGTTTGTTGCTGCTGTCCTGTTCTGGCTGTGATTTCCCTCCCTCCCCCCGCAGCGAGGATGGTCTCTCGGAGCGGTCCAGCCCGAAGTCTGAAATAGAAATCAATTCTGAGCCACCAGAAGAAAAAGTGACTGCGAGAGCTGGTGCCAGCTGCCCAAGTGGGGGTCACGTTGCAGATATTTACCTTGCCAACATCAACAAGTAAGAGCAGCCTCTGTGTGCCCTCAGCTCCCTCTCGGGGTCGCGGTGATGAGCCCAGCACAAAGCCTTACTAACGAGCGCTGCCATCCTTCTCATCCGCTGCCCTTCCTCTGCCCTGCTCCCGTTTTGCTGTGCCCCCTGTCAGGCTCACTGCAGAGCCCACTGGCTGCTCTCCCCTAGCCCTAAGGTGCCATCTGTCCCTGTTTTGCCAAGTAGGTGCTATTTGCTGAGCTGGGCACCCAGAGGAAGGGAGGGCAGCTCTCCACATCGCCTTTCCCTGTGGTGTTCTGTCAGCTGTGATGTCTCCTTCACATTTAACACCTTTTGCTTTCTGGAGAGGGTTGGTGGAGGGGAGGGAAGGACAATTTCTTCAGGAGCCTGTGGCACATTTGGTGCTAAATGGTGTGACCTAAAGTCCCAGCACCTGGCATTGCCTGGAACATTGTCGGATTTCTCCTCCAGCGCTTCTGGCCTGGGGGTTACTAACCTCATGCACACAGCTCCCTCTTGGCTCTGACTTTACTTCCTCCAGCAGAAATTGCTTCCTTAGCCAACAGAATAACAATAACAACACCCATAAGAACAACAATAGCAATAACAGTAGTAAAACTAATAGCAATAACAATAACAACAGTAGTAAAACTAATAGCAATAATAACAACAGTAGTAAAACTAATAGCAATAATAATAACAGTAGTAAAACTAATAGCAATAATAATAACAGTAGTAAAACTAATAGCAATAATAATAACAGTAGTAAAACTAATAGCAATAATAATAACAGTAGTAAAACTAATAGCAATAATAATAACAGTAGTAAAACTAATAGCAATAATAATAACAGTAGTAAAACTAATAGCAATAATAATAACAGTAGTAAAACTAATAGCAATAATAATAACAGTAGTAAAACTAATAGCAATAATAATAACAGTAGTAAAACTAATAGCAATAATAATAACAGTAGTAAAACTAATAGCAATAATAATAACAGTAGTAAAACTAATAGCAATAATAATAACAGTAGTAAAACTAATAGCAATAATAATAACAGTAGTAAAACTAATAGCAATAATAATAACAGTAGTAAAACTAATAGCAATAATAATAACAGTAGTAAAACTAATAGCAATAATAATAACAGTAGTAAAACTAATAGCAATAATAATAACAGTAGTAAAACTAATAGCAATAATAATAACAGTAGTAAAACTAATAGCAATAATAATAACAGTAGTAAAACTAATAGCAATAATAATAACAGTAGTAAAACTAATAGCAATAATAATAACAGTAGTAAAACTAATAGCAATAATAACAACAGTAGTAAAACTAATAGCAGTAATAACAACAGTAGTAAAACTAATAGCAGTAATAACAGTAGTAATACTAATAGCAATAATAATAACAGTAGTAAAACTAATAGCAGTAATAACAGTAGTAATACTAATAGCAATAATAATAATAGTAATACTAATAGCAAGAATAGTAGTAATGCTAATAGGAATAATAATAATAACAATAGTAATACTAATAGCAATAATAGTAATGCTAATAGAAATAACAATAATAACAGCAGTAATACTAATAGCAATAATAATAACAACAATAGTAATACTAATAGCAATAACAACAGTAACAGTAGTAATACTAATAAGAATAACAATAGCAGTAAAGGCAGTAATACTAATAGCAATAATAATAATAATAGTAATACTAATAGGAATAATAACAATATTAATAGTAATAGTAATAGCAGCAACAACAATAGTAGTAATACTAATAGCAGTAACAGCAGCAATAATGCTAATAGCAGTAACAGCAATAATACTAATAGCAACAATAATAATAATAATAACAGTAGTAATGCTAATAGCAACAATAATAATAGTAATATTAATAGGAATGATGAGAGAAATGAATCTAATATCAGCCTAAATTTCCTCACCTGTTAATTCATTTTTCTAGCACTTATTTCCTCCCACCACCAATATCTTTCTCATTATCTCCATTAGTATTAACCTCCCCCCACCCCTGCTTTACATCTCCCTGTTGTGCACTGAAGGTATTACTATGCTAATTACAAGTGTGATGGGAGTGGATATCTTTAACCTTCAGTTAATTGAGGAAAATGCAGTTTAGAAAAAGCAGAGGCAGAGAAATGAAGCCTCTGAAGAGGTTTGGACCTCCTCATATCCCACGCTGAGCCTGGTCCTTAGCTGACAGGAGTCAGCAGAGCTCCACCGATAGCTGTGAGGCTGCGTTAGATCTGTGTCAGCTTGGGCTCTAGGCTTTCCTTTTGCTGGCTGAGCCACTGAATGATGCCACTCTGCCAGTTAGGGGGAAGATTTGTATCGTGAACAGACCTGTGGTGGAGCTTCACCATCTGCTGCTTTCAGTGGTGTTGTGTGTAGTGCTGTTAGGAAGCCTGGGTAATGTCCACTCCAGTACTCTTATAGAGAGAGAGATAGATAGATACAATCTAATTTATTTTTTCCCCCCCCTTTAGTAGGGAAAGTGATATTTAGCCATAGTAGCATAAGACTTATTTTGTTGTTTTTTCTTTAGGACTGAATCTTCTGACCTATGTGAGAACACACTTGAGCAAAATTAAATCAGATGGTTTCGCAGTGACAGTTGTGCCACCCACTGAATTATTATTTGGATGCCAAAAAAACCCCCACAAACAAACAAACAAAACCCACCCCAAATCCTACTGGAGTTCACATTTTCTTGCAGTTATCCCTGGGGCTGGTGCTATGTAGAAATGGATCCTTCCCTGTAGAATGGATGCCAAGCTTCAGACCTATGGCACAAAGCACTCTACTGTGTTGGCCCCTTCCTATGATTCGAATGGCATCGTGCTGCCAGACCTGCATGATGCTGGGCTAGAAACTAAATGCTCTGGACCAGCTCATCCATTTGACATCATCTTTTTTTTTTTTTTTTTTTTTTGGGGGGGGGTGTATTTTTTGTTTGGCCTGTGTTGTTTTTTTATCCTTCCCTGTAGAATGGATGCCAAGCTTCAGACCTGTGGCACAAAGCACTCTTCTGCGTTGGCCCCTTCCTATGATTCGAATGGCATCGTGCTGCCAGACCTGCATGATGCTGGGCTAGACACTAAATGGTCTGGACCAGCTCATCCATTTGACATCATCTTTTTTTTTTTTTTTTTTTTTGGGGGGGGGTGTATTTTTTGTTTGGCCTGTGTTGTTTTTTTATCCTTCCCTGTAGAATGGATGCCAAGCTTCAGACCTGTGGCACAAAGCACTCTTCTGCGTTGGCCCCTTCCTATGATTCGAATGGCATCGTGCTGCCAGACCTGCATGATGCTGGGCTAGACACTAAATGCTCTGGACCAGCTCATCCATTTGACATCATCTTTTTTGTTGTTGTTGTTTTTTGGGGTGGGTTTTTTTTTGGTCTGTCTGTAGCCCTACGTAGCTCATGCCTTGTGGTCCTGCTAAAGCAATGAAAAAGAAACATCTGTTCCCACCAGCAACGATCCTTAACCACCCCCAACCCAGCCCATGGTGGGGGGGGGGATGGTTCTTTGCTTGCCAGCCTCTGAAAATAACAACTTGATGCCTTGGGGCCCGGGAGCTTAGCAGACTTATACTGTGTCCTCCAGTCAAAAGATTGTAGCTCTGCTCTTCTAACGTAATAAAAACACATCATCAAAACTTGTCAATGGCACAGAGGGTGTTGTTTTTTTGGTTGGGTTTTTTTTTTTTTTTGGTTTGGGTTTGGTTTTTGTTTTTTTTTACCAAGTTAATGATGCTCCATCCAAGTTCTCTGGGTTGCTTTTTGAACGTGCACGGCTGCCAGAAGCTCGCTGAGGTGTTAAACTGGAATGGTTTCCCGTTCCCCTGTTCCCTGTTGGGTGTGTTTGGAACCTTTTGTGTCCTCTTCCCATCGTCCTCTGTGGTGTTCCTTATGTATTTTTGGGGAGGGGAGGAGGGGAAGGATGTCTTCAAATTTGCAGCCCCGGTTACCTGCTTGTATTGACTTGTTTTGCTTTTGTGACTGAAGGCAAAGAAAGAAACCAGAGTCAGGCAGCATCAGAAGAGCCTTCCGTCAAAGTGACAGCCACGGCCTAGGTAGTTCAATGGCAGAACCAGCCTCCCCAGGAGCCATAGCCGGTTCCAGACCCTCATCTCAGCCCATTATGAGCCAAAGTCTTCCCAAGGAGGTGTCAGATAAATGCTCCATCAGTGGCCACGGCAGCCTCAATTCTATCAGCCGCCACTCGTCGCTGAAGAACAGGATGGAGAGCCCCCAGATCCGCAAAGCTGTCACCGCAGGCAGGTCCAAGAGCTTCAACAACCATCGGCCCATGGACCCCGAGGTCATCGCACAGGTAAAGAGGGCTGCTTGGCTTGGAAGGGTTGTGTGCAAGCTGAAAAGGTGGGCAGTGCCATGAGGTGCTGTAAGATGAAGCCTGATGTGATGGTTTGGGAGATCCCTGGCCCCTCCAACTCTATGAAAATCACCCAGACTAGACTCAGATGGCTGTATGAAAATCACCCAGACTAGACTCAGATGGGCTGTATGAAAATCCCCCAGACTAGACTCAGATGGGCTGTATGAAAATCCCCCAGACTAGACTCAGATGGGCTGTATGAAAATCCCCCAGACTAGACTCAGATGGGCTGTATGAAAATCCCCCAGACTAGACTCAGATGGGCTGTATGAAAATCCCCCAGACTAGACTCAGATGGGCTGTATGAAAATCCCCCAGACTAGACTCAGATGGGCTGTATGAAAATCCCCCAGACTAGACTCAGATGGGCTGTATGAAAATCCCCCAGACTAGACTCAGATGGGCTGTATGAAAATCCCCCAGACTAGACTCAGATGGGCTGTATGAAAATCCCCCAGACTAGACTCAGATGGGCTGTATGAAAATCCCCCAGACTAGACTCAGATGGGCTGTATGAAAATCCCCCAGACTAGACTCAGATGGGCTGTATGAAAATCCCCCAGACTAGACTCAGATGGGCTGTATGAAAATCCCCCAGACTAGACTCAGATGGGCTGTATGAAAATCCCCCAGACTAGACTCAGATGGGCTGTATGAAAATCCCCCAGACTAGACTCAGATGGGCTGTATGAAAATCCCCCAGACTAGACTCAGATGGGCTGTATGAAAATCCCCCAGACTAGACTCAGATGGGCTGTATGAAAATCCCCCAGACTAGACTCAGATGGGCTGTATGAAAATCCCCCAGACTAGACTCAGATGGGCTGTATGAAAATCCCCCAGACTAGACTCAGATGGGCTGTATGAAAATCCCCCAGACTAGACTCAGATGGGCTGTATGAAAATCCCCCAGACTAGACTCAGATGGGCTGTATGAAAATCCCCCAGACTAGACTCAGATGGGCTGTATGAAAATCCCCCAGACTAGACTCAGATGGGCTGTATGAAAATCCCCCAGACTAGACTCAGATGGGCTGTATGAAAATCCCCCAGACTAGACTCAGATGGGCTGTATGAAAATCCCCCAGACTAGACTCAGATGGGCTGTATGAAAATCCCCCAGACTAGACTCAGATGGGCTGTATGAAAATCCCCCAGACTAGACTCAGATGGGCTGTATGAAAATCCCCCAGACTAGACTCAGATGGGCTGTATGAAAATCCCCCAGACTAGACTCAGATGGCTGTATGAAAATCACCCAGACTGGACTCAAATGGGCTGTGTGAAAATCACCCAGACTGGACTCAGATGGGCTGTGTGAAAATCACCCAGACTAGACTCAGATGGCTGTATGAAAATCACCCAGACTGGACTCAGCCAGCTGGAAGTTAAGGACTGAAGCTCTATTTACAGCTCAGCACAATGTACAAGCAGAGATAGACACAATAGACAGGAATAGCTACAGAAATATAATTAATATAATTAGTTAATGTGAATATTAATAAATTCAAGTTAAAAGGAATACAGAAACACAATATACCCCACCCAGAAATCAGAGTCCCCAGGAGGGGCTCCCAACCACCCTTCCACCTTCTTCCCCACCCCTCTACCTTACCCCAAGGTTTGCTTTGTGTAAGGTGAGTTTGGAGGATAGGCCAGGGGGCTTAGAAGCTGAGTGGTTAGTTAGGTTACTCAGCAGAGAGGAGAAGGCTAGAAGCTGGAGAGACCAAGACTCTCTCCAAGCCCCAGTGTCTTATCTATGTGTTCTTAAACATCTCAGCCAGCCTATGAGTGAAGTAGACATCACCATTGTTTTCCTTTCACAGTCTATAATACAATTTTCTCTATTAAAATATTCCAATTAGCCTCAAACCAGCACACCTGATCTCATCTCTGCTCCTTTCCCTTCCCATCAGTGCAATATTGACTTCCTCCACAGCTTGGGTCTAGGCTTTCAGCCTGGCTTTGTCCAACTCACTGAGCCTGCTTCCATCAGTGAGGAGAAGATGCTGAGAGGGCTGCAGCAACTCTGCTGTGAGGACAGACTGAGAGAGTTGGGGCTCTGCAGCCTGGAGAAGAGAAGGCTTCCAGGAGACCTTGGAGTGGCCTTCCAGGATCTGAAAGGGGCTACAGGAGGGCTGGGGAGGAACTATTGACAAGGTCTGGGAATGAGAGGATGATGAGGAAAAATGGGTTTAGACTGGCAGAGGGGAGATTGAAACTGGATGTTAGAAGAAGTTGTTTGCAGTGAGGGTGGTGAGAGGCTGGCACAGGTTGCCCAGGGAGGTTGTGGAGCACAGAATCATAGAATGTGATCTGTGCTCCACAACCTCCCTGGAGGTGTTCAAGGCCAGGTTGGAGGAGGCCTTGAGTGACCTGTACTAGGGAGTTGGAACTAGATGCTCCTTGAGGTCCCTTCCAACCTTCCCATTCTGTGACTCTGAGAAACAAGTAGCTCCTTCTTCCATGGCCCTCTTCATGATTCAAATTGAGTTTCAGTAACAAGCAAATCCTCCCCCCACATGCCTTGCAGGAATTCCAGAGCTGTCAGCAAAAAGCCAAATATCAACAGTCAGAACCACAAGGCATAAGAGTCGTCAAATACTGAGTGTCACTTTAAGATTCTGCTGTCAGCTGGGCAAACCTGCCTGTGGTTAGGCATTGCAGGACCACTTGGGGGCTGCCCTGCTGGAAAGCAGTTCCATGGAGAAAGACCTGGGAGTGCTGGTGGGCAGCAAGTTCTGCAGGGGCCAGCAATGTACCCTTGTGTGGCATCCTGGGCAGCATCAGGAACAGTGTGGCCAGCAGGGCTGGGGAGGTTCTTCTCCTCTACTCAGCCCTGGTAAGACCACACCTGGAATGCTGTGTCCCAGTTTGGGCTCCCTAGTTCAGGAGAGACAGGGATCTGCTGGAGAGGGTCCAGCAGAGAGCCGTGAGGATGACTGGGGGACTTCAGCATCTGCCCTATGGAGAGAGACTGAGAGCTCTGGGGCTGTCTAGTCTGGAGAAGAGAAGGCTGAGAGGAAATCTGATCTATGTCTACAAATATCTGAGGGGTAGGGGGCAAGTGGTTGGGGCCAAGCTCTTTTTGGTGGTCTGCAGCAGTAAGATAAGGAGAAATGGGTACAAATTGGAACAGAGAAGGTTTCACCTCAACACAAGGAGAAGCTTCTTTACAGTGAGGGTGACTGAGCCCTGGAACAGGCTGCCCAGAGAGGTTATGGAGTCTCCTTCTCTGGAGGCTTTCAAAACCTGCCTGCATGCATTCAGAGAATCACAGAATGTCAGAGGCTGGAAGAGACCTACAAAACTCATCCAGTCCAAGCCCCCTGCCAGAGCAGGATCACCCAGAGCAGATCACACAGGAACACATCCAGGAAGGTTTTGAATCTCTCCAGGGAGGGAGACTCCACAACCCTCCTAGGCAGCCTGTTCCAGGGTTCTGTCACTCTCACAGGGAAAAATTCCTCTTCATGTTTCCACAAAACTTCCTATGCCTCAGCTTCCACCACTGCCTCTTGTGCTGGCACTGGGCATCACCCAGCAGAGCCTGGCTCCAGCCTCCTGGCACTCACCTTCACACCTTTATGACCATTGCTGAGGTCACCTCTCAGACTCTGTCCAAGCTCCCAGCCCCAGCTCCCTCTGTCTCTCCTCCTAACAGAGCTGTTCCATTCCCTTCATCACCTTTGTGGCTCTGTGCTGGACTCTCTCCAGCAGTTCTATGTCCCTCTTGAACTGGACCCAGCACTCCAGATGCAGCCTCCCCAGGGCAGAGCAGTGGGCCAGAACCTCTCTGCACCTGCTAACCACAGCCCTTGTAATTNGCTCCAGCCTCCTGGCACTCACCTTCACACCTTTATGACCATTGCTGAGGTCACCTCTCAGACTCTGTCCAAGCTCCCAGCCCCAGCTCCCTCTGTCTCTCCTCCTAACAGAGCTGTTCCATTCCCTTCATCACCTTTGTGGCTCTGTGCTGGACTCTCTCCAGCAGTTCTATGTCCCTCTTGAACTGGACCCAGCACTCCAGATGCAGCCTCCCCAGGGCAGAGCAGTGGGCCAGAACCTCTCTGCACCTGCTAACCACAGCCCTTGTAATTCACCCCAGAATGGCATTGCCCCTCCTGGCCAGCAGAGCACATTACTGGCTCATGCTCAACCTCCCATCCATTAAGACCCCCAGACCCTTTTCCCCTTTGCTGCCTTCGAACAGCTCAGTCCCCAACCTTTATGATCCCTGGGGTTATCCTTTCCCAGGTGCCAGACTCTACACTTAACCTGATTGAATTTCATTCCATTTCTTCCTGCCCAGCCCTCAGGCTTTACTGGCTCTGACACAGAGTAGTTCAGTGCAGATCTTTTGTCTCTCTGCATCCCTGTACCCAGAGACCTGTTCCATCCCTGTGTCACTGACACACAGGTGGCATCTTTGCATCCCTGCCCCTCTGGTTTCCTGTGTAAGAACAAAAACACGGTCATAGAATCATAGAATGGGAAGGTTGGAAGGGACCTCAAGGATCATCCAGTTCCAATCCTCTGCCATAGGCAGGGACACCTCCCACTAGCACAGGTCACTCAAGGCCTCATCCAGTCTGGCCTTGAACACCTCCAGGGAGGTTGTGAAGCACAGAATCACCCAATGTGATCAAAGATCAAAGATCACATTGGATGTTCCTGTGTTCCACAACATCCCTGGGCGACCTGTGCCAGTCTCTCGCCATCCTCACTTCCTCCTCACATCCAGTTTCAATCTCCCCTCTGCCACTTCAAACCCATTCCCCTTGTCCAGGCATTCCCAGCCCTTGTCAATAGTCCCTCCCCAGCCTTCCTGGAGCCCCCTTCAGATCCTGGAAGGCCACTCCAAGCTCTCCTGGAAGCCTTCTCTTCTCCAGGCTGCAGAGCCCCAACTCTCTCAGCCTGTCCTCACAGCAGAGCTGCTGCAGCCTTCTCAGCATCTTGGTGGCCTCCTCTGGACCTGCTCCAACACTTCCTTGTCCTTCCTGTTCTGGGGGCTCCAGAACTGCACACAAGACTCCAAAGACTTTTCCATTTGAAGGACTGACAGCTCCTTGTTGGGGAGGACTGATGTC
>VWZE01007714.1:53750-64678 GCA_013396675.1 Eubucco bourcierii | reverse complement strand
CCACTCTCTGCATGTGACCATCCAGCCAATTCCTTATCCAGCAGTGCTCCACCCATCAAGTCCATGTTTTTCCAGTTTGGTGTCCAGGATGTCATGTGGGACAGAGTCAAATGCCTTGCTCAGGTCCAGGTAGATGACGTCAGTTGCCCTTCCCTTGTCCACTGTCGCTGTGACTTCATTATAAAAAAAACACTAAATTTGTCAGGCAAGATTTGCCCTTGGTGAAACCATGGATCTTTTCCAACCAGAATGTTTCTGTGATTCTTACAAAAGCAGGTGTGTTGGTTTGATTTGTTCTTTTTATTTGCTTACTTATTATCCCATTTAAAGGGTTATATAGTGTCTTTCCCTGTTTTTAACTCTGTATGGAGTTACAGAAATTGCACACATTTTTTACACAAAGCAGCAGCAAAAGTTGATAAATGAAATTTTCTATCTTTCTTCTTTCATTACATGCTGGAGGCCGGTGTTGGATGTTAAATTCATGGATGATGGCTAGATTCCTTTCTGCCCTGAAACTAGCAGAAGTTTCAGCACTATCTGGGAGCTGTTCCCAGCTGGCATCCCAGGTATTTTTAATGCAGAGCATTGCTTCACTGTGTAGAAGATTAAGCAGGTGTTTGCTATCTTCATAGCAACATGTCTTCATTCCTGACACTGATTCACCAGAGCACATCTATTTTAAGATAAATACCATAAGAAGTTTATAAAGGGGTAAAAGAAGAGTGGTCCTCACAAAGAGTGAGGCAAGGTGTATCTGTGGCATTTAACTACAGCGTATCTGGAAAGCAATTCCCTAGTCCATATCTGTCCTCATTAAAAACTATATAAGGAAATCTGTCTCCTCAGTTCAGATGCTCTGAGTCTCACCCAAGCCTGTTATAGACCATATGTTCATATGCTTTGCAGCACAGGACAACCACCCACAGTGTGATCCTGTCACGAAGCTGGAAGTGCCCTTGAAAGTCCATGAGAGAGGCAGTTTAGTCTAGGAGGGGCAATAAAAACATCTGTCATATCATTCTGCTTGCCTACATACCTTTTATGAAAGAGATGTTCAGATTCTTAGATCCTTGCTGCTATGTCCTACAGCACAGTGTGTTACAGCATACCCATGAATACCTCAGTCTCCATTTCTAAAGAGAAAAAGGTCATTTAGGTGAATGTACAGTGCTTGTGGACATGCAACAGATGAAGCTGAAAAGTAAAAACGTGAAGGATGAGATCCATGGAGGTACTTCCGTGATAAATATCTTCATAAATCTCACCCCTGCATGACTTTCCCAAAGTAACACAGAAAATGTGTAACAGAGGAAGAACTGAATTTTTATTTCCCAAGTCCTGAATTATCACTCAACCACTGAATTTTAATGATTTTTAAATGATTCTTAGATAGACTAGATTCAAACAACTGACCCAAAAGTTAAAATTTCTTCATCCCATTACCTTAGGGTTATGTATTTAGTGGTCTCCTGAGCCATCCAGTATCTACAAAACTGTTTATGAAAAGCAAATTATCTGTGGCTATTGATGTACAATAAAAGCCTTCTCATCTGCACTTACAAAATTGCATAGTAAAATCTATGTACTGTAACCCAGCAGAAAGAAGTTTCTTTTGACCAATATATATCCTCCTGCAGATGATACAGGAGAACTTTCTACTTTGAATGATTCTTTCTCAGTTGATGCCATATTTTTTTTGACAGAAACCAGTGAAGTTTTAACTAAAGAGTAAAACATGAGAGAATAAACTAAACACAGGAAANGTCTAATTGTGCATAATTGATTTGTACAGAACCTCTGTTAAAGATGATTGGAATTTGGCCTGAATAAATTTTCACAGAATTAATAAATCCTAGAAAACCAGGTTGGAAGGACCTTCATCTAGTCCAGGCTTTCTGGGCAAAAGCACAGTCTAGTCAAGATGGTCCAACACAGTGTCTAGATGAATCTTTCAAGTGTACAATGTGAGGGAATGCATCACTGCTTTGGGGAGATTATTTCAATGGTTGATGATTCTCATTGTGAAAAATTGTTCTTTTGTGTCCAGTTGAAATCTCTCCAGGGTAACTCATACCCATTGGTCCTCATCTTTACCACGTGACTGCCAGCCTGTGCTGTGCTCCTGGATTATGTTTCCCAGTGCAAGACCTTACATTTTTCTTCGTTAAACATCACAAGGTCATGCCAGTCCACTATAATGGAAGGGTAATTAATTGATGCAAGATATGATTTTTCAATATTAATATTAATTTTGGTATTGAGAATTCTCACCACCCTAGTCACTGTTTTTTAATAATAATTGGTTCTTCAGAGGGTCATGGAAACATTATATAGATTACAACATAGCATCTAGAACATTTATGAATGCAAATTTATAAACATTAATAGCAAAATTATAAACATTAATTGAACTGGAAGAGAAGATTCTTGTGGTAAATACACTGCTTGTGGTTAATTATACCATTTGTCCACTAGATAGACTAAAGGAGCTCCTTTCTGCTATTGGTGAATTACAAGAGGCATTAAGTATTTACTCACAAAAATTAATCTCCCTACTTGCAGGGCTACCTACAGCTTCAAACAGCACCCAAACTCCTTCAGGGAATTCTGTGGGTGTCTTGTCAGCCACTGAGGCTTCTGATTCTTCACAGTCTTCACAGGGTGCTGGGGAAAGAAGGTAGACAATCTCTAACCTTATCCTGGCTCCTCTGGATGATCTGTGTATCTCCAGGACTTCCATATTGGCAGGAGGCTTTCAGGTGCAGGCAGGATGTCTTGTGATATGCAGTCTCAGCACAACGTCATGCTGGCTGTACAGACCGATCACACGGAGGCATTTAGAGCCCATTCCTGGTAAATTTGAGAAAGGCAGTTTCCAGGCAGTTCAATACAGCTAACTTAAAGCTTAGCAAAGCATAATGCTGCAGAAGGCAGTGGCAGAATCATTGTCAGAGACAGAGAGCAATGGCAGCAGGAAACAGAGCAGCATGCAAAAATACAACGGCAGAGCATGTCATGTCACCTGTTCATCTCCTTTTATCAATACAGCGCGAGACTAAAGGGCCTTTAGACACAGAATGGCAGTTAGCCAAACTTGAAGCCATAGGTTTGCTTTACCCAGCTTTGGGAAAACATGGACCTTGCACATGGCAGCCACAAGCCAAGTGGGTGTATGCTATTTACCACAGGATGTAAACAGGAGCAAAGCAAGTCTAAGCAAGCCAAAGTCCTTAGACTCAGCAGTTCCAGGTTCTTCGTCCTCTTTCCTGCAGTTGCTTCTCCACATAACAGAGAGAGGGTGAGTGGAAGAACATGTCTGGGTAAACCAGGGTATGTATAAGCCTATTTTTGGTCTATTCAGGCCTACCACGACATCCACCCTTCCAATTTATCCAGGTCTTCCCTGAAAGGTGACTGCCCCTCCCAAAGTGTCCTCTTTCTCACTCAGTTTGGTGTCATAGGGAGACTTCATCAGGGTTCATTTGATCCCATCATCCAGATCATTTACAAAGATGTTAAACAACATTGGGCCCCACACCAATCCTCAGGGAACTCCACTTGTGACAGCTTGCCAGTTTGAACAGGACACATTTACCACCATCCTCTGGGGCACCCTGTCAGTCAGTTCTCCACCCCTCTCCCCAGACCATTTGTCTAGAATATAACTCATCAGTTTCTCTAGAAAGCTATGAGAAGCATATCAAAATCCTTGAAGAAATCCAGGTAGACCATGTCCACCACTTGCCTCACATCAACCAGGAAGTATTGATGGAGCAAGAGCTATGGTTTAAAGCACAGTTAAACATTTAAAGCATGGTTACAGAAAATATTCATCTCTCACCTAGAAGACACTAAGAGCTAATTTATTCTGATACAATGAGCAAATATCTGCTTAACACCTTATGTGTATCTTCTCAGTCAGCATGTAAACTGAGATTACATTTTCAAGCATCTTCATGAGTGCTTACTTGTCACTACATTTTTAGGAAAAGTACTCACGATCAATCACCTTGGAAAAATACCAGAAAATGGGTATTTTGCACAGATTCAGACAGAAAAACTTCCGTTTGCATCCTGAGGATCCATAACTTCAGTAAGATGGTTTATTTAAAAGCTCAGTTTACACGACTTGGTAAAAATAGCATAAATAGTGGTGCCAATTTATACTGGGGATTTACAGAGATCGCCGAAGAACCTATGCTAGTAAGAACAAGGTAGATTTAAGAAAGTACAGCCAAAAGGGCTAAAAGTCTTATGGAAATGAAACTATTGGTGAATGAAAATGGCAAAACAGATAACCAGGAATTTCACAAATCAGTGAACAAGTATTATTCAGAAAACTGGATAGTAATACAACAGATATGAAGTCTCTGAAGCTCCTGGTATTTTTGCTAGCTGTGAGTTCATTTGGGTGGAGAATGTTACCTCTGAAACTTTTTTAATGCAGCAGAGTATGGAATTCAGCATTCTACTTCAAAACACAGCAAGCATGAGGCTGTATGTAAAGACAGCACACATCAGATTACACCAATCACCTACATCAGAAAAATCAGTCTCACTGTCGGTAGAAGCTGCATGTGTGAGAGAAGGCTGAACTGAAGTCATGAATTGCAAAGGGGGAAATCTCTGATTTACAAAGTTGGGGCTTTTTGCTCACTGCAGTTATGCACTTTTAAGGAGCCTAGATCATTGAGAACTAACTCAGAAGTGTGTGAGGAGTGTCTTATCTATATTTTGACTAGTTGCATTTTTCAGCAAAACAATGAGTGATACAGATTACTGTTGTTGTTTTTCTTTGTTCTCACAGCTAAGGATTTAATTTATCATAGTAAAATATTACAATTAGCCTCAAACCAGCAGACAAAAGCACCCACATCTGCTCCTGCCCCTGTAAAGCAGTCCCAGGAGGAGCCAGGGCAGGTCCCAGCAGCAGGTCCTTCTACCCAAAGCTACAACCACAGTACCTCCACTCAAGCCATGGCAGGGGCTGCTCACTCAGGGAGACCAAACGTCCTCCAGAGAGGAGAGGCCCCAGCAACCAAGACAGTCCCCAGCCCTGCAAGAGCCCACCCCACTGGCGGCATTAACAGAGCTTCAGTAATCGTTAGTTTGGAAGTAGAAAATAAAGATGATGAAGATGATCAGAGGGCTGGAGTAGCTCTCCTATGAGGACAGGCTACAAGAGTTGGGGCTCTTCAGCCTGGAGAGGAGAAGGCTTCGAGGGGACCTGATAGTAACCTTCCAGTATCTGAAGGGGGCCTACAGGAAGGCTGGGGAGGGACTATTTACAAGGTCTTGCAATGACAGGACAAGGGGCAATGGGTTTAAACTGACAGAGGGAAAATTTAGACTGGATGTTAGGAGGAAGTTCTTTCCAGTGAGGGTGGTGAGGCACTGGAACAGGTTGCCCAGGGAGGTTGTGGCTGCTCCCTCCCTGGAGGTGTTCAAGGCCAGATTGGATGAGGCCTTGAGTAACCTGTACTAGTGGGAGGTGTCCCTGCCTATGGCAGGGGGTTGGAACTAGATGATGCTTGAGGTCCCTTCCAACCTTACCATTGCATGATTCTATGATTCCATGAAATTCTTGGATTTGTCACATACTCTTTGGGTGTTGCTTCTTCTCCCTTCTCCAGCTGCCTTTCACTGCACCCTCTACGCTACCCTGGTAGGAACCAGCTTCTACACTACTAATTCTAATTTTAGTATTATTGTTTTTCTATCAACAGACACATTGCTTCTGGCATAAGACTTATAGACTGCTTGCTTGAAGCATTTTTCATCTGTCTGGTATAGTCATTGGAAGATGTTGGCTCACTTTTCTCAGTGGCACCTGGCAGATGCCTCCATTTCTAAGTGAAAGGAAAAATTCTGACTTTTCATGATCATCTTCTCATTTAACTTAACTCAATTATCCTTATTTGTTTTGAACATGAACAGCATCACTCCTTGTCAAACGTCATGGCTTCTGAATTTAAATCTGAATTTATGGAAAAACATCGAATGGTTAAGTGCTACGTGAGACATATTAGCAGGGTCTGTAGTCACCTCTTGTAAGAGGCAAATAAAAACAACATATTCCAAATTTGTAACCATTTTAGCTGAGCAAAGAAGTAAAATCCTGCATCAAGAGAAAACGAGTCTAGATCCAAGCAACCAGTGTTCTGTGGGTGTCCCAGACAGTAGTTGCGGTGCAGCTTCTCAGAGCAGAGACTACCTCTGAAGAGACAATAGAGCTTTTAACCAAGTAGGACCCATTGCTGATTGTCCAGTTTAATAGTAATGGGAACACTACAGTTAGACAGAGGAGAAAACAATGTGACAGATATAAATGTCAGCTGAAATATCAGCTGCACAACAATGCAGACACTTTTATTTACCATCTTGGATTCTGTTTGGCAGAGAAAGTTGTTAAGAGAACATAGCATTTTAGAATGCCTGCATGAAAGTATTTATCCAACACCACAAATTAAGGTCGATCAAATGCCTCTTCACCTGCCAACCAGGAAAGTACATTATGAAGTTATGGGTCACCTACAGAAACACCCTTGGGTAAGGGATTAAATGGACCAAGGAGAGCTGGTTTTATTGTTTCCCATCTAAAGACAGAAGGCTGAAGAGACAGTGGAACAAAGTCTGATTTTAAAAGGAAAATGGTTAAATAAATACAATTATATCTAGATTTCAATGGTACATAAGGGTATAGCATAAAGAATGTGGGGCTTGGTTGTGCCTTTGATAAATTCTTGGTTTTCCTAAGCTGCTTTTGGACTGTGTGGAAGTACCCTGGAGAGGAAGCAAACCTGCTGGTGGAAAGCAGCCGTGAAGCAGGATTAATTAGGGAGAAGAACTCCTCCATGTTGTGAAGGGTTATGTGTGGTACATGCAGAGAAACTGATGAGAGCTGGAGGAGGTAGGCAAGTCTCAGAGTGGAGGAAGAAGGCACATTCTAGACTGTGAAATGGACTGGGCAGTGTGCTGCAAGTCAGAAAGCCTCTGAGCTGTGTAGAAACAAGATTAAAAGCAATTGTAGCCTTTCAATACTTAAAGTATGCTTATAAAACAGGTGAGGACAAACTTTATAGCAGGGTCTGTTGCAAGAAAACAAGGTGTGACAGTTTTAAACTAAACCAGCACTGATTCAAACTAGCTATTAGGAAGATTGTGTGATGGAAACACTGCCACGTGTGGTATTTTATGAAGATGAGGGTGTTGGAAACAATGGCACAAGTTGCTCAGAAGAGTGGTGAAACATTCGAGGCCAGGTTGGAGGGGGCTTTCAGCAACCTGATGTCTTCAAGATGTCCCTGCTTACTGCATGGGAGTTGACCCACGTGACATTTAAAGGTTCCTTCCAATCCAAAGCATTCTCTGATATATCTGACAAGAACATCCAAGGAAGTAAATGGTTTTCTTTGTGTAGGAGTCACAGGATCAGGAACCCTTCTGACACTTTTTACAGCATATCTACTACAGTACCAAGGTGGAGCATGAGAAGAAATGTAGAAATACCACTAGAGGACCAGAGATAAGGAGAACGATTTTGGAAATTTACACCTTATAAGATTTATTGCCCAGACCCTTCTCCAGCTTTTTTGCCCTTTGCATTCACTCCAGCACCTCCACATCTCTCTTGTATTGAGGTGGCTAAAACTGAACACAGTGCTGGAAAAGTGGCCACACCAGAGCAGAGTACATGAGGACAATCACCTCCCTACTCCTGTTGGACACAGCATTTCTAATAGAAGCCAGGATGCCACTGACTTTCTTTGCCATCTGAGTGCACTGCTTGCTCATATTTAGTTACTTGTTAATTAGAACCCCCAGGTGCCTTTCTGAGAGACAGCTTTTGAGCCAAACTTCTGCAAAGACAATACAGTAAGGTCTCCCCTCAGACTCCTCTTCTCCAGACTAAACAATCCCAGTTCCCTCAGCTGCTCCTTATAAGATTTGTACTCCAGATCCTTCACCAGCTTTGTTGCCCTTCTCTGGACAAGGTCCTGCACCTCAATATCTTTTTCGTTGTGGGGGGCCCTAAAACTGAACACAAGATTCAAAATGCAGCCTCACCAGTGCTAAGAATGGGAGATGATCACTTTCCTGCTCCTGCTGGCCACTCTGTCCCTGATATAGGCCAAGACACTATTTGCATTCTTGGTCACATGAGCACACTAACGGATGAAAATTTTGATGATATTCCTTGACATTCCTTTTCATGATATTCCTTGATATATCTTGGGGGCAATAATTGCACACCTGAGGGATGGCCAAGGGCTCAGGTCCAGCCAACATGGATTTAGGAAGGGCAGATCCTGCACTCCAACCTGATCTCCTTCTATTATCAGGTGATCGGCCTAATGGATGTGGGGAGGCCTGTGGATGTGGTCTACCTGGACTTCAGCAGGGCCTTTGACACTGTCCCCCACAGCACACTGCTGGCTAAGTTGTCAGCTCGTGGCTTGGATGGCAACACTCTGAGCTGGGTTAGGAACTGGTTGGAGGGTCAAGCTCCAGACAGTGGTGGTGAATGGTGCCACATCCAGCTGGAGGCCAGTCACTAGTGGTGTGCCCCAGGGATCAGTGCTGGGCCCCATCCTCTTTAACATCTTCATTGATGATCTGGACGAGGGCATTGAGTCAGTCATCAGCAAGTTTGCAGATGACACCAAGCTGGGGGCTGATGTTGCTGGGTTGGAGGGCAGAAGGGCTCTGCAGCAGGACCTCGACCGCCTGGACAGATGGGCAGAGTCCAAGGGGATGGCATTCAACAAATCCAAGTGCCAGGTGCTGCACTTTGGCCACAACAACCCCATGCAGAGCTACAGGCTGGGGTGGGAGTGGCTGGAGAGCAGCCAAACAGAAAGGGATCTGGGGGTGCTGATTGACACCCACCTAAACATGAGCCAGCAGTGTGCCCAGGTGGCCAAGAAGGCCAATGGCATCCTGGCCTGCATCAGGAATAGTGTGGCCAGCAGGAGCAGGGAGGTCATTCTCCCCCTGTACTCTGCACTGGTTAGGCCACACCTTGAGTACTGTGTCCAGTTCTGGGCCCCTCAATTTAAGAAGGACATTGAGGTGCTTGAATGTGTCCAGAGAAGGGCAACAAGGCTGGTGAGAGGCCTCGAGCACAAGCCCTATGAGGAGAGGTTGAGGGAGCTGGGATTGTTTAGCCTGGAGAAGAGGAGGCTCAGGGGAGACCTTCTTGCTGTCTACAACTACGTGAAGGGTGGTTGTGGCCAGGAGGAGGTTACCTTCTTCTCTCAGGCAACCAGCACCAGAACAAGAGGACACAGTCTCAAGCTGTGCCAGGGGAAGTTTAGGCTGGAGGGGAGGAGAAAGTTCTTCACTGAGAGAGTCATTGGCTACTGGAATGGGCTGCCCAGGGAGGTGGTGGAGTTACCATCCCTGGAGGTGTTCAAGGCAGGTTTGGACGTGGCACTTGGTGCCATGGTCTAGTCTTGAGGTCTGTGGTAATGGGTTGGACTTGATGACCTTTGAGGTCTCTTCCAACCTTGGTGATACTGTGATACTGTGACATTTGGAGGGAAAACTGGTTAGATAACAAGGAATATTTTTCATTAAAACAAGTAAAATTAAAATATGCAGCAAATATATTGTAGTTCATCATGTCACCATTATTTTTCAGTTTTTACATACGCGATAAAGGTTAAATTCCTTGTATTTTAAGTTGCAGTTTTGTTGGTGTGCTGGTTTGAGTCTAATCATAATATTTTAATGGAAAAAATTATATTACAGTTGTGAAAAGAAAACAATGTTGTTGTCTGCTTCACTCATAGGCTTGCTGAGATGTTTAAGAATGAGAATACAAACATAAGATACTTGGGGTTGGAGACACTCTTGGGTGCTCCAGTTTTCTGCTGTTTCCTCTCTGCTGAATAACCTCACTAACCACTTTACCTTCTATCCCCCTGGCCAATCCTCCAAACTCACTTTGTGTGTAAGGCAAACCTTGGGGTGGAGAGAAGGTGGAAGAGTGGTTGGGAGCCCCTCTTGGGGTCTCTGATTTCTGGGAGGGGTGTTGTGTTTCTGTATTACCTTTAACTTGTATATTTCTGTAAATATTCCGGTATATTTTTTATATATATGCTTGTATATTGTGCTAAGCTGTAAATAGAGCTTCATTCCTTAACTTCCAGATGGCTGAGTCTAGTCTGGGTGATTTTACAAAGTGTGGGGAACTCCCAAACCATCACAGTTGGAAAATGTGAAATATTTAACCACGAAGGCTGTCATCAGTCTCCTGCTGTTCTGGTCTGATTAATTCCTCTAATATTAAATAGCAATTCATTTTATCCCTCTGCATCACAAGTTCCAGCTGAAGAAGATAAGTGGCTGATAAAAGATCTCTGAGAACAGTTACAAATTATTCACTTTAAAAGAATAATAAAACAGCTACAGAGAGTGGAGTAAATCCTCTACAAGTTACACATAAGTTACTCAGAACATAAGTTACTCAAAAGCCTTCAGCATTTTAATCAATAATCTTCACTGTTGACCTGCTGTTCCCCCAAACTTTTGCACAGAAACTCACCTCTGAACTGCAAATGTTTAAACAGTTTTTAATGGTGAGTTTTATTTTTACTAATTCTGGTAATTTGTCTTTATTTTTTTCTCCATTTTTTATATTTAACAAGTAACTGTCATTTCAGGATCTTACTTTTCCCTTCCTTCTGAAGGGGAAGGAGCACAAGGTAGCTGCAGGGACCTATCTTTGGCCATTTCCATTCAGAAGACATATTTTGTTTAGATACATGCACGAGTGAAAAGAAACATATCTTGCTTTATTCTGATGTAAATAACTGACAGCAGGGAATAGTAATCATTGTCACACTTAATTTAAACATTATATGGCTCTTCAATCTGACCTGTGATGCACCAACTACTCTGGAATAAAAAAAAAAAAAAAA
>VWZE01007714.1:22418-39191 GCA_013396675.1 Eubucco bourcierii | reverse complement strand
AATGTTTTCTGCATGCTACTTTGCAATATTCAAAACATCACTTTCTATTAGCTTTCACTCAGGCTGTTCTAGTTTGTTTAAAGGCTGGCAAGACTAAGGTGGGGGTGCTGTGCAACTGTTAAGTGTTCACTAGATGAACAAATGAAGGTTTTGAACCTTAAAATTGGGAAGCAGCTAAAATGGACCTGATTTTTTATCTTCTCTCTTCCATTTTTTTATTTTTTTCTTAACAAGTGCTGCTCTCCCATTTAAAAGGACAAGTTCAATTTCCCTTCAATTCAGCCCTGCTATCATGGCCCTGAGCAGAATTAATAAATCCACCTATAATTTATTAAAGTCTTTCACAGCTCTGCAGTCAACCAGCTCACATGGCATGTACTTTTTAAAAATGGTTCTGTCACCTGGAATGAAAGGATACAAATAATGGACAAAGCAGGATCAGAGTGACTGTATTTAATGACTAGACTCCCAAGAAGCTTTATGGCAGGAATCACAAATACCTTCATGTTTCACTACAAGTAAAATAAAGCACTGGCACACATGACCGCTGATGTTCACCTTAATTAGTAACATCTTTAAATCAGGAAAGTTTTGTGAAACAAGAGGTCAGCACCTTAGTGAATTACAAGGTATCGTTCTTGACAGAAATCCAGGAATCTCTATGAACTCTAATCTCTCACTGGGGTTGAAAAAGGAGTAGAAGCACAAACACTATTTTGTTGCTATCTAAGGATGCATCTTAACTCTATTACAGAGATTATTCATGGGCCACACATTCTTCTGTGGTACTTTGGACCAGCAACAGTCTTCTCCATGAAATTAGTCACTTGTTAATATGAGGACTAGAAATGTGACCTCCAAACTATTTGGCTCTTACACTGCCAAGGGGAAAAAAAAAAAAATGGAAACAAAGTCAGGACAGAGTGCATGAGAAATTAAGATGCAAAATACCATGATGTAGGATATTCATCCAGTATCAGATGCTTTTTCCATGTGGTGGAAAGACATGAAGCACTGAAAGAAAGGAGAAAGCTTTTGCAGAGATACAAAAATCAGAAATTACCAGAATTACTTTATATTCTATCTAATTCACTGTGATGCTAATGTAATGTTATTGCTTGTTCAGTGGCTGTATTTCACATTCTGTAAAATGTACCTCACTACCTTTGTGCTGCATGCCCAAAAAATATCAACAAAAACAACAAAAGAACAAGCAAACAAGCAAGCAAAAATCAAAATGGAATACACTGATTGTACACAGGGCCAGTGCCTCTGTGGATGATGCATGGAAGGAGTGTTGAGCCTGCTAGAAGCATATGCTAACAGATTCAGCAGCAAGATAAACCCCAAAATCATTTTTCAAATACACAATCTGTTCAGCCAATCTGATTTTAAGTTCAGTACCACAGAAAATGGGAATAAATTAAATCAAAATATAAGAAAATTACAGAGGTGTTCACTGTGTCCCAGCAACCAAAATGTGCTGAAAACAGATCTCAGGGTTGAACTGCCTAGGACAGGCTTTCAAAAGAGTAAGATATGTCACCAGTTGAAAAACAGTAAAAAAAAAAACCAAAATATAATAGTTAAATAATGACTTTTCAAGATTTTTTTTCTTAAATAGCTGAATTAATTTACATCTACCTAATGTTTGCTTACACTGCTCAGAGTGGAAGACAAAATGAGCTCTATTTGAAATTTCCAGTTAAAATAAATGCAGGCTTCTAGCACTTAGTTTAAAATAGAGGTTGTTTTGAATCTGTTCATTAAAACTATTTATTTGCATATGTGTTTCANTTATATTATATTTTTTTCTGTTAACTACCCTTAGGCCTTCCCAGAAAAATTGTTACTAGGATTTGGTGATTTTTTTACTCTATTAGGACTTGGGAAGTTTTGATTTATATGATTTGAAGATTACAATCATGCACTTCTTTTGATAGGCCTGATACTGTCCAGGTCTGACTAAATATGTTGCTGTGCAATTTGTTTTAAGTGATCCCACTCTGGCATATACGTTGGGCTTGATGATCTTCAAAAGTCCTGGTCCCACCCAAACCCTACCATTCTGTGATTCTCTGTGCTCTGTGAATCACAGTCACAGAATGGCTGAGGTTAGAGACACTCCTAGAGACCATCTGCTCCAACTCTTTCAGCTGTGAGCAAGGTCAGCTAGAGCAAGTCATCCAGGATTTTGTGTAGTCAACTTCTGAATAGCTCCACACATAGAGACCCAAGAACATCTGGAAATCTGCTCCAGTTTTTGGCCACCCTCATAGCAAAAGAGTTTTGTCTTACATTTAATTGGAATTACCTGTATTTCAGTCTTTGCCCATTGTCTCTTGTCCTGGCCATCACTGAGAAGACTTTGGCTACATCCTCTTTATTTCTCCATCTAATATTTATAAATGGATAAGATGCCTCTGAGTCCTCACTTCTTAATAGCCCCACATCTCTGTCTCTCCTCCTTTTAGGGATGTTTCTCTTCCATCTTTGTGACCCTCCTCTGGAGTCACTCCAGAATGCCTGGTCCCACTTGCAGTTGAGGATCTCAGGACTGGCCCAACACTCCAAACCAGAGGGGAAGGATAATTTTGCTTTACCTGCTAGTATTAGTCCTCCCAGTCCAACCCTGGATGTTGCTGGCCACCTTCGTCACAAGTGCACTTTGATGGCTCATGGTTAACTTGAGGTCCACCATGACACCACCAGAATGAAAGAATATTTGATGCTTTCTTCTCAGTTGTATTTCTCCACTGCTCTCTGTTAAATCATTTTTGCCCCTCCCCAGTGTACTTTGAAAAAAATATATTCAGAGTAAAAACGTTAGGAGGAATTCTAAAAGAAAGAATTTTTTTATGCAATAAAGAAGTTTTTATTAATGTAGTCTGATACAATTAGCCCCTTTACTGCCTTCATGAACAAGACCTTAGACTTCATTTTCTTCACATGCTGCTGCAGGTCTCCAAACTAACTAAAATACTTTCACATCATTGCTAAATATTGAGAGGAACAGCTTGGAGGAGACAGATATACACAGGCAGTATGAAAGCTGAAATAAGTATGTTCACAGTTTCCACAAAGCATGTGAATGGATATTTTTTTCCCAGAAGCACATACTTTCCTACTGTGGCACCACGACATGCATCTTGAATTAGAGATAAAATATATCCAGGTTCTTCTAAATTTTAGTATCTCCCCAGCTTGACTTCACAAGAGAATTTTTTTTTTAAACTTACATTCATAGTCCTGGAATACAGGGTTTGGATTTGACACAGCATTCTTTTTTAGAGAAAAACTAGGAATCTGACTCCAGTGTCCCCAGGGTTTGGAAGAAAGAAAACAAAAAGTTGAGATACAGAGCTTTGACTTTGACCTATGTCTTCTCTTATTCTGCATCTTGTTCTATGCTACATCATCCCCAAGAGAGTTTGCAGATTTATAAAGCCAAGCACTAAGTTATATTATTCTTTGCTGCATGCTCGGTTGTGCCTATCAGCCTATTAAGAAATTAATAGGGTCTCAGTATCTGTCATTGCTAATTTTAAACAGAACAAGGACATGACAAGCCATAATATTGATGCATTTGAAAATATGTTAATTGTCCTTCTCATTATTCAGTCTACTTAGCTACTTTTCAATACTACTTTCATAAATACGAGATATTTCAAGATCTTAAAACTCATATCTGAGGTCCTTTGAAATGACAGTTCCCTCACTAATTGAAAACATGGATTTCATAGGGAGTTTTGCAGAGAGATCGCCAATTAGAGATAGAAATTAATGTACATTTGGCGTACTCAGCTGCTTTTCAACCTCAATTCCTGATTAAAATTAGCCCTCCGAATCCAACAGAACTGCTAACTAGTTTTCAGTACCAGGAGTTCTCAACCTGGATTCAGAACAGCTGCAAAACATATAGGTAGCACTTCTGTTGCGAAGTATCTGTGGTAGCTGTAAAACGGAAAGCAAGCGAGGGAGAATATTTTTTCTCCCCAGCAAGCCTGAGTTATTCCTGCTAACTCCAACACAGGCATGCCTGTACAGTGATGACTCTATATTCCCTTCAGACTGCAAACTGGCCGTCTTACAGTGTATAAGTGAGTATAAAGAAGCATAATGAATATTAATTCTGATATAATGCAAATTTTTCAAGTTTCTCCATATAAACCTGGAATGGCAGCCCTTCAAGTAATAAATCAGAAAGTGCCTCCCTGATAGCAAATGTGAGCAAAGTAGGAGGTGGAGTGTGGAATGTGGGGTATGGAGTCTCTATATGTGTGTGCCTCTGCATGCAGAAGTTGATCTCTTTTGCCACTTATACTCTTTAAAGTGAGTGACGATCTTACGGACCATAACATCTTTGACTCTACTGCTTTTTTTACCTCACTGAAATTGTTTATCCAGGAGATGCAGAAATCTCACACTCTAAGCACACTAAACCACTTATGTTGCACATATTCATATACTTAATACTCCAGATCGCAAGCCAAGAAGCCAAAGAAGCCAAAGAAGGGGGAAAAAATCATCCCAGGAAGAGATGGAAGAGAAGGATATGGGTTAAGAGTTTCAAGAGGAGGGAATTTTGCTCCTGAAACTTCTTCTCAAAGGAAATCAGTATCTGTAACCTAGAAATTATCTGCTACTTGAGCATTTAGCAAAGAAACCTTTGCACGATCTGGCACTCAAATTCTACCAACTTGTATGTAAGATATTAATTAGGTTTTCAATAGCTTCTCCTGCTATGAGAGACAAGGGATGCCCTGCATAGCTGTAAAAAAAATACTTAGAGTTCAGTATTATTTCTAGTGGAAAATAGAGGCATAAAATCCATACGTATAAACACTACAGTCCACAGAGATGGGTATGTATTCACAGCACTACATGGTACTGCTCTGAAGGAAGAAGAAATTCCTAAAGAGCAGGGAAAAGAAAAGAGAATTGTAATGAAAGAGTAGCAGAAGTCCCAGCAGACTGAAATAGTTCAGTCTGAGGCCATGACAGATATAGATATGACTAATTAATTTCCAGTCTCTGGACAGTCCCAAACCCAACCAGACAGTGCTGATGAACTCTATCTGAAAAGCTATGGCACCTTTCAGTTGATTACTAGTTGCAATACCTTAGCTCAGGAAAGAAAATATTAGAGGTTCTTATAATGCCCATCTGAAACTTGAATTTAAATTGCTCGTTGGCTCCTGCTGACAAGATCTGAACCACTGACAACTTCACGTGGAGTTCAAACAGGATTTCTGCCTCATCATACACTGACAGTGGATACCCAACATTGGGTGAAGACAAGGCTTGTATCAGATGTTGTAAGAAGAGTCTTCCTATGCCTTTGGAAAGTCTGTCCCCAGATTTCTGCTACCAGGGGACATACATCCAAGCAAGACCATTCAATCCACCTTAATTCAAGAACTAAATCTAGCTCTGAGCTGTGTGCAAAACTAACCACATACTTTGTCGTCTAATCCTAAAAAGGACAGGCAAAAGATAAACTCTTGTGAAAGGCTAGACATTCCCCATGTATTCTTTGGAAACAGAAAAGATACTTCTGGAGTTTAACTTAGTTTAAGTCCCTTTCCATCCCTTGGACAAAAAAAATACTGTGAAAATCAAAACTTCTTACTTCTTGGAAGTCTAAATGTTTCTGCTCTCATTCTTCCAGTGAAGGCATGAAATAACTCTGGAGGCAAGGTTGCTGGACTACTCATTGGATCACCTTTCTAAAGCCACATTACACTGACAGTCATATGTTTTGAATAAATTCTAGTCTCCAATAAAAAAGATTTGTTTCTTATTTCACTGCATCCAGGACAGCACACTCTTAATTTTAGTAGCCCCTGCCAAGCACATCTAGTGTCCCAGATGATACGTGCTTTAGTAATTTTTAAAGTGGCAATAACATATACTTGTACCAAAGAACAAGCAGCATTCAATAACAGTAATAACTTTATTTGGGGTCCTCCAAAACTGATTCATCTGCAGTACTGGCCATCTGTAATGCAATCAACAGCACTGACCTGTGAAAGACAAAATCATTGTAACAGAACACTGCAAACCAAAGCAGCCTAATAAACATGTGAGAACAATGAAAGGGGAATACGAAGCATTAAGGGAGGTAGGAGAAAAGAAAACAGAGATCATATCACATGTCTGTGTCACACATTTTATTAATACAAAGAAAGAATCATGAAGAATCTTGCCTCATTTATCATGGATCCATCGTCATGGATGCCTAATAGATTTGGTCACTGATCCCCAGCAGTAATGAAGTAGTACAAGAATAGACACTCATAAGAGTGAATATATGAACGGGAACACCCTGAGTCTCCTTCTCCAAATTGAGGTTATCTGTATTTTTTTAAAAAATAAAAGGGGAAAAAAGTTTATATTTGTGTTTCACAAAGTTTGAATACCCTATAGGAAGCAACAGTTACATGGTAACATTTTTCCTTTGCTCCTATTTTGTTGTGACTTTTTTTTTCTTTTTTCTTTTTTTTTTTTTTAATAGCTTCTATGCATTTTTTAACCCATAGATGAAGTGAGTTTATATGGGACATCACAAGCTCTGTGAGTACCATTTTCTTCAAAGGTATGGATGATGTGCACTGTGTGAAGCTCTGCAGCCCCCAGCACAGGAAGGACATGGAACTGTTGGAGTGGGTCCAGAGGAGGGACACAAAGATGATCAGAGGGCCAGGGCAGCTCTCCTATGAGGACAGGCTGAGAGAGTTGGGGCTCTTCAGCCTGGAGAAGAGAAGGTTTCCAGGAAACCTTATAGTAGCCTTCCAGTATGTGAAGGGGGCCTACACGAAGGCTGGGGAGGGACTGTTGACAAGGTCTTGCAATGTCAGGACTAGGGGCAATGGGTTTAAACTGACAGAGGGAACATTTAGACTGGATGTCAGGAAGAAGTTCTTTCCAGTGAGAGTGAGGGTGGTGAGGCACTGGAACAGGTTGCCCAGGGAGATTGTGGCTGCTCTGTCCCTGGAGGTGTTCAAGGCCAGGTTGGACGAGGCCTTGAGTGACCTGTACTAGTGGGAGGTGTCCCTGCCTATGGCAGGGGGTTGGAACCAGATGATTCTTGAGGTCACTTCCAACCTTACCATTCTAAGATTCTATAATTCTATGTGTTTAGTTCTGCTATTTCTTTTCTCTCTGATACTATATTTGTGCACCAGCAGTTAAGGGAGAGGGTAGAACCTCATCCCCACCCAGCATTTTTCACTCTCTAGGAGGTAACAGAGAATAAAATACAGCCTTTCAAAGAGAAGGGAACCATAAGGGAGGATTTTACAGCAAGAGCTATGCTGTACCTCAACTGTGCGTACTGTTCTAAAACCTTTTTTTTTTTTTCAACCTTAACAACTGGAAATAAGTAGAGTTTTAAAATGTAGGGAATGATCCTTTTCCAGCTCCACTCTTACTGGTAAGGATCATGTATTTTTATTTTGTGTGATCCAGTTCATGGTAGCCAGTTTTTCACAAAACAAAAATGCTCAATGTAACAGTAACACTTCTTACTAGGTGTTGAAAG
The DNA here is from genome assembly GCA_013396675.1 of Eubucco bourcierii. Lineage (NCBI taxonomy): Eukaryota > Metazoa > Chordata > Aves > Piciformes > Ramphastidae > Eubucco > Eubucco bourcierii. The sequence goes on along the minus strand of VWZE01007714.1, from coordinate 31,648 downwards.
CAAGTAAAAATGAACATTTAACCTGTGCTGCTACTAAAAGTGCCTTTTCTTCATTTGGATAATATATTCTGTAAGTCTTTCTCCAAGGTGCACATGCACCTTTGGACATGATTCTTTCCAGAGTTGGTGCAGCTTACTATTAACCATGTACATGGGGTTCAAAGGCATCATTTAGAGTGCTGATTTTACACTTATAAAGCATGCTGGTATCCTCTGACCTCAGAACATCTCTAACAGTTATATGCAAAATATCTGAGATCTTATTTAATCTCAGCTGTGATCAAACAGGGCAAAAAACATGGCTGTAGGGTATTCCCTTTCTTCTTCAAATGCTTTGTACTTCCATGTTTATAGCTATAGTAAAAAGCTTTCTGGTGCTGCAGTAAGCAGAGTCCTGTGGTGTAAAGGGGGTCAGAATGTGGAGGGAAAAAAGACTTGCATAATGTTTAGTTCCAGAGCAAGGCTGTAGCTCCCGAAATACTCCACGAACTCAGTGTTTCAATTTGCAGCATGCAAAGTCTAAACACAAGATCAGAACTCCCTACATGCAAGATGTGATGCAAGGGGTAGGTTTTTCAGGAGTAGCGTAGTCTGGGACAGCAAATCAGAAAGAAGAAATAAAAGCATATCCTCACCACCAGTGTTTGCATTAAGCCAAGCTATACAAGAAAAAACTTGCAGCTGTATTTGCTGCACCAAACTTGTGTGGGTGGTAGTGTTTATCTACTTAAAGGCAGGAAGACTCTACAGAGGGATCTGGACAGACTGGATTGATGGACCAAAGTCAGCTGCGGAGTGTTTAACAAAGCCAAGTGGCAGGTCCTGCACTTGGGTCACGACAATCTGCAGGAAATCCTATAGGCCTGGGGGAGAGAGAGTGGAAAGGTGCACAGCAGAAAAGGACATGGGGGTGTTGCTTGACAACTGGATGAACATGAGGCAGCAGCGTGCACAGATAGCTAGGAAGTCCAAATAGTATCCTGGCCTGCCAGGCCAGCATAAGCAGGGAAGTGATTGTTGTCCCATATTTGGCATTATTAAGGACACACCTGGAATACCATGTTCAGTTTTGTCCTCCTATGAAGGTTTGGGANCCACCCTTCCACCTTCTCCCCACCCCTGTACCTTACCCCAAGGTTTTGCCTTACGTGCAAGGTAAATTAGGAGGGTCAGCCAGGGGGGTTAGAAGAAAAGTGGTTAGTGAGGATTAATCAGCAGAGGAGCCAGAGCCCAGAAGCTGCTAGATCACCCCAGCAGCTCCTATTCCCAAAAGTGACAGAGAGAGACTGACTTATCTAATGTTTTGGTTAGTGTTCCCAAACAATTCTCCAGCAAGCGTATGAGTGAAGTAGACATCATGATGTTTTCCTTTCACAGCCTATAGTGTAATTTTCTCTATTAAAATATTCTAATTAGCCTCAAAACAGCACACCTCCTCACTACAAGAAGGACTCTGAGGTGCTGAAGCATGTCCAAAGAAGGGCAACAAAGCTGGTGAAAAGCCTGGAGAACAGGTTTTATGTGAGTTGTCTGAAGGATGTGATAATATAGTGAACTCCAATATATTTGATGCACATTTTGATTTTACTTGTTAATAATTAAACAGACCTAAGTATTTGTTTTAATGGAAAATGTTCCTTGTTATCTAACCAGTCCTCCCTCCAGATGTCCAAGAGTATCATCAAAACTTTTATCCATCAGTGTGCCCATGTGACCAAGAATGTCAATAACATCTTGGCCTATATCAGGCACAGAGTGGCCAGCAGGATCAGAAAAATTATCATCCCCTGTGCTTAGCATTGGTGAGGTTGTGATTTGAATCCTGTGTTCAGTTTTGGGGCTCCCCCACTACAAGAAAGTTGATGAGTTGCTGGACCATGTCCAGAGAAGGGCAACAAAGCAGGTGAAGGATGTGGAGTAAAAGTCTCATAAGGAGTGGCTGAGGGAACTGGGATTGTTTAGTCTAGAGAAGAGGATGCTGAGGGGAGACCCTGCTGTGTTGTTGTACATCTCCCTAAAAGGAGGCTGCATTGGGGTGAAAGTTGGTCTCTTCTCCCTAGTTACAAGTGACAGAACAAGAGGAAATGGCCTAAAGTTGCACACCAGGGAAAGATTAGATCAGATATTAGGAAAAATTTCTTTTCCGAAAGAGTGCTCAGGCATTGGAACTCAGGCTGGGCTCAGGCTGCCCAGAAGAGGTGATAGAGTCCCCACCCTTGCAGGTATTCAAAAAGCATGTAGACATGCCACTTTGGGACATGGTTCAATGGGCATGGCAGTGTTGGGCTGACAGTTGGACACAATGATCTTAGAGGTCTTTTTTTAACCTTAAAGATTCTATGAGTCTAAATCTAGTTTAAAGCTCTTTCAGTGATCCCTGAGAGCCCCAGTGCCAGGATGATTTTCCCCTCTTTGAGACAAGTGTAGTGATGTGTTGTCAGTAGATATAGTGTACAAACCAACACAGGATTAAAGAACTCAAACGTCCTGTGGGTAACTTCAGGCACTGATTTGCTGGCTCTTCCCTCCTCACTCCCCACAACTGCAGGGAAAGAGAACACTGCTTGTGCTGCTGATCTCTTAACCAGTTGTCTCAAGGCCCTGAAGTCTCTCTTCATTGCCCTTGAACTGATGCTTGTTACTTCATCACTGCCTGCCTGAAAGATTAGCAGGGGATATTAGTTCAAGGGCTGCAGTAGAGAAGGAATTTTTCTCCTTACAGCACTAACCCAGGCACCAGGGAGGCAGCAGACTTGCCCAAAACATGGGTTCAGTCAGCACATGAGGCCTTTTGCTCCTTTCAGAAGCAAGCCACCTATGACAATAAGCCACCTTTCATGCTTTACTGAAGAGGTTTAGATGTGAGTTGTAGACCAACTAAACCTTGGCAACAACTCCAAAATGGGTGAACCCTCATTCTTATCACTGTTCACGTTGCAGAGAATTGTACCTGTTTTACAAGGGCACTTGGGAAGGTGGGGTGCTAAGTGGTGAAACGCACCTGCAGCGCTCATAGCTTCATTGCTTAAGACACTGAACAGCAGTGTCTGTAGGATGGTCCCCTGTAAGCAGTCTCCACCTGGATATTGAGCTGTTGACCATTACCCTCTAGATGTAACCAACCAACCAATTCCCCACCCACCACACACCGCACCACTCCAATGCATCTCTTTCCCTCTTTTCCACTCTTCCCTTGGCATCCTGAACAGGACCAGGGTCTTAGTGAGTGCAGTGGAATACACATAAAAAGTCTTCCATAGCTCGTTCACCCAGAGGTTGCCAAACACTGAGAAAACATTTTTCAGTTTCCACTAATTCTCCAATAGCCAGGGCAGATCCCAAGGCCCTGGCAGCAGCTGCAGAGGCAGAGGACACAGAGTGATAGGGAACTGTGCACAGGCTGCAGAAGGGCTGCTTGGCACGATTTACTGAGCTACTTCTTCCACTGTGTAATTCGCTGTTGCTTTCTCACTCTTGGAGAAAAAGGTACTGAGGTGGTGGTTTTCTGTCTAAAGAGACATGGCACAGAAAGAGTTAAAATAAGAAAGCCTGAATGTTTAATCTGCCAGAAACATATGAGAAGAGCAATCAAATCTGGGATAAGTAGCTCTGAATGAGGTATGCCTGATTGCTTTAGGCCATGCTGTTTGTCAGTCTTTTAAAATTCAAGTCATTACCAGATGCTGATCTGCTATAATATTGTGATATTTTATCTGATTACACTTATCTGATTGTGCCATATCTGCTATTTGCCTTCCCATTTTTCCATGTATATTAAATGCAGGTGGTTTTATTATTCAGAGAGCTAGAAAGTGTTGACTGCTCTGAATATAAATGGGGATATTATATCATTACCTTGCTCTGAAAGCAGAGTCATTCAGTGTGTAAATCATATGCAAGGTACCTAGCGGAGACACAATAAACCATAATGTCTTGAGAGAGAAAGCAATGAGGAAAGGATAAGGAGATAAAAATTTAAGGCATTGTTAAAGGAGGATAATCTCCATAATCCTATTTAAGTTCTTTCAAGCCACCGTTTGTTGATAGTATAACCTTTATATTCAAAAACTTTTTTTAAGTTCATTAAGTATCTCTTGGTGGAGTTATTGCCATATGGAACATTATCAATAATGGGACTGAATTCAAAACAAGATCATCAAAGAAGCAAGCCTTTTAGCTTATTCCAAAAGAATGAAGAAGGGACACACATATTTCTGCAAAAGTTCTGTGGACCCTTCCTCTCCTCATCACAAAGTTAACTCTGAGTATAGAGAGCTTCAGTATTCCCTGGAGAACTTTATAGCAATCATTTACAGTATCACTATGTAGAAGATCAGGGTACCAGGGCAAAAGGACTCTCCATCTTAGATCAATCTGCAGATATAATAAAATTAATCTAAGAACCTCCTTTGCTTACAAGCAAAATTCCTTAATGACTGCACTATGGCAAATTGAGAGCTTGATGAATCCCACTGTGAGGTGCTTAGAAATATTACTAGATTGCAGAAAGCCTGAGATAGGAAACACCTCTGGAGATTACCTACCCCAGCTGCCTTGCTGAGCTAAAGCACGGTGGTCAGGACAGTGTGAACCTGGTTTTGGCAGTATTCAGCAATGGAGGCCCCACAACCTTACTGGGAAACCTGTTCCTGTGTTCAAAAATCCACACAGTTAGGTTTTATTACATTTAGATGAGCTTTCCTGTCTTTCAGTTTCAACTTACTGCCTCTTGGACTGTCACTGGGCACCTCTGAGGAAAGCCTGGCTCCATCTTCTTTACCTTCCCCATGAGGTATTTATATACATCAATTAGGTCACCCACAAACCTTCTCTTCTCCACACTGAACAGAGACCCAAGAGTTGAAGAAGAAGAAAAACAAGAGAAGAAAACCAAACCAAAACAACAACAACAAAGGGAGAAAGAGCCACAACTATTGAAGGTTAGTTTAAGATTGCAGAGGAAGGCGTAAGGGCAGCAAAACAAAAGTAAGGATTACTGTAAGGGTAACAGAGCTAAGAGTCAAGGTGGCTCAAAATCTGAACTGAGGAAAGGGTACATTGTTGTCCTGGTACCACAGTGTACAGCATCAGATCCTCAAGCGTGTCAAGTGCTCAGAAAGACCAACTAATTCTGAAGCAAAACTGGCAGAAGTGCTCTTCGTTCTGTAAAATCCACCTTCAGCAAGCAGAAAGAGAGAAAACCATGAGAAGGAAAAAAAGGATAGACAAATCCCTCAAAGCTGTGGTACTGTGTAAAATGCCTCTCTGTTTCACTCTGCTTTCAGAAAGCAGGTAGTTGCACAGGCAGAGAGGTTCGTATCCATCTCTCCTTGGTTCTAGCACTAGAGAGAGAATTTAAAGTAAAGTGAGCTCAATCTCAACCATTTTTTCCCTTGTTACTTGATTTCTGAGATTAGGGGATAAAGAGAACATGGGATTAAAAGAATTGTATATGGATGCTAGTACAGCTTTCATCATTTTTATGAACATTTACCTCAAAACTCACTCAAATATGTTTGGATAAAAGGCAAACTTTTACAGACACTGTATGGTACAGCCTAAAATGACAGACAGTAGTGCACATTGTCAAAGACACAAAGACGTCCAGGGAAAATGAACTGTATCAGGCTTGATTTTATGTAAAGTATCTGTTTTATAGTTTATAGAGGGAATAAATATTACATTTGTAGAATCCAAACATTATACTAAATGTAGAGGAGCTACAACAGTTAAAGTAGAACAGAGTCAAAACTCTTTTAAGAAATGAGAAAGACAGATGATAAAAATAACAGAATGAAGATATTTTCTCAATAGACCCATCTAACACGAAGTTCCTTATACACTGTATTTCCTTGGGGCAGTGCATCCAGGATCACAGTCTTTCCCAGGGTGTAAATGTGCCAGCACAAAGACACGAGAAGCCATCTCAGCTAATCTAGTCATGACTGAATAGTACCAGGTTTCTTGAGGTGAAGAAGACATCTGAATTTTCAAGGTTTTGGATCCCACTCTCAACAAATGTTTCTCCTGGTGCACAAGGAGGAGGGATGAGGAAATTGGACATTTCTCAAATTACTGTGATGGACAAAGAACAATCTGTTGGTTCTTACTCATGTTAATACATAATTATTTGATTTTTCTTTTGTTTCTTAAGTGTGGGTACACCAGAATCACTGAAGAAGAAAAATAAAGCAAAACAAAATAAAGTAAATCCAAGAATACTACCTTTGCTAGGGTGTAGCAAGGGCTAGGGACTTTGGAGGACAGAAGGTTCAAGGGCCTCCCTGGAAGTGGTATGGCAGACCTAGGGACCAAGGTCAGCGGAGGGCAAATGGGACTAGCCCCACCTCCTGGCAACTAACACAGGTATAGGAGATGTTGGGCCAGATGGTGACCTGTGAGTATGGGTCAGGATCACTCCCGTGAGAGGACTCACTGTCAAGACACTGTCCCAGGTCTGGAGTCTGAAACCAATTCATTTGAGAAAATGGTGTCAGAGGCAAAACAGCTTTCACAGTTTGTGTCTTTCTCCAGCATTTGTTTGTATGTTAACTGCTGTGATACTTCTGCTAGAAAAATGGTTTTGTTTTCATTGTTAATGCTTAAGGAGTACCAGCACAAACAAAACCTGTGAAGTCATTCAGTACATCCTGAAATGATACAATAAAGTGTCTCAAGGACAGTGTTGCAAGGACTGGATGGGCTTCCAGTCAAGATACAGGTTTTACACAGGCAGCACACCTTTCCCAGGTACACGCTGTGAACCACCTGAATCCTCTGCCTTGTCAGGAGTGACTGAGAGTTGCCAGCTTCCACTGTCCATCTGCTGGTGCTGTGGATGAAAGTTCCCAATCCCTGCAGCAGGAGGTTATCACACCTCTGTGTGCAGCTGTGCTGGTTTGAGGCTAATTGGAATATTTTAATGAGAGAAATTAGATCATTGCTTGTGAAAGGAAAAATTGTGATGCAGTCTATATCATTCATTGGCTTGCTGAGAGCCAAAAAAACCTAAAATGTAAATAACCTTTCTCAGTCTGCTCTGTGTCACTGGATCTTTTCATTTCCTCTTAATTCCACTCTAATATCTTTCCATTAATCTCAGCTAAAAGAAAACAACGTAAGCTTTGTTGGCTTTTGGTTTTGTTTGTCTGTCTGGTAAAGTAGAGGGGGAAAGAGGGGGTGGCTTTGGAGCCTCTTCTGGGCAGTTTCTTCTGTCCAGGAGGGAGTTCAGATTTCTGTATTAATTTCTAATTTGTATATAATTGTAAATATCTGTAAATATATTGTGTGTATATGATTGTAAATTTTGCCATGCTGTAAATATAGATATGTCTTACTTACAGACCGTTTGACCTAGTCTGGTAGATTTCAATAGTGGAGGTGAGAGGCAAAGTTCCTAACCCACATCAGCAGTTCAGCATCTGTGGGTCACAGCCGCCTACCTGCTCTTCTGGCCATTTTTCTTTGTTACTTTCATTTCACTGCTGCCATTTTTTGGTTAATGAGGAAGCCCACCGAGTTCCTTCAGACACCTTCATGCTCCTATGCAAATTTTACCAAGACTTGACCTGGTATTGATACACAGTCAGGAGTATCATTTTCCAAAGGGCTCAGTGACGTCAGGCTTTTCACAGAAGCAACTGTTGCTTTTAATCACTGAAGTCACCCTAGCAACAGTTACTTCAGGAATTTTATCCATAATTTATCAGCTTGGTGTGTTACAGAAATGATGTGCAAGAAATAAGCTAAAAATTCCTCCACTAAAAGTCATCATTGGGTAGGACAATTGCAGGTACACGTTCTGTGAAGTACACATGTGTTAATAGTTAGGACACAGTGTTATGGGTTTTTGTTCCAGAGGAAATGCCAATTAAAAAAAGCTCCTTCCTCAGATGTCCTTCCCCATGTGCTTCTCCTCAATTACACTGACACAACTGTTCAGTAAGGCTGTACAAAGAGCGGCACCTGGGTTAAAAGCAGCCCTGACAGAAGAAAAAAAATCTTGCTTACCTCAGGTCCCACTTAGCTCACTGACCAGTTTAAAATGCTGTGATGTGCTCAGCCTGGCTTTGCAGGCAGGGTGTTGCTCCAGAGCCCAGGCAGAGGCCACCTGGAGCTCTACTGCACAATTATGCTAACCTGGGTCAGTATCGCAGTGAAGACATTCATCATCTCAGAAAGGTTTCGGCACTGTTTTAATCTTTGACTAGTTCTTAAAAAGTTAAACGTGAATTTCTATGTCACGGAATTACACCATTACTAAGAAAGCTTTCCCCATGTCCCTCCCATAAAAAATATGCAAGCAAACTTCATTCCTGCCCTTGATTTGCATTTTTTTTCACTCACAAATGGAGAAAACAAAAATGCTCACCAAGTCCCTTGTAATGCTTTGGCTCTTGGCCACCCTCCCTCCTCCCTTCTCCCCTTTACTGCACTACTACAGCTCATACTAAGCAGCTAGGTAAAAACAGAATTTGGTGTCAAGTCTACGGTGCCCATTGACTCCCTGATCAAAAGAAAGTCTTGTCTCCTAAAAAGCCTTTACTTCAGACACATTTGCTGTATGAGTTCATTCAGCCTTCCGGTACACTGGCAGAAGTTTTTCATGGAATGAAAACATTTCGTGGAATGAAAAAGTTTAATGGAATAAAAACATTTAATTGAGGAAAACATTGACAGCCCTTAATTTCATCAGCATTTGCCATGACTTATCTCTGATTTTTCTTTCAGGAATCTGTGCAGAGACTTCATCCATCCAATCTCCCTTATTGTTTTACAGTTGCTCCTTTCACAAGGATGGCTTTTGCTACCTCCACCTGCTGGTGAAAAATACAAAAAGAGGCTGCTTATTATGTACATACATGCACACATGCTGAGCATATGTGCTCACATGGGAAATAGTAGCAGGGTGCTTTTACTTCTCTCTGTTCACATGGAAACAGACTATTTTACTTGGTAGAACCTTCAGAAGCTAAGAGCTCTGTGGCATTTCTGAGTCAGACAAAACTTGCAGCCCTCCAAAAAGAGCAGACCTAAAACTTGACTAGAGAAATCACTTCTCAATTATATTTTGCAGTATGACTAGGATACAAATTTAGGCAGCCTAGCAAACTATTTAGAGATCTGCTCCCCACTCTTTGCAGATGGTGCCTACAAATCATATCCAGATAAGGCAGCAGTGCATTCATTACAAGCGCTAGCAAAATAAATATTTTCAATAACAAAAAAAA
>VWZE01007708.1:18533-30493 GCA_013396675.1 Eubucco bourcierii | reverse complement strand
GGCAGAGGGGTGGGAAGAAGGTGGGAGGGTGGCTGGGAGCCCCTCCTGGGGACTCTCATTTCTGGGAGGGGGATTGTGTTTCTGTATTCCCTTTAACTTGTCTGTGTCTGTAACTATTCCTGTCTGTTGTGTCTATCTCTGCTTGTCCACTGTGCTGAGCTGTAAATAGAGCTTCAGTCCTTAACTTCAGCTGGCTGAGTCTAGTCTGGGGGATTTTACAAAGTGGGGGGGGGGCAGGGAACTCCCAAACCATCACAGTGTTATAATCCACATCACAGGAGAATTCTCCCTGGCTTTACACAAAACTTAGCCAGTGTTATTTGAAAAAAGACAATCAGCACAGAGAAGTAGATGTAGATAGAGTTGTGTAATCTATGCTTTTGGACACAGGGNTCTGGGGGATTTTACAAAGTGGGGGGGGGGCAGGGAACCCCCAAACCATCACAGTGTTATAATCCACATCACAGGAGAATTCTCCCTGGCTTTACACAAAACTTAGCCAGTGTTATTTGAAAAAAGACAATCAGCACAGAGAAGTAGATGTAGATAGAGTTGTGTAATCTATGCTTTTGGACACAGGGAGCCCTAGATTCAGCTCCCTCCTTCATCTCAGGAAGAAGTAGCTGTGCAAATGGTTGGCAGTAGGACATTTTATACTTTAAACAATACTCAAATCTAGAAATGCAATTCCTACCTGAGGAAATCCCACACTGTGCACTGACTGCCATGTTTCCTGGGGGTACCTTTAAAAGCAGCTTCTGCTCAATGGGGTTGTTTTACTGCAGAGTCCTTCTTTAATCTGCAAGTACCCATCCATCAGGACCCTGCACCACCTGGCAGTTAGCTGTTGGGCTGAGGCAGGCTGATGAGGAGCAGAATGTGATGGGATTTGTTCTGGTTTGAGGCTAATTAGAATATTTTAATAGAGAAAATTACACTATAGGCTGTGAAAGGAAAACATCATGATGTCTGCTTCACTCATACACTTGCTGAAAATTGTTTGGGAACAATAACCAAAATATATAGATAAGTGAGTCTCTGTCTGACTCTTGCTGGGAGAGCAGCTTGGGTGGTCTAGCAGCTTCTGGCTCTGGCTCCTCTGCTGATTAATTCTCACTAACCACTTTTCTTCTAACCCCCCTGACCGATCCTCCTAATCTGCTTTATGTGCAAGGTAAGTTAGGATTTCACTGTCAGTCACTGGGAGGGGATGTGTAGTTTCTCCCTGGTGGAAGCTTGGCCACTGACACATACTTAAGGAAGGTAGAACAACATTGAGCTTCTCTGAATCCAAGGAGAACAACGTTGAGCTTCTCTGAATCCAAGGAGAACAACACTGAGCTTCTCTGAATCCAAGGAGAACAACGTTGAGCTTCTCTGAATCCAAGGAGAACAACACTGAGCTTCTCTGAATCCAAGGAGAACAACACTGAGCTTCTCTGAATCCAAGAAGAACAACGTTGAGCTTCTCTGAATCCAAGAGAATTTTAGCACACATCCAGGACTCCAGATCTCAGTGCAGGAATATATCCAGATCACTCCAAATGTCACAGTCATCAGCCAGACTCGGTAAAGGATGAGAGAAGAAGCTGTAGCTGAAGAAACAAGAATTTTGGCCTGGCCTCTTCTGAAGATGTGTGAGACCACACTTGTCTCTTCATTGACAGTATTTGATGTTAGCAAACAAGAGAGGCATTTAAAAATAGTTTGTTGCCCATTGAACACACAGAATGGTCTTTTGTTCCAAACTCCTGAGGTATCAAACTGCAGATGTTGTCTGCCACAATAAATTCTAAAGAGCCTGATGGTGCCAGGCCCCTCAGAGCTTGCCTGGCTTATCATCACTTCTACAGATTACATTTGTAAGGACAAAGCAAGGCAGTCTAAATTAACTACTTCTCTAGGAGCAAGCACTGCTTGCCAGGAAAGAAAGCATTTGTAGTATCTTTTTTGTGCACAACAGAGCTTCCTTTCTCAGACCTAGGCAACCTAAAGGGCAGTCTGCACTTCCAAACTCCACTGCTGCCAGGCAGGGCTGTGTGATTATAAAGCAAGCTTGCATAAATCAGATGTGGAAATGCAGAACCCTAGCAGGAAACATTTGTGCCCAATGCCTCAGAGCTACCTGATCAGAAAGATGGGAAGAGATGTAGAATTAAGTTGAATGCAGAGTTCTCGGTTCTGCAGTTACCAAAGTGAATCATAGAATCACAGAATGGTTTAGTTTGGAAGGGACCTCAAGGATCATCCAGTTCCAACCCCATGCCATAGGCAGGGACACCTCCCACTAGTACAGGACCCTCAAGGTCTCCTCCAACCTGGCCTTGAACACCTCCAGGGAGGGAGCAGCCACAACCTCCCTGGGCAACCTGTGCCAGTGTCTCACCACCCTCACTGCAAACAACTTCCTCCTAACATCCACTTTCAATATCCCCTCTGTCACTTCAAACCCATTGCCCCTTGTCCTGGCATTCCAAGACCTTCTCAGTAGTCCCTCCCCAGCCTTCCTGGAGCCCCCTTCAGATACTGCAATGCTACTCTAAGGTCTCCTGGAAGCCTTCTCTTCTCCAGGCTGAAGAGCCCCAACTCTCTCAGCCTGTCCTCACAGCAGAGCTGCTGCAGCCCTCTCAGCATCTTGGTGGCCTCCTCTGGACCCACTCCAACACTTCCATGTCCTTCCTGTGCTGGGGGCTCCAGAGTTGTAACTTTTCTTCTAACCACCTACAATTAATGAAACCAGTTTCTAATATCTACTCCTGGGCCATACTGCTTTAGGAGACACCAAGCTGCCTGCACTGGTAGACATTTATTTTTAATCCTTTCTATGCTCTACATTTGATGTCTTCTCATTAAAACCCCTTGTACTTCATCATCACTTCCTTGCATTAAAAAGTTCTTTTTTACTTTTTTGTTGTTGTTAGTAAAAGCGAACATTTAAGCTCTTACAAATGTGTCCCCAGTGACTCAAAGCACAAGCAAATACAGGTATCTCAAACAGCTGTGTAGGATCTTGAGAGGAGGATTTCCAATTCCTGTGGCTGGTTTTCCTCAGAAGAGCAACCTGCATTTCCATTGTTGGGGCTGAATCTCTTGGTTGCAGCTTCACTGCTGCAGTATCTGAGCTAACAAGGTGAAGTATGATGGAACTTCTGCTGCTGCTGCAGGGCAGGCATCATCTAAGACTGTGTTTGGAAACTAAAACCCAGATCATTTAAAACCATCTGGAGTTTGCAACCACCATCAGTGGGAAGGGAGTTGATGTCATGGTCTATAATCTACAAAGACTGTAAATTCTTGTTTTCTGTTTTGCCCAAATTAACCTTTAATGACACTGAGAGATGATTTCCCCAAAGCAGGCTTATTTTCAGAGACATACTTCATCCTTTCATTGACTTAATTGTTTATAAATCATGTTGAATTTAGGCTTTAACGACAGAAAACAGACTAGCTGCTACCGTCTGTCTATGCATCTGAACAGTACACTTGCATACTTGCTGCAGTGGTCATACGGTAGGTGGTGAGAGCTCTGTCTTAATGTTGCTGTCTTAATGAACTCAGCCTAAGTGCTGAGCCAAACAATGGCAAAGAGCACAGCAGCGTTTAAATACAGCTTCTCTTAAGCCAGGGATGCTCTGGCACTGTGCCAGCTTCCCATCTCCATGGCCTTCATCAATCTATCTCTCCCTCTTCTCAAAACACTCCCTTTTTTCTCCAAAACGGAAGGCCAGAATCTCAGCTGGTGTAAAATGATGCAGCCTCATCTGATATTCACTAAGTTGAGAAAATCATAGAGTCGTAGAATCATAGAATGGTAAGGTTGGAAGAGACCTCAAAGCTCATCCAGTTCCAACCCCTGCCATAGACAGGGACACCTCCCACTAGCACAGGTCACTCAAGGCCTCCTCCAACCTGGCCTCGAATATCTCCTGGGAGGGAGCAGCCACAACCTCCCTGGGCAACCTGTGCCAGTGTCTCTGTGTTTGCTTCTGCAGCTCACATTTTCAGTATTTTGCTATCTCACAGGTTACCAACACAGCTGCATTGCTCAGAAACTGAGTGCAAGTGACATTTTGGGGTGACCATTTATTTGTGACTCCTCAGTGATTGCTATTGCAAAGTGAATATGGCAGGGACCTTACAACCAAACCATGCAGTCGTTCAAAGTTCAATTCACACCTGGAAACATGTCTCTGGAGTCATGCACAGTGGGGTACACTTGTCACCCCTAATTTGGCAGTCAGGGGCTTGGCTGATTGCAATTTAGAATTCAAATGTTCACTTTGCTAAGGGAATAAGGAAGGGCATCTCTTTTAAACCTGACAGCTGAAGTTAGATCATTGGAGTCTCATCGAAACAAAAGTGCCCTGGAGTATGCTGCTTCTTCCAGCTTTAATGATTTCTGTAGATTCCCTTGCTCAGAATGCAATGCACAGCAGGTCTGACATGATGTTCAGTGGCTGTGTTTGTGCAGAGCAGGTCTGGAACTGGTGGGTATCTTAACTCTGTGACTTAAAATCCAGCTCTGCCACTGCTTGCACTAGCTAAAAGTCTTCTGATGAAGCTGAGATAATCTGAGTTACACCATTACATGATCAGAATGACTGCTTGACTTTAGACTTCACTCTAAATCAGCTACAACCTTTGCTTGTTATATGAATAAATTACAATCAGTACTTTAGCTTCTCTCAGACATGGCCATTACAAGAATGTCACTGACATTTTAGTCAGGATATTCTGTTTAGTTTGAAATATGATAGGAGCCTAATGAGGTTGTAACGAAAGAAAGGCAAATGTTACAAAAGCCTGAATACAAATGCATCTAGGAGAGAGCCTATAAAGGCTGCATGGAGAGTGAGATGATGGTACCTAATAGTCAGCACACGCTTTTTATCTGGAGATCTAACAAAACAATCCCACCCAAACACTCCCAAAAAAGCAAAGCAAACCAAAAAGCAATAGCAGGAAGACTGTAGCAGCAGAGATGTTGCTGTGGCTGCAGGACCTTTACAGCAAGAATGAGCAGTACAGGGAAAGGGCACACTGACGGCAGCAGGGGGGTCACAGTCTACAGGGACAGGATCACACATGGCAGGGCTGACAGAGCTCACCCTCTGGTACATTTTCCCTCAAGTGCCAGGCAATACAGACCAGACAATGAGCTGAACTTCCCTCCTGACAGAGTGCCAACTGGTTCTTGGACAGCACTGAGCCCTCGCCCTACCAGAGCAGAATTAGCTGTGGAAGAAAATCTTCTCCCATCTTCTTAACTTGCCTTTACCTAACACGAGGCCAGGTGCAGCAATCTCTACAACCTTCTACTGTTGTACTCCTCCATTTTTAGAGAGGCATTTCCCTTGATTGATGAGGACCGGGTTAGAGAGCAATGGAAGGAGGAGACCTCAGAGTAGCCTTCCAGGACCTGAAGGGGGCTACAGGAAGGCTGGGGAGGGACAATTGCCAAGGTCTTGCAGTGCCAGGACAAGGGGCAATGGGTTTGAAGTGGCAGAGGGGAGATTTAGACTGGATGTTAGGAGGAAGTTCTTTGGAGTGAGGATGGTGAGACACTGGCACAGGTTGCCCAGGGAACTTGTGAAGCACAGAATCACAAAATGTGATCTTTGATCTTTGATCACGTTGGGTGATTCTGTGCTCCACAACCTCCCTGGAGGTGTTCAAGGCCAGGTTGGAGGAGTCCTTGAGCGACCTGTGCTAGTGGGAGGTGTCCCTGCCTATGGCAGGGCGTTGGAACTGGATGATCTTTGAGGTCCCATCCAATGATTCTATGATGCTATGATTCTATGATAGCAATAGCGAAGTCTATGCAATGGCACAAACAAAATACATTTCAAAGAGAATCCATTTTTAAAAAATCAATTTATTAAATGCAAAATGGAAAACGTTCTGCAGTGCATTAGTTACTAAACTCTACTCATCTGAGCTTCAAAGTTTGTAATCATCAACTTGAACCGTGTGGGAGTTGCTGTGTCTGCTGGGCTTCTGCTGTGTAACCTAACTAATCACTTTGCTCCTAACCCCCCTTGCCCATCCTTCATCTCACCTTGCATGTAAGGCAGACCCTGAGGTAAGGCAGAAGGGCGGAAAGCAGGTGGAAGGGTGGTTGGGAGCCCCTCCTGGAGACTCTCATTTCTGGGAGGGGGATTGTGTTTCTGTATTCCCTTTTACTTGTCTATATCAGCTTATCCGTTGTGCTGAGCTGTAAATAGAGCTTCAGTCCTTAACTTCCAGCTGGCTGAGTCTAGTCTGGGGGATTTTCATAGTGTGGAGGGGCAGGGAACTCCTAAACCATCACACCTACACCATAACAAGTTACTGAGCCTGTACACTGGAATACAGTCTCCATGGAGTCACAGGTGTAGAACCCATGGGAAGAGACCTGCCTGGTACCAATACTCCTTACCTGCCAGTTATGATGAATTACTTCACTGTCCATGATTACTGCTTTGGAATAGAGAAACATAACTGCTGTTGCAAGTGACTGCTGCCCTGATGTTGCTAAGGGAACCATCAACCTTGGTGAACTCTGCTCATTATAATGCCATTATAATATGAAAATACACCTCCTGGTCTAAGGCTACCCACCCCTAAGGCAGACCATGCCTTGAGCGTGCCTCCTTGGGCATGCATGAAAGCCTTACTCATGGGGGGCATGACAGGTGGAGAAAGGCAGAGTTTGGACATTGCCAAGTGTGAAACTGAGTACAAAAGATGTTTCCCTAGCAACAGGACAAGTAAAAAGAAGAAGCAGAAGACCACAACTTTGAAGGAAAGCTTTCCCCACCAAGACCAAGAAAAGATCAGAAGGACCAGCAGGACTGGATCTGGGACCAGAGACACATCTTTGGACCCTCGCACTGGTGGTACCTATAAACCTCTTTCTCTCTTCACTTTATTCTACTTTATCTTTCCCTTTTCTCTGCCTATTGCTCACCATCTCATGGGTGAACAACAAAGTTTTATTGTTGATTGAAGTAAACCCCTTGGTGTGGTCACCTGAGTTTTTTCACTTTGAGATCACGCTAACATCACGAGTCCACTGTTTGGACCACGACAACTGCCTGATACGAATCAGTAACAAAAATGTTGTCCCTTTGTAATCTCATTCATTCTTTCCTTTCAGGACATGATCTGATAGAAGCTGAATTTTTTAGGTTGATGAGATTTTTTGGGATATCTGCAGAGAAATGACTTCAGGTTCTGGAGGAAATGCTTCCTTGTCTCTAACAGTATGGGCTAAGAAAGGGAGTCAGTTTTACAGGCAGCTGTTAGGGAGGCATTATGATGTTGCCAATTAACTAAGTGTTGTGGTTTGGCCCTGGCTGGGGGCCAAATGCCCACCAAACCACCTTTATCATTCCCCTTCCTAAATGGATAGGGAAGAGGGGAAAATATAACAAGATCCAGTGATAATATAGAAGTAATTTAATAATAACAATAACCAAAGCAAAAGACTGCACAGAAAGCTGAAGTAGAGAGAGAGAAATGTTAGTTTCTAGTTCCCATCAGCAGATGTTGTTCAGGCTCAGGGAAGCAGGGCTCTCCACACTTGGTGGTTACTTTTGCAGGACAGACACCATGAACAAATTCCCAAATTTCCTTCTTTCACTTTGTTCTTTTATCTGAGCTGACTTGGAGTAGCCCTTTGGCCAGTTTGGGTCAGCTGGCTCAGCTGTGTCCCCTCAGTGTACTATTTGGGCAGGGAGATGTTAGAAGAACCCAGCCTGGGTGCTCAGCTCAGCAGTAGCCAAAATACTTTTACCAACACACAGCTACAGCACTGCGAGGCACAGCACTAGAAAGATGCTTTGAGGAGAATTAATCTCAGCTCAGACCAAACTGTGCTGGTTTGAAGCTAATTGGAATATTTTGATGAAAAAAAAAATAGATGATAATAATAAAAAAGGCAGAACAAAATATTTGGACATAAAAATTCTCTTTCCATTTAAATAGCAACTTCTCCCTCGTCCAAATGTATTTTCAACAGTTAGAAACTTAATGTGCAAGGTGCACCAGAGAAGTCTTAAATGGTCTCAAATAAAATCTGCAGGTTAGCCACACAGAAGAGGTGCACCTGTGTGTGCACACATGTGACAAAGTGAGTAATAACACCTCCTAGCTTTCAAAATTTGTAACACTGAAAAGAACGAACCAAGGCCCTGCTGATAGCTTTGTGTGCTAGTTTGAGGCTAATTGGAATATTTTAATGGAGAAAATTATAGGCTGTGAAAAACAAACACTGCTGATGTCTGCTGCGGCTTGCTGAGATGGATAAGAACAAGGACACAAACATAGACAACACAGAGAGTCTTTGTCTCTCTAGCTGCTGATTTGGTCTTGGCCTCTCTGCTAACCTAACTAACCACTCTGCTTCTAACTCCCCTTGCCCAGCCTCCAAACGCACCTTGCATGTAAGGAAAACCCTGGGGTAAGGCAGAGGGGTGGGGAGAAGGTGGAAGTGTGGTTGGGAGCCCCTCCTGGGGACTCTCATTTCTGGGAGGGGGATTGTGTTTCTGTATTCCCTTTAACTTGTCTATGTCTGTAACTATTCCTGTCTGTTGTGTCTATCTCTGCTTGTACATTGTGCTGAGCTGTAAACAGAGCTTCAGGCCTTAACTTCCAGCTGGCTGAGTCTAGTCTGGGGGATTTTACAAAGTTGGGGAGGGGGGGCAGGGAACTCCCAAACCATCACACCAAACCCACTACACTGAGACAGCTGTTGAATAATTGCCCAGGACCTGACACTGAAAAACAGGTGTTGATCTTTGGTATGGAAAAGTGAGTGATCAGGCAGTCAAGTATCTTCATTTTGATTGCTTCTGTGCTGGGAAGGATCATTTGATCTGCAGATTCTTCCTGTTAAGGGTCCCACAGCAACCCTCTCACAGGGGCAGTCTGATACAGCCTGAAATGTTTGGTGTAGTAAATAACTGAGGGAGTACTTTCACAGGACTTTTCTATTCCTCAGGTGGGAGGGGAGTGGGGGTGGAAGTATATCTTTCAAGTTCCAAATTTCCATCAGCAGACGCTTTCAAAACTACCATTCCTATGACACTATTGATTACCAAGGTGCTTAGAAGATATGAGCAGTCAGTCTGATTGGAAGATGGTCTGAATATTTGGTAGTGACCCCTCCAAATCACAGAAACCAAATGTCTGTGAATCCAGCACACTGCCTGCAGCTAGGAAGCTTTTTCCCAGGACACACTCTGCAGTTGTCACCTGTAAGCGATGCATCAGCTCTTTCCAGGTTCCTGTGCTGCATGTCTGTCATAGGCACACAGGAACCAGTCTGCCCAGGCAGAGCATTCCTTTCATCAGGGTTTCATACACTGCACTTCTGCAGCCTGGGCTGCCAGAGCACAGCTGCTGCCTCCCCAGGGAAGGGCACAGCTCCCCCAGATCAGCTCCAACACATGGTAACAGCAGCCTGGAGGCTGCCTTGCCTCCAGCAGGGCTTAGTACGTCTGGTTTGGCAGCAATCACACCAGACCTGAGTTGCCCCCTATTTCTTCACTTCTCAGCACTGCAACTACCCAGACCCTTACTGTCTCTAGTAAATGAGAGCTGGCCTTACAGAACCATAGAATCATAGAATGGTAAGGTTGGAAAGAACCTCAAAGATCTTCTAGTTCCAACCCCATGTCATAGGCAGGGACACCTTCCACGAGTACAGGGCACTCAAGGCCTCCTCCAACCTGGCCGATGTGATCACCCAATGTGATCTTTGATTCTGTGCTCCACAACCTCCCTGGGCAACCTGTGCCAGTGCCTCACCACCCTCACTGCAAACAACTTCTTCCTAACATCCACTTTCAATCTCCCTTCTGACACTTCAACACCATTGCCCCTTTTCCTGGCATTACAAGACCTTGGCAATAGTCCCTCCCCAGCCTTCCTGGAGCCCCCTTCAGATCCTGGAAGGCTACTCTAAGGTCTCCTGGAAGCCTTCTCTTCTGCAGGCTGCACAGCCCCAACTCTCTCAGCCTCTCCTCACAGCAGAGCTGCTGCAGCCCTCTCAGTATCTTGGTGGCCTCCTCTGGACCCGCTCCAACACTTCCATGTCCTTCCTGTGCTGAGGGTTCCAGAACTGCACACAGGACTCCAGGTGGGGTCTGAGGAGAGCAGAGCCAAGGGGCAGAATCCCCTCCCTTCCCCTGCTGCCCACACTGCTCTTGCTGCAGCCCAGCACTCGGTTGCTGTCTGGGCGGTACTCACACTGCAGGCTCATCTTGAGCAACTGTGCCAGCATCTCACCACCCTCACAGCAAAGAACTTCCTCCTAACATCCAGTTTAAACCTGCCCTCTTCCAGTTTAAACCAAGTTACTCTCTTCTCTAGACCCTGGAGAAGAAGAGACAAATAACCAAGAAGCTGTGTGTTGCAGACCAGTGCAGTCATGCGGTGTGCCATGCCCATCTGCCTGGTGCCAGAGCACCTTAACTTCTCCCAAGGAAAACACAAGAAATAAAAAAACTCTGCAAGAACCTGCACGCTCATTTGCTATCACTCTTAGAAGTATAAGGGTATTTCATCCACTAGCCCTTACTCTTACAAAGATACCTGCCTCACTGAGTCAAGATGGATAATTTCTAATCCTGGCAACACCGTATCAGAGTCATCCCTTTCTCATTAGACATTAAGACTTTTAAATCTGTCACTGGCTCTGAAAACCCCATGCAAAGTGTATATCTGCAAATTGCTTGTAATATTTGAAATCTTCCCTACAGCCTGATCTTGAAAATTGCACACAGCAAAAGTCTATTACTTGTGTGGTGGAAGGCCCAGATTATACCTAAAATACATATCCAAGACATGTCCTAAACACCTACCTGAATACCCATCTTGTGTCCCCCTGCTGGAGAATGGTTGCAGGAGCAAGGGCATGGCTCTTAGTTTAGCCTGATGGTGGGCAAGCAGCAGTGGCAGGATGAGTATGTGGAACTGCAATAACTGACAGGTCGCACCTGTTGGGGCCTGGATGATGGCAAAGTTGGCTGTTTTGATGCAGACTACTGTTAGTTCTTTGCTCTAAATCTACCCTGCATCTGTGCAGATGTAACACGAGGCCAGCATATCAGTCTACTGTGTTTGATCCTACTGCTTCAAGGTTCTATGCAGGGATGTGCCCAGCTTAATTGGCTTTCTCCTTGGTTACCACTAGCTCCCCTCTCAGGTTCCCATGGAGAGGGATACATCTGTGAGAAAGTCTTGCTTAGATAACAGAATGCTTACTTAAATAATATGAACACTAAATCAGTCCATCAGCATAACTAATTATATGTAGTAGTGACCTATACTGGAGAGCTGTAACCACAAGTAGGTGTGCCATGAAGATGTAATCCTTAGAGCTTCAGCTTATCAGAATGCAGCTTGATGAATATATTACCAAGAAATGTATAAAAGAGCACAGGCTTCACAATAAAGCTGTCACCCTGTTATGATTCATATCGGATCTTTGGTGTCCATTATTAGTTCCTTCTCATCACCCCCCCTTCTCCTCTTCTTCCTGGGTGGAAGAAGCAGGAAAGCCTTGGTGCCTCTCAGTCTGCCATAGAGACACCAGATTTGGTATTACTCTGCACTGTTTCTGGTGAACAGAGGTCCCAATGCTGGGCATGAACACTCCTTTTTGCTACCTGTTTGCATTTCTTTGCAGCCCGTAGCTGGGGGCCTGCCTGCCCCACGCACAGCAGACCTGACCCTGCCTGTCTGCCGCACTGAGCCAAGGCACTGCAAGGCTNCTTGATGAATATATTACCAAGAAATGTATAAAAGAGCACAGGCTTCACAATAAAGCTGTCACCCTGTTATGATTCATATCGGATCTTTGGTGTCCATTATTAGTTCCTTCTCATCACCCCCCCTTCTCCTCTTCTTCCTGGGTGGAAGAAGCAGGAAAGCCTTGGTGCCTCTCAGTCTGCCATAGAGACACCAGATTTGGT
>VWZE01007708.1:4095-18487 GCA_013396675.1 Eubucco bourcierii | reverse complement strand
CCCTACCCAAAGAGGTCCTTCACTGCTGCTACCTTTGTTCTGTCTGTTACCTGTTTGCATTTCTTTGCAGCCCATAGCTGGGGGCCTGCCTGCCCTACGCACAGCAGACCTGACCCTGCCTGTCTGCCGCACTGAGCCAAGGCACTGCAAGGCTTGCCCAGCGCTGGGGTGCAGCTGCCTGCCTGAGCTCAGCCCAGCCTGAGTCCATTTGACTCTGGCCCAGTCTAGGTGATGACCTAGCAACAGCCTAGCGAGGACTTGCGACACCAGGACCTGCCAGCCCCGCTCCAGCCCCAGGGCAGACTCCTTTGCTGTGCACCGCAGCCGACCGGACTGCTCCAGCCCCTAAACCTGGACCCAGCCCAGGGGCTGACCACTCCCATGGCCTCCTGGGAGCCGCGCAGGGTTTGCCTCGTGTCCGTGGATCTCCTCAGACAGCCTGCTCCAGGCTGGGCAACCAGCACGACCCTGCCACATCACCACCACCTGGAAGGTCACCACGTGGCAGGGACTATATTTTAACTCGTTTAAGGTTCTACATATACTTTTGGGTTATAAATATTGAGACTCTGAGCAGTGAGTAAACTCCTTCTCTCTTCTGAAGCTTGTGAAGGTTTATGTTTGACCTTTAGGCAGCAGTTTGTGTTGCAGGACCCTTTCCAGTTGTTTAAAATTTTTAAAAGCTATCTTAAAATCATTTAAATTAATCTGATTAAATATATGCATTCTGCAAAGGGAGTTTTACCAACCACATAACAGAATCTCTGTGTGTTCATTGTAAATAAGTGTGGGGACATTTTATTTATATATATTTAGTAAAATATTTAATAATTTTATATCAACCTCATTACAATTCACTTCTAACCCAGATTCAAACCCCTCCTTAACAACTCTTTGATTTCTATGACACTATTCATGCAAAAGGCAGTTTTAGGGGTTTCAGTAATATATGTCTACATATATCTTTTTACTTTTAAAAATGAAGAGGGATTTTGGAGTAAGCATAAAGAAAATAAAATGGGTAAAGCTCTCTTTAAACCACCATCAAAGCACAATTGTGTTGGAAGAAGCTGACAAATTCCAGCAGCTTTATCATTGAAGTGCATTGTTTTAAACAAGCCCACTCAAGGCAAGCTCTGTGAAAATTTTGCCATGATGGGAATATACCCACGTGAAAGAAGTTCAGAAGACTTGGCCATACACTTCATTGGTTTAGCATTTCACAAAATCACGGAATTAACAAGGTTGGAAAAGACCTCTAGGATCATCCAGCCCAACCTATCACCTAACACCTTCTAATTAACTAACTCATGGCACTAAGTGCCTCATGCAGCCTCCTCTTAAACAGCTCCAGGGATGTGGACTCCACCACCTCCCCGGGCAGCCCATTCCAATGCAAATCACTCTCTTTGGGGAGAGCTTCTTCCTGATGTTCAGCATAGACATCCCCTGGCACAGCTTGAGGCTGTGTCCTCTAGTTCTGTCCCTGGGTGCCTGGCAGAAGAGCCCAACCTCACCTGGCTACAACCTCCCTTCAGGGAGCTGCAGACAGCAATGAGGTCTGCCCTGAGCCTCCTCTTCTGCAGGCTGCACACCCCCAGCTCCCTCAGCCTCTCCTCACAGGACTGTGCTCCAGGCTCCTCCCCAGCCTTGCTGCCCTTCTCTGGGGACCTTTCAGCACCTCAAGATCTCTCTTGAATTGAGGGGTCCAGAACTGGACACAGCACTCAAGGTGTGGCCTGAGCAGTGCTGAGCACAGGGGCACAATAACCTCCCTGGTGCTGCTGGCCACACTGCTCCTGATCCAGGCCAGGATGCCATTGGCTCTGCTGCCCACCTGGGCACACTGCTGCCTCATGTTCACTATTAGATTCATTATTAAAGGAAATGACCACATATGTGAAAAAAACATCCATCTTCTGGCCATATGCCTGGCATCAGCTTATATTCTTAGCAGAGTATTTTTACATTCACATTAAATGTGAAAAAGACATGTATAGATCTAGCTATTAGGATGNGACAAGTTAAAGGGAATACAGAAACACAATCTACCTCCCAGAAATCAGAGTCCCCAAGAGGGGCTCCAAACCACCCTTCCACCTTCTTTCCACCTCTCTACCTTACCCTAGGGTCTACCTTACGTGCAAGGTGAGTTTGGAGGATGGGCAAGAGGGGTTAGAAGCAGAGTGATGAGTTGGGTTACACAGCAGAAGCCCAGCAGACACAGCAGCTCCCAGAGACTCTCTGTGTTGTCTATGTTTGTGTCTTGTTTTTATCCGTCTCAGCAAGCCCATAAGAGCAGCAGGCATCAGCAGTGTTTGCTTTTCACAGCCTAGCATCTAAATTTTTTTTCATTAAAATATTCCAATTAGCCTCAAACCAGCACAGTCTGATTCAAGAAGAAAATAAAACCACAGTCATTGTGTAAGTTAAAGTGTCAGGAAATTGAAAACTGTGGGAATGCTGGACAAGTTGAGACAGGAATGGCAGTGGCAATGTTACACTGTAAGACGCATGCTACTGCCCTGAGCTTGACAAAACTCTTGATTTCATGAAAGAAATTGTGTTATTCTGATTTCATTACAGTTATGATAATGCCTCAGCATTTTGCAAGGGATTATTTTGGTCTCCCATTTGAAACTAGCCAAGAAATACAGGTAGATGTTAACAGCACTGATACACAAGCAAGTTATCAGAGTGCATATGTGTTAATTGCCATTGTGTTTCTTAACCCATAGCAAGGCAGTGCCAACACTGAAGCAGTTTCTTGTGCCACAGAGTCATTATTTAACCAATACCTTTGGTTAAGACTCAGATTTTGATTGTGTAGGGTATTAGCCTAGATATTCTGAGGTTCTCCATAATTGTCATGGATTGAGTTGAATCTGCTGCTGTCCTCATACCATGCTGCAGTTGTGCCAGTTTCAAAAATGCAGAGTGCTGAGCACAGGGGCAGAACAACCTCCCTGCTCCTGCTGGGCACACTGCTCCTGATCCAGGCCAGGATGCCATTGGCTCTGCTGCCCACCTGGGCACACTGCTGCCTCATCTTCAGCTCCTCTCTACCAGCACCCCCAGGTCCCTCTCTGCCTGGCTGCTCTCCAGCCACTCTGTCCCCAGCCTGGAGCACTGTTTGGGGTTATTGTGGCCAAAGTGTAGAACCCTGCACTTAGAGAGAGACTCCACAACCTCCCTGGGCAGCCTGTTCCAGGGTTCTGTCACCCTCTTAGGGAAAAAAATTCCTCCTCATGTTTACATGAAACTTCCTATGCCTCAGCTTCCACACATTGCCCCTTGTCCTGTCATTGGGCATCACTCAGCAGAGCCTGGCTCCAGCCTCCTGGGATTTACCCTTACATGTTTATAAACATTAATGAGGTCACATCTCAGTCTCCTCTTCTCCAAGCTGAAGAGACCCAGTTCCCTCAGGCTCTCTTCAAAAGGAAGATATTTCACTCCCATTATCAGTACTGCGCTCTTGTGGCCAGGAGGGGCAATGCCATTCTGGGGTGTATTAAAAGGGCTGCTGTTTGTAGGTATAAAGGTGTTCTCCTACCCCTCTACTCTACCCTAGTGAGGCTGCATCTGGAGTACTGTGTCCAGTTCTGGGCCCCTCAGTTCAAGAGGGATGTAGAACTGCTGGGGAGAGTCCAGCACAGAGCCATAAAGATGCCAAAGGCAATGGAACAGCTCTGTTAGGAGAGCCTGAGGGAGCTGGGGCTGTGCTGCTTGGAGCTTGTGCTACCATCACCTATTCACCTGGTGATGTCCTTATCAAAGGCTATCAATTGGTCAAACATGACTTCCTCTTGGTAAAACCATATTGGCTGCTCCTAATGACCCTCTTGTCCTTGCTATGCCTAAGGACAGCACCAAGGATAAGTTGCTCCACTACCTTTCCAGGGAGGGAGATGAGGCTGACCGCTGTATAGTGACATAGGACATTTAGAAATTGGCTGAAATTGCAGCAAGGGAGATTGAGGTTAGACTTTAGCAAGTGCTTTCTAATAAGTATAGTTAAGCCCTGAAAAAGCTGTCCTGCTGAGATCCTATCACAATTATTTAAGCCTTTTAAGGAAAGTTATACAGACATTTGCCTGAAATATGTTGATTGTATCTGTACTGCATGAGGGCAGGTGGATGGAGTGAAAGACCTCCTCTTTACAGAGACTTTTTTCTTTCAATTTTTATTTTAATTATGAAAAATAAGTGTGATTTGAATATTATCATGTTTGAGTTTCTAGCAGACCTGGTCTCTCTTTGGAAATGTATGAGCACACACTGCAGCAATGACAGTGTCTTCACAGCGTCACCTCTGAGCTTTGGGACACAAACCAAGGCAGCAGAGGGGAGTGCAGCAGAATGGAGTATGGCTTGCAACAATAGATGGCTTCTATTCTGGAAGAATGAGGAAGCAATGAAACAAGCTCAATTACTCATCCTTCCCACAGAGCAGGTAGTATGCAGTGTTTGCCCTCCACCATCCCAGCAGGGAGACCTGAGAAAGGGTGGGAGCTGGCTGCATGCCCCAAGAAACAGGTTCATCCTTCAGTTTAGCACTGTAGCTTTGAAAACAAAGCTTTCTCTGTCAATAAATCTGCAAGCTGGAAGACTTAGTCCATTTTCTACACATAAATATAAACCAGAAAAACATGAAAGCTCTGCATGCCTTTTGTACCACTATTTTGTGTGCATGGGAGTGCTGTAAAATGCCAGCTGCTCTTAATGTACCTTAGTGAATAATCACACTCAGCTAGTTTTCAGCTACCAGTGATTAAACACTTCATACAGTCTGACACAGAAATGACCAAGTCAGCCTATATGGAGGTAAGACCTGTTACTTCAGTGCCATGGACAGAGGAATCCGTGCAGCCTCAGCAAGTGTGCAGCTGGCACCAAGCTGTGTGGCACAGTCGACTTGCTAGAGGGCAGGGATCCATCCAGAGGGACCTGGACAGGCTGCAGAGCTGTGCCCAGGCCAACCTCACGACATTCAGCAAGGCAAAGTGCAAGGTCCTGCACCACAGCAGGGCAAGGGAGGGGATTCTGCCTCTTTGCTCTGCTCTCCTCGGACCCCACCTGCAGTCCTGTGTGCAGTTCTGGAGCCCCCAGCACAGGAAGGACATGGAAGTGTTGGATCCCAGTCCAGAGGAGGCCACCAAGATGCTGAGAGGGCTGCAGCAGCTCTGCTGTGAGGACAGGCTGAGAGAGTTGGGGTTCTGCAGCATGGAGAAGAGAAGGCCTCCAGGAGACCTTAGAGTAGCCTTCCAAGATCTGAAGGGGGCTCCAGGAAGGCTGAGGAGGGACTACTGACAAGGTCTGGTAATGACAGGACAAGGGGCAATGGGTTTGAAGTGGCAGAGGGGAGATTGAAAGTGGATGTTAGGAGGAAGTTGTTTGCAGTGAGGATGGTGAGACACTGGCACAGGTTGCCCAGGGAGGTTGTGGCTCCTCCTTCCCTGGAGGGGTTCAAGGTCAGGTTGGAGGAGGCCTTAAGTGACCTGTGCTAGTGGGAGATGTCTCTGCCTATGTCAGGGGTTTGGAACTAGATGATCCTTGATGTCCCTTCCAACCTTACATTCTATGATTCTATGATTCAGCACAGGGCTGGGTTTCCCTTTTCAGCCTGTTAACCAAAATCATACTTCATGTTCTCCTGACCTTAGTAAAGTCAAATGCTCCAACTGCCTAAAGACAGATCATAGAATGGACTGCAGGTGGGGTCTGAGGAGAGCAGAGCAAAGGGGCAGAATCCCTAGGACTCATGGATACTGTGTCCAGTTTTGGGGCCCCTCAATTCAAGAGAGATGTTGAGGTGCTGGAAGGTGCTCAGAGAAGGGCAGCAAGGCTGGGGAGGGGTCTGAAGCACAGCTCTGTGAGGAGAGGCTGAGGGAGCTGGGGGTGTGCAGCCTGCAGAAGAGGAGACTCAGGGCAGAGCTCATTGCTCTCTGCAGCTCCCTGAAGGGAGGTTGTAGCCAGCTGGGGTTGGGCTCTGCTGCCAGGCACCCAGGGGCAGAAGAGGGGACACAGCCTCAAGTTGTGCCAGGGGAGGTCTAGGCTGGATGTTAGGAGGAAGTTGTTGCCAGAGAGAGAGATTGGCATTGGAATGGGCTGCCCAGGGAGGTGGTGGAGTCGCTGTCCCTGGAGGTGTGGAAGCAAATCCTGGCTGGGGCACTTAGTGCCATGGTCTGGTTGATTGGCTGGGGCTGAGTGCTAGGTTGGGCTGGGTGAGCTTGGAGGTCTCTTCCAACCTGCTTGATTCTGTGATTCTATTCTATTACTCACAGTGGAACCTGGGAATGGTCAACTAGATGTGAAGGGGAAGGGGAATAGTATCATCAGGCCTTCATGACAGACTGGGGGATGGCACATCAGGGTTGGGGGATGGGGGCTACTAAGGACCTTCATCCCATTTCCTTGCAGCATGCTAGGGATGCAGCAATACAAAGTCTCACAGAGACTCCCACCCCAATAGGGTAGAATCGGTGTGGTCAGCTCACACCTGAAATGTGATGCAAACACCATGGGGAATAAACAGCAGCAGCTACAGATCCTTGTGTGGTCAAGGGGTTGTGATCTGGTGGCAATGACAGAGACTTGGCAGGACAGCTCCCATGACTGGAATGTGGTCATGGATGGCTGTGTCCTTTTTAGGAAAGACAGGTCAACAAAGCAAGGCAGTGGAGCTGCTCTTTATGTGAAATAACAACTAGAACGTATTGAATTTTGTCCAAGTGTAGAGTCTGGCATCTGGGAAAGAACAACCCCAGGGATTGGGATAGGTTGGGGACTGAGCTGTTGGACAGCAGTGAAGGGGAAAAGAACCTGGGGATCCCAGTGTATCATAGAATCATAGAATGGTAAGGTTGGAAGGGACCTCAAGGATCATCCAGTTTCAACCCCCTGCCATGGGCAGGGACACCTCCCACTAGCACAGGTCACTCAAGGACTCCTCCAACCTGGCCTTGAACACCTCCGGGGTGGGAGCAGCCACAACCTCCCTGGGCAACTTGCGCCAGTGCCTCACCACCCTCACTGGAAACAACTTCCTCCTGACCTCTAGTCTAAATCTTCCCTCTGCCAGTTCAAACCCATTCCCCTTGTCCTGGCATTGCAAGACCTTGTCAATAGTCCCTCCCCAGCCTTCCTGTAGACCCCCTTCAGACACTGGAAGGGAAGATTGAACATGAGCCAGCAATGCACAGTTGTGGCCAGGAGGGGCAATGCCATCCTGGGGTGCATTAGAAGGGCTGTGGTTAGTAGGTGGAGAGAGGTTCTCCTGCCCCTCTACTCTGCCCTGGTGAGGCCACATCTGGAATACTGTGTCCAGTTCTGGGCCGCTGAGTTCAAGAAAGACAGGGAAGTGCTTGAAAGAGCCCAGCTCAGAGCCCAAAAAATGATAAAGGGAGTGAAACATCTTCCTTTTGAGGAGAACCTGAGGGAGCTGAGGCTCTTTATCTTGGACAAGAGGAGACTGAGGGGGTGACCTCATTAAAGCTTATAAATATGTAAATGATGGGTGCCAAGAGGAGGGAGTGAGGCTCTTCTCAGGAATGCTCAATAACAGGACAAGGGGCAGTGGGTGGAAGTCAAGGCATACGAAGCTCCATGTAAGGGTGAGGAAGAATTTTTTTCACTGTAAGGATGGCAGAGCACTGGAACCGACTGCCCAGGGCAGTTGTGGAGTCTCTCTCTCTGATGATGTTCAAGACCCACCTGGATGCATTCATTTGTGATCTGCTGTAGGTGATTCTGCTCTGTCACAGGGGCATTGCACTAGATGATCTTTCCAGGTCCCTTCCAGTCCATGACAGTTTGTGATTCTGTTATTCTGTGAAAGAAATTCAGTATCTTTCTTTGTTTGAAGAAACTGCTGTAAAGTATATACATCATCTTACTATTATTTTTGGTTTTTATTACCAAGTCATTGGTCATTTGGTGTTTCTTATATGATCATAGCAACATGCTACACAGAACACAACCTCCACACGATTTCAACCGACGCAGTGACAGTACAAGCTGTACCTTTAGGCTGCTGAAGGGTTATTTCTCCATCCAAGTGAAACATAAGGATCACCATTTCCATTTTGCACCACTGTGGTAGGTTTGCTGACTAAGAAGGCATTGTTGATTTCCATGCTAAGCAGCTGCTGGGAACAATGCAGAACAGGCGTTCTTGTTTTGCAAGAACCCCAGCACTGCAGCTCTGTCTATTAAAAACTAATGCTGTGTAAGCGTATCAAGTTCAGTGGTTCCAGTATTTTTCTTTGCTTTGATTTTTTTCAGAGAAGCAGGAGGTAACAATATACTTGTATGAGCTTTCAATTGTATGGCCATCTTGTCCATTTTTCTGCTTCTCTCTCCCAAAATTTTGCTAGTAAGCAGTTTCTACATCAACCAGGATGTATCCTTGGCAGGATTCTACCAACACTTCAAAAATATTTCCTCTGCTCCTTTTGAAAATCAAGTTCCTCTCCTTCACTGCCTTTTTTTTTTAATTATTTCTTTTAAAATCCACATTATTTTTACAACATCCTTTAAATAAATTGGCTGAGAGGTTGATTTTACTTTATTTTTCTGGAAGTTATGTGTTACTGCAAAGGTTTTTGTGCTATATTTTTCATTTGTGTATCACTAAAGATGAGTTTAGCATTTTAAAGTGTGAGGTTCAGTCTTTACAAGGTGTTGTGGTAGGCCTAAGTAGGCTAAAATATGCTTATACATGCCCTGGCTTGCACAGAGATGTTTTTC
Source organism: Eubucco bourcierii (assembly GCA_013396675.1). Taxonomy (NCBI): domain Eukaryota; kingdom Metazoa; phylum Chordata; class Aves; order Piciformes; family Ramphastidae; genus Eubucco; species Eubucco bourcierii. The sequence goes on along the minus strand of VWZE01007708.1, from coordinate 9,736 downwards.
TGCTCTCCCTCCTTCTGTTTTGGGGAGAAGCAACTGTGTGAAAGAGGACCAAGAACCTGGAGCCACTGAGTCTAGGGACTCTGGCTTTCCCAAACTTGTTTTGGGTTCTGTGGTAAACAAGTTACACATGCCCAGCATGTGTATGCCTCATGCAAGGCCTATATTTTTCCCAAATTTGGGTAAAGCAAGCCTATGGCTTCACCTAATATGGCCAAGCTCAGCTAACTGCCATTCCGACTGGCTATTCTGTGTCCAAAGGCTCTCTAATCTCAGGCTGTATGGATCAAAGAAGACGAGCAGGAGACACAACGTGCTCTGCCATGGTATCTGTGCTTGCTTGCTACTGCCTGCTGCCATTGCTCACTGCCTTACTGTGTCCTGAACTGCCCGGAAACTGCCTGCCAATCGTTCACCAGGAACAGGCTCTAAATGCCTCCACATGATCAGCCTGCACAGCCAGCATGACATTGTGCTGAAACAGCACATCCCAAGACATCCTGCCTGCACAGCCAGCATGACATTGTGCTGAGACAGCACATCCCAAGACATCCTGCCTGCACCTGAAAGCCTCCTGCCAAGACAGGAAGTCCTGGAGATACACAGATCATCCAGAGAGCCAGGACCAGGTCAGAGATGTCTGCCTCCTTTCCTCAGCAGCCTGGGAAGAATCAGAAGTCTCAGCAGCTGACAAGACAGTAACAGAATTCCCTGAAAGCCTTTGGGCACTGTCTGAAGCTGTAGCCTGCCCTGCCAGTCAGGAGATCATTTTGTGAGTCAATACTTCAAGCCTCTTGTAACTCACCATTGCCTTCTGCCATCAGCAGAAAGGAGCTCCTTGAGTCCCTCTAGTGGGCAGGCGGAGTATTGACCGCAAGCGGTGCCCTGACCGCAGCAACCTTCTCTGCCAGCTCAATCGAGTTCAATTAATGCTATATATTATTGCTAATTATTGCTAGATCCTGTAGTATTATCTATATAACATTTCCATGACCATGTGAAGAACTGATTATGATTAAAATTAGTGGTCAGGAGTGATGAGAGTTTTGAATATGTAAATTAATAAACAATATTAATTTTGAAATAAATATAATCTCGCATTCATTAATTACCCCCTCCATAACACAAGATTATAGTTCTAAGGTGACCTAAGTATAAATTAGGAGCTCTATCCAATCCATGTGCTGATACATGAAAATGTAGATACATGTTTTTCTCTGCCTGGCCACAACACATCCTGTTTCTATACATCTTGCTGCATCTGTGCATCTAGTAGTAAAAAATCCTCTTTCAGAGGCACTTTCTTTCTGGCAAAGCATCTGTAGAATCAGTTTGTGCCAATATTGGTGGGAATTTTGCCTTCAGGTTCCCTAACAAAGTTACACCAGTCATCGAAGCTCTAACCCATCTGTCTTGAGAGTAGAACTTGATGCCCATTTTCCTAGACACAGAGACATTTTTTTTTATTTACCCACACCTGTAAAAGTCTGTACATGCTCTAAACTGAAGATTCACAGGGGTGGATGAAATTAAACAGCAGAAACAAAATGTCCCTAAGCACATACTTGAGGGAACAGTCATCTACTCTGTAACATTGTCTTTACCTCAATAGAACTACAAAGCCATAATAAAGACCATTTTATGGCTAAGCTGTCCCATGATGGGACTGCTATCCCCTCATGAATATTGGAGATGACATGCATTTAGCCAAAAATCCCCCTAGTATTTCAAACCATTAAGTCCTTGAGTCATTCCAGCAAAACACTTTAAACTCAGATAACAGGTTGCCCAGGGAGGTTGTGGCTGCTCCCTCCCTGGAGGTGTTCAATGCCAGGTTGGACAAGGCCTTGAGTGACCTGTACTAGTGGGAGGTGTCCCTGCCTATGGCAGGGGTTTGGAACTGGATGATCTTTGAAGTCCTTTCCAACTGTACCATTCTATGATTCTATGATATCTTGTGGCTACTTTAAGACTCTGTCACGCTGTCCCAAGTGGGTTAGTTGAGAGGACAGAGGTAGAGCACTGAATCTATTAAGCATGTTGGATTAAAAGCAAAATTGGCTTCAGCCAATGTTCTGTAGACCTCATTGCATTATGCTGTATTAACTTTTCATGGCTTTGTGCAGTGTACACTTTTTGACATTGCTTTCCCCTTGTCCCTGAGGGAGCAGTCTATCTATTCATTCATCTTTGTTTGCATTCTTTCAGTAAACTATAAGGATAACTATTTTGTCAGTTCTTCACTACTGACATTTTCGGGTTTGCATTTATAGAAGAGATTCCAAGTTTATGAATTGAATTTGAGGCAATAAAGTTAAAACTAACAAGGCCATTAAAATGAAGTTGCTTTAATCCTACAAACATGCTCACAGCAAAACATTAGATGCAGCAATCTTTTCCTCATTTTCTCCTGCTTGCCCTTCTCATACAGCACTTGCCTCAAGCCATGCAGAAAACACCTACCCAAGGCTGTCATTAGCAAAGCCTATCATAACACATAGAGGAGCATCTCTGTTTATAAATTTAGTTCTGAGGCAATCCAACAAGCCCATGCACAATCAGCCACAGGAGATAATGACTCATTAGCATCACTGTCGTTTAGTGTGGCACAGTTTAAGGGTAGGGAAGGTTTATGTGGAACACAACTGGAAAGACACCAAGGCACTGCTCAGAAAATTCCCAGTAAAATCCCTGCAGCTGAGCAGAAGAGACATAAATATTTCTGAGGGGGGAAAAAACCAAAAAACAAAGAAACCCCAAACAAATAAACAAAACCAACCAACCAAACCCCAACAAAACCAAAATCCACCACCACCAAAAAAAACACAAAACCCCAAAATCAGAATTTTGCAATCAGAGAAAGAAAAGGAGCCATTTTCCACAAAAGCTGTCAGCACTTAGCCCAAAACAACGGAAAGGAAAAGTAGGTAGGACTGCCAATCTGCTCCATGATTTAATTTACAGCATTTCTCTGGAAGGGTGGGTTCACATAAATAATGCAGAAATCAGTTACACCTTTCAGAAAAGATCAGACTTCTGCTCAAAAGCAAGTCTTGCATTAAACAACACACACACATACACACACAAAGGAGGCATTGTGGATCTCCATTTAACTTGCACCACCTGCAGATACAGCTCACACTGTGGCTGCATTATATAGCTTCAGGGAGGAGAAGGAGGCAGCCCAGAGAACATACAGAGAGGTAAGGTTATGCTAGTTGGAAGTGCAGGCAGCTCCCTGGACACCCAGCCTCATGAACTGGAAAGCAGGGAGGGGAATCAGGATGAGGTCATCACAATAAATGAGGCAGTGGTCAGCGATCTGCTGTGCCACTCAGACCCACACAAGTCTATGGGGCTGGATGGGCTACGGCCAAGGGTGCTGAAGGAGTTGCCAGCTGCTCCCCAAGCCACTCTCCATTACTCACCTGAAGTCCTGGCCAACTGGGGAGGTGCCAATGGGCTGCAGGGTAGCAAATGTGACACCACTCTACAGGAAAGGAAGAAAGGAGATCTGGGAAACTACAGACCTGTCAGCCTGACCTCTGTACCAAGGAAGGGCACGGAGCAGGCATCTCAGGTATTGTGTACAGTTCTGGAGCCCTCAGCACAGGAAAGGCATGGAACTGTTGGAGTAGGTCCAGAAGAGGCCATGAAGATGCTGAGAGGGCTCCAGCAACTCTGATACAAGAACAGGCTGAGAGAGTTGGGGCTCTGCAGCCTGGAGAAGAGAAGGCTTCCAGGAGAACTTAAGAGTAGCCTTCCAGGATCTGAAGGGGGCTCCAGGAAGGCTGGGGAGGGACTATTGACAAGATCTTGTAATGACAGGACAAGGGGCAATGGGTTTGAAGTGGCAGAGGGGAGATTGAAAGTGGATGTTAGCAGGAAGTTATATGCAGTGAGGGTGGTGAGACACTGGCACAGGTTGCCCAGGGAGGTTGTGGTTGCTCCCTGCCTGGAGGTGTTCAAGGCCAGGATGGAGGAGGCCTTGAGTGCCCTGTGCTAGTGGGAGGTGTCCCTGCCTATGGCAGAGGGTTGGAACTAAATGATCTTTGAGGTCCCTTCCAACCTTCCCATTCTATGGTTCTATGATTTTATATAGAGAACTACCAGGGGACCAGGCCCAGTCAGCATGGGTTTGTGAAGGGCAGGTCCTGCCTGATGAACCTGATCTCCTTCTATGACAAGGTGACCTGACTATGGGATGAGGGACAGGCTGTGGGTATTGCCTACCTAGGCTTTCAAAGACCCTTTGGCATTGTCCCCCACAGAATTCTCATGGATAAACTAACTGTTTATGGCTGGGACAAGCACAGTTCTGCTGGTTAAAGCACTGCTGGACAAAAGGGCTCAAAGGGTGGTGGTCAGTGGAGTTAAATCCATCTGGCAGCCAGTCACAAGCAGTGTTCCTCAGGGCTCAGTGTTAGGACCACTTCTCTTTAACGTCTTTATCAATGATCTTGATGCAGACATAGAGAGTGCCAGCAGTCAGTTTGCAGATGACAAGAAGTTAGGTGGCAGTGTTGAACTGAATGAGGGTAGGGAGGCTCTAGAGAGGGCCTTGGATCAATGGGCCAGTGTTAATAGGATGAGCTTCAATAAGGCCAAATAACAGGTCATGCACCTGGGTCAGAACAACATCAAGCAACACTACAGGCTTGGGGAAGGGTGGCTGGAAAGCTGCCTGGCAGAAAGGCACCTGGGAGTTCTAATCAACAACCAGCTGAATATGAGCCAGCAGTGTGCCCAGGTGGCCAAGAAAGCAAATGGCTTGTATAAGAAATGCTGTATCCAGCAAGACCAGAGAGGTGATCGCACCCTTGGACTCAGCTCTGGTGAAGCCACACCTCAAGTATTGTGTTCAGTTTTGAACTACCTGAAAAGATATTGTGAAGGGGCTGGTTCCAGTCTCTTCTCACAGGTAAATAATATAGAACAAGGCAGAATGGCCTCAAACTGTGCCTGGATAGGCTTAGACTGGACATTAGGAAAGAACATTTCACAGAAGGAGTGATCAGGCACTGGAATGGGCTGCCCAAGGAGATGGTTGAGTCGTCAACCCTTGGATGTGTTTAAAGGTCATTTGGATGTGGTGCTTGGGGATATGGTTTAGGGTAGGGTTCTTGGTTGGACTTGGTGATCCCAAGGGTCTTTTCCAATCTGAATGTTCCTGTGATTCTGTGATATTCTGGAGCAGGATATCATCCTGCATGGATGAATAGAGAGCTCCTGGATACACTTAAATGCAAGAAGAAGGCTTATAGAGAATCAAGCGAGGACAGGGGACATGGGACAAGTACAAAGATACTGTTGGTGCAGCCAGAGCTGTGGTAAGGAAAGCTAAGGCACAGCTGGAATTGAATCTGGCCAGGGACATTATAAGGAACAAGAAGAACTTCTTCAGGTCTATCAGTGAGAAAAGGAGAACTAGGGAGAATGTGGAACCCTTACAGAAGGAAAATGGAGAGCTGCTGACAAAGGATATGGACAAGGCTGAGGTGCTCAATGACTTCTTTGCCTCAGTCTTCAACAGCAAGGGCTCCAACCACAATGTCCAAGTTCCAGAGGGTAAAAGTAAGGACTGGGAGCAGGCAGATCTGCCTACTATAGTAGAAGATCCTGTTTGTGAGCTCCTAAGGAATCT
>VWZE01007706.1:8414-19348 GCA_013396675.1 Eubucco bourcierii | reverse complement strand
GAGCCGTATTTTCTGGGGAAGGGGCAGCTTTGGCCGCGACAAACCCAGCCGAGCACCGTGTGCGCGGGAACGGGTGAGCGAGCGGCGGGCAGGTGCTCCAGCCTGCTTGCGGCCCGCCTCGGTCCGCTTAGGTATGTGTGTGGCGTTGGCGCTGCCAACGCGTTGCGAGTGGGGGCTGCGGGCGCGGTCGTTGGGCTCCCCGAGGGACTTTATGTGGGGGCGAGGGGCGGGCGCGACGTGGTGTCCTCTGACTGCTGGTCGAGGGGTCACCCGCGCTTGCGGAGTGCGCTGTTAATGTCCCCTTCTATGTTGCCCTTATATCCGCTTCCCCGCCCCAGTGTTTTTATCCCTGCCAGCGGGACCTCAGGCGGCTGGTAGCGCCTCGGTGGCGGGGGCTGGAGGTGCAGACCCCTCCCCTCGGCCCAATTCGCCTGGCGGCAACAGGCGTCACGTCGGTGAGAAAACATGAGCCGAGATTTCAAACCCGGAGACTTGATCTTCGCCAAGATGAAGGGTTATCCCCATTGGCCAGCCAGGGTAAGGCACCCCTCCTTCCCCGCGGCCCGCAACGCCCTCCTGCTCTAAACCTGTGCTCCACGCCCCCCTGCACCCTCCTCTCCCGGCATCCCCTCCTTCTGTTCCGGCTTTGTGCTGCCGAGAAGTGCTTTCAGACACCTGTGAAGAGTAGCGCGGCTAAACCACGTTGCTCCCTCAGCCCCCGCCTTGTGCGAGGTGGGACACGGTAGCGCTCCTCTGGTTGGAAGCAACACCTGAATCAGATTGCAGATCCTGTCCTCTGGTTCTTTGTTACCCTCTGCTGAAGTCGCTTTTCCTGTAACAAGTAGCCCACTCCTGTAGTCGTTAGTTGTCCTAATTTGCATAACTTGGCCTTCAGAAACGCAGACTGGTATATGGTAGCATGATGTTGGAGCCGCGCAAGCACCTAACTGTACAGATATGATGTTTCCACGAAACTGCCCTTTTTTTTGGACAGAAAAACAGAGTTATGGCAAGTTTATATTTCACTTGTAAAGTCAGCTGTTCCTGTAGTGCTTTCTGTAGAATAAGCTAAGAATAAGCTGTGTGCACAGAAGTTATCCAGTCCTTTTTTTGCATTCTCCCTGCAGCCTTGGAACAAGCTTTGCAAGTGGTGTGACTGCTCTAGGTCATTCGATGGTTGTGAGGATATGGACAAAAGACTTAATTATGAGATATTTAGCTAAGATGGTGGCTAAGATTTTTTTTTTCAAGTTTATTGATTTTACCTTTTTGTGGTGCTTGACATTTGGGCTTGGGCAATTCACCATCTCATCATAAGGGTAGAAAGCCTTGCTAGTGCTTACGCTGAAGGAAGGGTGGTATTTAGATGGAGTTGAATATATTTTTTTAGCTGTGGCACATCATATTTTAAAGAAAATGGTCATGTTAAAAGTATTGCTGTAACATGAGAAGTGTTGTCATTTCCTATTACTGCTAACGCTTTTGTTCTGCTGTTGTTTTGCAACATACAGTTAAAAGATCTTGAGAACTGGTGTTCTGGATAGGTTTTTTTAATGCTTAACGCACTTTCCCCTTAGACTGTTGTTAATTGTTAGTTGACTTGAATTATAGTCTGTCTTTTCCTTAGGTGGATGAAGTTCCTGATGGAGCAGTAAAGCCTCCTACAAATAAAATGCCTATTTTCTTTTTTGGCACCCACGAGACGTAAGTCCTTTATATTTAAGGGTCATGCTTTTATTGTTGTACAGTGCTGTTAATGGTTTATCTGAATGTTTTGTGTGTTAAACAGTAGTACGCAGTAGCAGACCAAATTCTTCTCTCTCTTGACAAGACATGAATCTGTCATTTTTGCTTAAGCTGTTAAAGGGAATGGTAGACTATAAGCATACACTTTAATTGTCAGAGGGGGAAATCATTCCTGCCTGCAGTGGTATGGCTGATTTTATTTTTTTTTTTTCTTCTTCAGTATTGAACTTCTGAGTATAAACCTTTGAATCCTCAAAATTCTCAACAATATATTGTCAAAGAAAGTGCAGTGAGGCTGAGAGCAGTATTTCTGAAAGAAGCTAAATTTGTGAAGCAGACATGTGTGTTTATTTGTTTTTTTCTGGGGAGGTTGGGCATTGTGGGTGTTTGGGTTTTATAAGATAGGGAGACAAAAGTGAGGAAGTGCAGCTAGCTGTGTAGCTGTCAACCTGCAAAATACTGATCTTTGGGTAATTTCAGCAGTGCTAGCACTTTGCAGTTGTATAACATCTGCTTTGAAGGGCTGTATTCCTTCCATTGCTAAATTTCATTGTCATTATGCTGCGTTTTTATGCAGTTCAGTCTTTTGAAAAATACCATATTACGTTATAGCATGACTGGTGGTCCTAGTGTAGATTTATAAGGCTTCAATTCAGTGCTACATATGTTGTCTGATTAGTTTCTTTGTATTTTAAAAAAGAACCAAACCTATAATAGTGTGGTGTTAATTCTGCTGTTCTCAGTATACTGACAAGTGATATGTAAGCAGCCCAGAGGTACGTGCTGTGTGTAGAAATATATTTCTTGTGTTTTGTGGAAAGGACTTGCTTTTTTACATCTTATTTAGTAGCTATTACATTGCTTTAGTGTGGTACTTTGCATCCATCTTTTAGTAAGCTAAGACCACATGTGCTGAATTAAACATCCCCTGCTCTCTCTGACCTCACTTCTTACATGGTTCTTTTTTTAAGAAGTTCTTTCCCTGGGGAAAAAAAAGTGTTCTGTATACTTAACTTATACACGTATGTATATCTGTAAGTGTTCTTGTCTTCAATAGATCTTGCAGTGGCTCAGTTTTTTTTTGTTTGGGTTTTGGGTTTGTTTGGTTTTTTTTTACGTGTCAGAGAAAGGAGTTCCTGGGATTCACTTAAAAGTTTAATTCTTGTCCATTTTTTAAAGTTATGAATGATGAATAACATGGGTACATTTGAACTGTCCCCTACTCTTGGATATTACTACAAAACAAAGTTTTAATTTAATCTCTTTTTTGTTAGGCTGAAGGTTCAGGGCTGCTACATTTCAGAAATCCATACAGCATAAGACAAAATTGTTATCTGTTTCGTGCACACTGAAGTACAGAATGATCTAGCTGTCTCCTGGAGTTTATTCTTTAAACATGTCACTTTACCTTGTGCTCCTTTGAGTGATGATAGGTGAAACTCAAATGGTTTTTGATCTTAGCTGTTGTTGCTTACAGTAAATACCTGGAAGTAGGAGTAGATCAGGTAAAAAAGGAAAATACTGTTCTGTGGCATACAATTTTTTATCTGTAAAAAGTGACTTAGTGATCTGTTACAAACTTTCTGTACTCTTCTCATGTGAATTAAAATAAATTGGGTAAACTTGTTCTCCACTGTACTTCTCACAGTTAGGAGTTACAGCATGTTAGTCTGCACATATACAGCCTATCTTACTTTGGAAATTTGGTTGAGGTGTGTTTTGTTTATTTCCATACTAACTTAATTCAGCAACAGTATTCTTTCCTAAAAGAGAGTAATACAATAAATTCTATCTTAACAAAAGCTTTATTTTAATCTATTATACCAGCAAACAATGGTTTTGCAAATTTTGGTTAGTCACAGGCAAACTAAAACTCACACTGAAGTCTAGCATTAGGTTAACCTCTCATTTAGTGTTCTTGTTCCTTTTTCTTTTTGCTACCTGAGAACTTGGCTACAGGAACCCATTAGGCTATGTGACCTTTTCACAGCAACTGATTTCTAGTGTTTTTCAAAGCCTGAATGGTATGAATAGAGGCTTGGAAAAATGCTTCTCTTCAGAAGATGGGGAAGAAGGGAGTGGTGTTTCCTGTATTTTGTCTCCTGGTTTTTGGCTCCATTGCCGGCCTTGTGGTCTGGTTAAGTAGGCTTTACAGAGATGCATCTTTCCCGCAGTGGCTGAATCCTCTCTAACCACCTTTTCTGAAGAAGTGGGTAATTTGCAGTCTATTCTGTCACAGTGGCTTACTTTAATACTTTGTACACAAAGGTGTTTCACTGCTGGAGTAGGAAAAGTTTAAGCTTTCTAGGTGATAATGTGTTCTCTTTTGTTTAGTAGGATGTGAGTCTCAAGAAAGTCTCTTTTAAAGATGATGAAGAAAATAGAGAGTGGAGCTTAGACTATCTGTTTAACTTCTCTGTGAGCTAATACTTTAGGAAGCAAGTGTCTGCAACGTTTCAGGTACATGTATTCAGTCAGGCAAAGCTGTGTCTATACACAGGTTGAAGGTAAGAATATACCGTCAAGTGATACCATTTTTCTGTTAGCAGCATATAGATTGCTACAGTGAAATCCTAACTTGGAAGGTTATGAAACCTGATGCTTTTCAACAGAATATTGGTTCTCATAAGTTAATCTTGTTTCCCCAAGCCTAACTTAAGAGATGTGGTTAATATGACTTCAATGTATGAGAAAAGCTTCTAGGCTATATACAGGCTATACAGAACTTAGAATAGGGGTAGTGCTAAACCCCACAAGAGTGGGTTTTTTTTGACAAAGGTATCCAGGCAGTGTTAAGACCTCTCCTACAACAGTATTTTAATTATTTTTTTAATGCTTTCTTCATTGAAAAACAATTAGGTAAGAAAAAGTAAGGAACAGTTTAAAGTGTTTTGTTTGTTTTTTTTTTTTTTTTTGGTTAAGTCTGATAAGCTGTGAGACTCTGTTGTCATAACTGAAAAGCTACTGAATTATATAACATTCTTACAGAGATGTCAACATATTCAAGAGCTGATTTTTTTTCATGTCTGGTACACTGAAAATTACTCTTAAATTTTGTATTTTAACTGGATTATTTTTATTTTAAATACTTTTGAAATATTTTCTTTGTTACCCTGGATCCGTTTCTTCTCCTTTAAATTGTTCTCTCTTCCAGATTCAAGAATTCTTCATTCTTAACATTTAAACCTGATGTTTTTAACTAAGGAAGCAATCGCTCTTCCTGTTTATTTGTGCGTTACTCAGTTTTTAATTGTTCACCGTAATTTGTTGTCCTGTCAGCTATGGTCTTTAAAAAGATGTAACATGGACTGTTTCTTACTCAGGCAGTCATCACCCAGTGAAGTAGCGGGTCCATATGCATGGTGGTAGTAATGGAGAACCTGCATCATGGATGGCAAAATTCAAAATTAAACGTGCTTATGTAACAGAATTAGATGTTGCAGTAATAACAAATTTCACATATTAAAAACATTTGATGCTTACCTCTTTGAGAAGACTGTTTAAAATGTGGAGTTTTATTTTTATTTTTCCTTTTCTCCTTAAGGGCATTTTTGGGACCAAAGGACATATTCCCTTACTCTGAAAATAAAGATAAATATGGCAAACCAAACAAAAGAAAGGGGTTTAATGAAGGGTTGTGGGAAATTGACAACAATCCCAAAGTGAAGTTCTCTCATCAGCAGGTGAGTTGTGCAGAGTCGGCAAATCTCTGTTGCTATACTGTTGTGGGGAGGAAAAGGCAATGTATTTCCCTTCTGCAGGGTGATGAATCATTGCTGTCATTCAACTGCAAGTTAGACTCTTTTTTTTTGTTTAAATATATTTTATTTTAATTGATCTCTAGTAAATGTAGCATAAAAGAGATGGGGAGTGGTGTTTAACTGGGACTGTCTGTTTCTTAAAGTAAACTCACAAGGGATTGTGTTGATAATTTTGGAGAACAAGGCTAAAAGTTTAACAATTGGAGCACACATCAAGTTTTACTTATACCTGTGTGTATACTTATTTATCTGTACTTAGAACTATATTTGTTCTTTAGGAATTTATGTTCAGAACTGTGCAACTGGGCTTGACAAGTGGTAGCTGTTTGGAATCTCAGTCATTCTACTACTTTCTGTGCTCTAAACCCAAGTGCTGTTCTCAGAAGTATCCTTGTAAGATTTCAATACATCCTTTAGTGTATAGTATTTTCCTTCCATTGAAAGCAATGTGGTATTTGCCTTTTACCCTCGATCTGTCATGAGACTTGCTTGATTCATTTCTGGTCCCATTGCAGTGTGACCCATAAAAAGACCCAGGTTTAATCTGGAGAGAAAGAAATTCGTCATGCTTGCTTTGTCTCTGCCTACCTTCCTATGAACATTCTGTAGCCTCTTGGTTTTGCTCTGTACACCAGATATAGACTGGACCCTGATAACATGCTGGGTCTTCTAGGCAATGCTGCAATAATGAAAATAATTGGTTTTTTGCTGCTCTTAGGAGACATACCAGATTGCTGTTTCAGCATAGGTTAATCTCTGCTTTATAAGATATCCCAAATTACTGTGTTTCTTTTGAAGGACAAGAGCTGAAAAGTTTCTGCTTTAGTATAATCAAGAGATAAGACAGTGTACTCTAAATGCACGTTGCTTCTCCTCTGTGGTACAGAAGAACACTTCATCACAGTGGGAAGGGCCACATTAATAAGAGACAGATTCTTTCTGCTATTGGTATACCCTCTGGCTGTTTTCTCTGTGACAGTTTAGGAGAGATGCTCCATGGATGGCAGAGGAAGTTGTGAACCATAAATGAGTATGTATTTACTCATTTATAGAGTATAGAATAGAATGAGTAATTCTATTAAAGTGAAATTCTGAATATAAACAATCAGCAGTAACAAGCGTTTTGTTTTGCAGCAGGAATGAGTAACTTCAATTAAGCAGTACTATGGTTTGCTTCTGTAGGATCTCAGATACTCCTGAATAGGTTTCTATTTGGTAATGTGCAAAACTTGCTACCAGGAGAATTACACAAACTGTTTTCGAAGTCTAGCAGGTTTGAGGTTTTTTGTTGGTTTTGGGATGTTGTGGTTTTTTTTGGGGGGTAGGCCTTCCTACCTTCTGAGTTCCATTTTAGATACATGGCTTTGGTAGTAGCTCTTTCACAGGGTCTTTCTGTTAGTTGATCAGAGGTTCTATCTAGAGCCACTGGATGGTTGTTTGCTTTTTTTCTGCACAACTTCTGTATTTATAAAGTTTTTCTTTCTATGAATCATATGAAACATTTGAAATCTGTTCCTATAAGTGAGCCTTAAAATTATTGGAAGAAAAAAAACTTACAGTAGACATGTTTTAACTGGAGTACCATGTCTGGTTCTGGACTTCTAAGTGCAAGAGAGTTGTCAACATGTTGGAGTGAGAGTCCCACAAATGGCCACAAACATGACAGACTAGAGCATCTGTGCTATAAGGAAAGACTGAGAGAACTGGGTCTGTTCAATCCTGGAGGACTCAAGTGGGATTGGTGGTGTTTTAGGTTTTTTGTTTGCTTGTTTTAATTTTAAAAATACATTTATACTCATAATACATATACTCATATATATTTATACATATTTGTACGGAAGGGAGGGTGAAAATTGGACAGAGACAGGCGTTTTCCAGTGGTGCCTGGTGACAAGACCAAAGGCCTTGGGCACCTACTGAAATATGAGAACTTGCAATGTAGACATTTTTTTACTGTGAGTGTGACTAAGCACTGCCACAGATTTCCCAGGGAGATTGTGGATTATCCATCCTTGAGATGGTCAAAAGCCATGTCTGTGTAGCCTTGCTTGAGTAGGAGAGTTGATTATTACCGAGTGACTGAACGTGACCTGGTCTAGTGGGGATGTCCCTGCTGACGGTAGTGGGGCCAGACTAGATGACCTTAGAGGTCCCTTCTGGCCCGAACTATTCTATGATTCTAAGTCATACAGTAGATGTGCAAATTTTCTTCTGAATTTTCAACTTAAGTTTTTAGAAAACCTTTCTTTTAGTAGTCTTCTCTTTCTGTTCTGTGCTGTGGATTGCTAAAAACAAGTTTCATTCAGAGAAAATCAAGCCCTTGGGATTAAGCCAGCTCTTGATTTTAGTTGTGGGTAGTTAATTTTAGTGCTAAAAGAGTACGTCTGCCAGTGGCTTACTGGATTTGACATTTTTAAAATCAGGATGTAAAACAGGCAGAGTAAGTAGTGTGATCTGAAATAAAACTGGACTAAGGCTTTACCCCAGAGATAATTTCATTGAGCATCTTTGATGTCAGGTCAATCAGTCATGGGCCTTCTGGAGTTTTGTCACAAAGCACTAATTGTACGGTTTAAGTCTTAGAACTGAAATATGTCGCAGTTCCACCAAAGCTTATAGATAAGATGAAGGAACATCCCACTTTTCCAAGACAAATAAAACTGCAGTGTGATATTTGGGTTCTGTTTTAGTTTCACTGATTTCTGCTTATGTTCTGAAATCAGCTTTGTTTCATTAGTACTTTGCAGGATAGTCTCACAGCAATGAGACTTCAGAAATACCTTCCTTCATACATCGCGTAGTCCCCCTGGTGTTTCACTGTGTTGTAGTTTTCCTATTCATGAGGCTATTACCTTAGTGTCCAATAATCAGAGCTGGAGGAACAAGTGCATACTTTCTCCTCTTATTACTAAGGGAAAGATACTTACTTTATTTGTAACAGTGTCTGTGGCTGCTTTAATTAACAGTTAAGGATTATTTGAAGGTAGGGCTTCTGGATGTTTTAGTCAGGAAAGGAAACAAAGTTCAGTAGTGCCTGTAGAAAATGGAGACAGCCGGGGTTAGGATGCATAAAGAAAAGAGGGAAACACTTCTGTGTGGAGGGGGGGAAGACTGTGGATACAGCTGAGACAAGGATGGTTCAGGGGCTGTGTCTCCACAGATAGGGACATCTTCCCAGCCAGAACTGTGTATTTGACACACAGCTCAAACTCCACTAGCATTGCTATTGTTAATTAGCATCGCTGACCTTCCAGGTGTTACTTGAGAGTTACCAGCTCAGGCTCACTCATTACCTGGAGTCCTGCATTTGCTTGCATCTTTCGCTTCAATAAATCAAAACTATTATTTTAACTTTGCAAACCTGTCTCAGTGCAAATCCTCACTAGAGCACTGAAAAGAGGCAAACGTTAATTTTTACAGTTTCAGCAAGAGTCCTGTAGCTCTGAGACAGGCAGACATTGAGATAGCACCTACAATGTGATAAACATCACAGTTGTCTCTGAATGCAAAGAATGAATCCGCCTATGGAATCTCATGCCATTTTGCATTTCCCTGGCAAAATAACATTAATTGCAATACTGTCTTGTATTTCAAGATCTATTTTTAGACTATTTTTCACCATCTTCCAATCAGCATTGAGACTACCACTGATTACAAATACTGTTTTAGTTTACCTTTAGTTAAAGGGTCCCCTCCAAACTTAATCCACTTTTTAGAGGTATGACCCAAAGGAGAACACTGGGAAATATCTATAGATGAGGTAGAACCCATTTTCAGATTTCCACAGACCCACACACTCAAGTCATCACAGTCTGCATGTGTGGTTTATTAATAATTATAAATGTTACCACAGAACTTATACCAGTTTCTTATTTATCCCTTTTCTCCTTTGGTATCACCCAGCCAGTGTTTCTGTAAATGGTGTTGCAGCCTTGTCACTTACTGCCTCCAAACTGTTGAGGAGATCCACCACAGTCCCTGATAAGTCAGTGTGCACTGGAGTCTAAAGCAAACCGTTCCCTCTGGGTGCAGTGAGACAATCCATGCAAGGCTTTCTGCATGTCCCACCTAGATTGCCAGGAAACTGTCTGAAAAATGGGTTCTTCCACTTGCGTCTTGATTGAATTTGTTGCACGTGAGCCGAGATACTGATTTATTAACAAAGTTGTGCACGTGTGGATGCTAACTTTGTGGATGGCTCCCTGGCATACAGATTTGTAAAGCTTTGCTAATGAATCGGTGTTTCAGCTTGTGTATGTTGGATTTGTTGCACATCAGGTGGAATAATCCGAGTTTTGAACAGCACTGCTTCCCATTTTGTCTCAAAGAGGGCTGTGGGACAGGAAGCAAAACACTCATGCCAGTTTAGCCGATTGACATAACCTTTTGTTACTGATTCTGGTAATTACAAACAGTGACAAACTCGTAAGAGAGAAACGTGCCTCTGCTTTCCTCCAGCCATGTGCTCCCTGCTTTCTGTACTTCAGTCCCCTTCCTGTACATGAAAATCAACTCGGTGAAGTGATGGTGAGCACAGGAGACTGAGGCCAGTGTGTAGTGGTTACTTTGCTGTTGTTTCTTCGCAACTCTGGTGGATTCTTCTTTACAGACTGTAGTCTCCCTAGGGCTGTCCCTTCTGTCTCCTCTCTGCATCTGCTCAGGCAATTCCTCTGGGCTAGAGCCTGAATTAAATGGCTCCTCATTTACTTTGTCTTCCCAGCATTCCTCTGCCGTGGTCACTCTTTTGCCTCGATGTCCTCCAGGTACTGTGCAGGCATTTTCTCAACCACTCTGTTAGCTGTGCTGGCTGGTGGATGTGCCATGCACTCTCATGGGCACAGCTGGTTGCATGTGGTGTCTTGGTTTGTTTGCTGTAAGGCTAGCTGGTTTGTGACAGGTTTGAGGCATTCCCAGACCACAGTGCACAGGGAGATGGTATGCAGAGGGCTGAGGCAGCTGACTTTGACAACCATTTTTCCTGTTGATGTGTGAGAGATGATCAATAAGTTAAGTGAAGGGTGGTTACTGGGCAATGGCAGGCAAGACAGTTCAGTTGTCAGAGCATAAAAATTCACGGCAAATAGGTAATATTGTGTTTGGCCACACAACAGGTAAGGTCAGAGGGAAGGAGGTAATCGCATGGAGATGCTGGCAAAATCCAACTTTTATTCTGAATATAACGTAATACTGAAGTAACATATTCGTCAGCTATTCACATAGAATAGAAAAATCAAAATTAAGGTTTACATGATACCCACATGCTGAAAAGCAAGAAATTTCACATGGAAAGTGTGCAAAATATTCTAACTTTTTTCATAGAATGGTAGGGTTGGAAGGACCCTCAAAGATCATCTAGTTCCAACCCCCTGCCATAGGCAGGGACACCTCCCACTAGAACAGGTCACTCAAGGCCTCATCCAACCAGGT
>VWZE01007705.1:383-12354 GCA_013396675.1 Eubucco bourcierii | reverse complement strand
TTGGGAGCCCCTCCTGGGGTCTCTGATTTCTGGGAGGGGTGTTTAACTTGTCTATTTCTGTAACTATTCCTGTCTATAGTGTCTATCTCTGCTTGTACATTGTGCTGAGCTGTAAATAGAGCTTCAATCCTTAACTTCCAGCCAGATCAGTTCTACTCTGGGTCATTTTACTAAGTGTGGGGGGTGGGGAACTCTCAAACCATCACAGTGCCCCATCCAGGCTTCTCTTGAACACCTCCAGGGATGCCAACTCCACCACCTCCCTGGGTAGCCCCTTCCAATGCCAATCACTCTCTCTGTCAAGAGCTTCCTCCTAACACCCAGCCTAAACCTTCCCTGGCACAACTTGAGACTATGTCCCCTTGTTCTGTTGCTGGGTGCCTGGAAGAAGAGACCAACCCCACCTGGTAACAACCTCCCTTCAGGTAGTTATAGAGAGCAGTGAGGTCTGCCCTGAGCCTCCTCTTCTGCAGGTTAAACCACCCCAGCTCCCTCAGCCTCTCATAAGGCTTTATGAGTTTACACTACAGAACAGCTCCTTTTGTTTCCACAAGGAGATAGTTGTAACCAAGGCGCAGGAATGAGATATCACAACCAGGGTTTAATATTTCTACCCTTCTGCTCACATGCACTTCTTCCCTTACCTGTCACATTTCAACAGGTACACTGAGAGTATTCTGAGAGTTGTGTTGCATTATGATAGATTTTAACATATTTTTAATAAGAGACTTAAATGGAAGCACAGTATTTAGCAATAGTGAAACAAACAATAACACTCATTTTCTGACAAAAACTCCAACAAAGACATGGAGGGAAGACAACAAGGACAAGAGGGAAATGCCAGCCAGAAATAGTCACATGAAACATAAGAGAAGGAAGAAAGTCTTTATTTTTAAATTAAATGCTTTTTTTATTATTCTTCTAATACTTTATGCTGATTTTCTCAGGTATGAGTAATTAAATCCAGTCACCAACATCAACTTTGCTCAAAGCAAACTCATAAATACAGCACAGAAGCAGTTTAGACCTGGAGGAGTCTCTGACATTCATTCATAGCAAAGACTGTTCATTAATTGTTCCCTTTGTTTTAAGGCTCTTAATAGTATTTTTGACATAGCACTACAAGTCATTGTGACATTCCTCCTGGCTAGTGACATATGCATTATGTTAAGTTAATGAAACTACCTTTGAAGGATTTTCAAGAAGATATTTAAAGATATGGGGTTAAAAAGGTCTGGATGTGCCCACAGTGGAATAAAGAGGCTACACTGACATTCCTATTCTCACCTCCAAGTGCACTTTGCATTACAAATAATTTAAGCAAACATTTTGTGTTTCGTATTTGTGATAATTCATTGAACTCATGTAGAAGTCCACAAGTCATCATCCTCCCCCAACCTGGAGTCCTGTGTGCAGTTCTGGAGCCCTCAGCACAGGGAGGACATGGAAGTGTTGGAGCAGGTCCAGAGGAGACCACAAAGATGATCAGAGGGCTGTAGAAGCTCTGCTATGAGGACAGACTGAGAGAGTTGGGGCTCTGAAGCCTGGAGAAGAGAAGGTTTCCAGGAGACCTTAGAGTAGCCTTCCAGTATCTGAAGGGGGCTACAGGAAGGCTGAGGAGGGACTACTGACAAGGTCTTGCAACGACAGGACAAGGGGCAATGGGTTTAAACCGGCAGAGGGGAGATTTAGACTGGATGTTAGGAGGAAGTTCTTTGCAGTGAGGGTGGTGAGGCACTGGAACAGGTTACCCAGGGAGGTTGTGGCTGCTCCCTCCCTGGAGGTGTTCAAGGCCAGGTTGGACGAGGTCTTGAGTGACCTGTACTAGTGGGAGGTGTCCCTGCCTACAGCAGGGGGTTGGAACTAGATGATCCTTGAGGTCCCTTCCAACCTTACCATTCTATGATTCTGTCAAACCACTGCAGAATTCCAACTTGAACTGTATTCCCACACCAAACAACGCCACCTGATTCCAACCTGAACTGCACTCCCAAACCAAATGATTCCACTGCACGATTCCAACCTGAACTGTACTCCCACACCAAATTAAACCATAATGCTTCATAGGTGTTCTGTTGACCATAAGTTCTCAGACAACTGAGACAGGTGGATTTTTAATTGCTTCAGTAAAAATCATTACTTACTTTTTTTTATTCTATTTCCCCTTAAAAACAAACAAACAAACAAACAAACAAAAGGGAATAAAAAAGGTGGAGAGTAAAGAGACTGCCTCTGGGTTATGAAGTAACCACAATGAAACAAAGATCTCTCTCCACACTTTCACATTTGTGAAACACAAAACAATTAAGAAAAGCAATCCTATAAATTAAAGCAGGTACTCAGTGTGCACTTGATAATTTTGAAAAATTAACTCACTTATCTCCATACCATGTCCATAGTATCCCATCAGCTACAGCAGACTTTTGCTGCAAACCACATCATAATTCACAGGAGAAACAAAAAGCAAGTAGCTAATAAGCTGCATGGAAAGTTCATACATGGAGAACAGCTGAAAGACCTGGAGATCCATAGGCATTCCAAATACAAATGAAAGCAGAGCTGGTGACATTACTCACAATTACCATGATGCAGTTTCTGTGATTCATACTACACAGCAAGTCCTTCTGTCTGCCAATTATTTACATTAACAGACATCAAGTTTCATGTAATTACAGGTGTGAGAAGCTCTCTGTTATGCTACCCAAACAGAGTAACACTGTGAGCCCATGTAGGGTGCTGGATGCACAGTAGCAGACAGAAGCAAGCTTTGCACCATTTTGCTGTTGTCCATATCCAGTCTGCCTGCTCCCACCACACTGCTCTCCTGCAAAACAGAGACTCCTCTGTAGATTTCCATTCCTACTCATCCCAAAAAAATCCTCACCCACCTCCTATTTCTGCCAGTTGTTTCATCCTTCTTTCCTGCTTCTTGACTGATCATTTTTACTCCTTGAATGGAGCATTAAAAAGTAAAATAAAACAAAAACGCCCACACAACAGCAGTTGCTCTTCTCTCTACTGAGCTTCAGGGCACAGAGCAGCTGGAAAAAAATCAGGCAGCCACATGGTACTAGCATGCTCCTGCCAGCCCAAGCATCCCTGCAACTCTAATACACTCAGCCTAGACTACAGAAATGCAGGAAAGGTGACCTGTATGTATCACACGTGATAGAGGTAACAAGACACTGCACACCTGATGGATAACTGAAGGCTGAGTTTCCACATGGTTTGCTCACACAAACGTTTTTACCTGCTGACCCACTGGAGAGTGAAAGTAGAGAAGAACAATTCCACCAAGATACAAAACTCACAACAGGCTCTCCTTGATGAATTAGTCAAAGGGATTGACAAACTACACCAGCATTGCCATTCACACCTTTTTATTTATATGCACAAAAGAACTGCTTCAGTATCTAGGAAATCATTGTTCATCCACACATTTACACACATGTAAGTTATTAGCAGAATGCAGGAGTACCCTGGCCTGTCTTAGGGCATCATCCTGCAGATGACAGAACTAGCATAATTAAGTCAAATTACAAAATGATAGAGCAAGGGATACACTGATTTCATAGAATCATAGAATGGTAAAGTTGGGAGGGACCTCAAGGATCATCTAGTTCCAACCCCATGTCATAGGCACAGACACCTCCCACTAGCACAGTTCACTCAAGGCCTCCTCCAACCTGGCCTTGAACACCTCCATGGAGGGAGCAGCCACAACCTCCCTGGGCAACCTGTGCCAGTGCCTCACCACCCTCACTGCAAACAACTTCCTCCTGACATCCAGTCTAAATCTCCCCTCTGACAGTTTAAACCCATTGCCCCTAGGCCTGTCATTGCAAGACCTTCTCAATAGTCCCTCCCCAGCCTTCCTGTCCTCTGGGGACTGGAAGATTGTTATTCAATCCCATAATCCTGCTGTCTCTTCATAGACTCACATCAAGGCCAGCTTGTCTCATTTCCTCTCCCTCCAGCCTTGTGCCAGGCAGGAGCTGCATTATCAAGACAAACATGTAAGGATAGGCCTGGTTTGGGGCCTCCAGAGGTTGTGCTTAGGCCTCTTGGATGGTAGAGGCATGGGGGGGAGGATTGGAGCACTGGGGATGATAGTTTTAGTTTTGGGTTGGGGGAAAATTCAGGAGGTTCGCTTATGGATTCGGTATCTGCTTTGTAATCTCTATCTGTAACTCTATCTGCAAATATAATTCTGATCTTTTTCTCCAATTCATCTGAGAGCTCCACTCTGTCAGCTCTTTAAACCCACGACAGTAGATTAATTTTGACCAGGCATGCAGGAGACCAGGAAATATCTGGTCGATATCTGATGTCAGCATTTCTTTTCTCTTCAAAGAGGTGAACTTTTCAGAGCTCAAAAAACAACTATAAGCTATCAGAACAGCGACCTGAGCTCTATTAAAATTCACTTGTCTTTTGGCATGGTCTTGTGTTCTAACTAGCAGAATGAAGCTGTCAAGTTCTTCCCAGAAGAAAGGCCTCCATATTATTTCCTTTGTCTGGGATGGTGCAGCAGCACTTGGACTAAACTAAGCCAGAAGAGCACATCATCTAGTCAGTACTACTGTTTGAAAACTGGAATAGACTGTAAACATACATGTGTGAAAGCATCTGTGTGTATAGAGAGGGAAAAACAGCATACATGCATCCATCCATGCACCCATATATATGTGTGTGCGTGTGTGTGTATATTACACACAAACTGGAAGGGAGATTAATTTTGACCAGGCATACAGGAGACCAAGAAACACTTGTAAATGGTGCTTGTGAACAGTTCATTTAAAAAAAAATAAAAATTACAAGTATCACAGACACATTTTGTAATTAACAGAAAGATGCTAAATTACACATAGTAACACTCCCTCTTGATAGTAAACTATGATGCAGACAACTAACTACAATAATTATAGTCATTGAGCACCACCCAGCAATTCCTATGGGGAAGGTATTGCTCAAATGAGTTTTGCCTATCACAGTTTAATTCTAATACATTTCTCCAACAATACTGAAGTGGATGTATTACACTTGATCTTCCATTGACATTTCAGAACCTTGAGCAAGTAGGACAACTCAGCTGCAGGATATGGGCAGCTTCTAGACAACAAAAACACAAAAGGAAGGTTTGGTTTGGGAGTTACACATACACACACACACTTTGTAAAATGACCCAGACTAGACTCAGTCAGCTGGAAGTTAAGGACTGAAGCTCTATTTACAGCTCAGCACAATGTACAAGCAGAGATAGACACAACAGACAGGAATAGTTACAGACATAGACAAGTTAAAGGTAATGAAGGAACACAATCCCACTCCAGAAATCAGAGACCCCAGGAGGGGTTCCCAACCACCCTTCCATCTTCTTCCCACCCCTCTACCTTACCCCAGGATCTGCCTTATGTGCAAGGTGAGTTTGAAGGATTGGCCAGGGGAGTTAGAAGTAGAGTGATTAGTTAAGTTAGCAGAGAGGCCAGCAGGCAAAACCCACAGCTAGAGAGACAGAGATAAGACCCTGTGTCTGTGTAGTCTAAGTTTGTGTCCTTGTTCTTATCCATCTCAGCAAGCCTATGAGTGAAGCACACATCACCATTGTTTTCTTTTCATAGCCTATAATCTAATTCTTTTAATAAAAATATTCCAATTAGCCTCAAACTAGCACAGTGTTTCTGGTGGTACACCTGGGCATTCAAAAATGAGTGAAAATTTAGTGTCTTTTCCCTGGCACATCTGTGAATGGAATCTCTCTTCACATAGAAATACATACTTGTTTGTCTTGTATGACCACTCTTAGTGGGGAGAAGGTAGAAGGGTGGTTGGGAGCCCCTCCTGGGGTCTCTGATTTCTGGGAGAGGAGTTGTGTTTCTGTATTCCCTTTAACTTGTCTATGTCTGTAACTATTCCTGTCTGTTGTGTCTATCTCTGCTTGTACATTGTACTGAGCTGTAAATAGAGCTTCAGTCCTTAACTTCCAGCCGGCTGAGTCTAGTCTGGGGGATTTTACAAAGTGTGTGTGTGGGGCAGGTAACTTCCAAACCATCACAAAAGCCAATAATGCAAAACCAATGTAAGAGCATTCTCTGGTAACAAACTCCTGGGACCAAGGGGAAAGGAGCACACAGCTATCACCCAAAATGCTGTTAAAATGATGAAAATATCTCAGGAATTCCCTGCTGCAAAAAGAAGACAAATGAAACATTTCTGAAGAAGGTATTAATTTTTATACCAGTTGCCATTGTGAAGGTTGAAGAAATTAAGTCTGCTCCATCACCTCCTCCCTGGTTAGCTGCCTACAAGAGCAATCTCAAACTGTTTTCAGTCACAGCACAACACTTAAACCTGAGCAATTTAATACTAAGCCTTGATAATTCAAATCCTCACAGCGGTCACAAAAGTAAGGTGGCCATAAACACTTCAGTTTACATAAGCCTAATGCCTGCAGGACTGGCTATACAAGGATGGATGTCCACTCAAATGATATCATGAAGTTGAAGAGTCAGCAGGGTAGGGAGGTGATTCTGCCCCTTTACTCTGCTCTCCTCAGACCCCACCTGGAGTCCTGTGTGCAGTTCTGCAGCTCCCAGCACAGGAAGGACATGGAGTGGGTCCAGAGGAGGCCACAAAAACGCTCAGAGGGTTGCAGTAGCTCTGCTATGAGGACAGGATGACAGAGTTGGGGCTCTGCAGCCTGGAGAAGAGAAGGCTTCCAAGAGACCTTAGAGTATCCAAAGGGGAAGGAAGGCTGGGAAGGAACTATTGACAAGGTCTTGCAATGACAGGACAAGGGGCAATGAGTTTAAACTGGCAGAGGGCAGGTTTAGACTGGATGTTAGGAAGAAGTTCTTTGCAGTGAGGGTGGTGAGGCACTGGCACAGGTTGCCCAGGGAGGTTGTGGCTGCTCCCTCCCTGGAGGTGTTGAAGGCCAGGTTGGAGGAGGCCTTGAGTGAGCTGTGCTAGTGGGAAGTGTCCCTGCTTATGCCAGCGGGTTGGAGCTGGATGATCCTTGAGGTCCCTTCCAACCTTACCATTCTATAATTCTAAGAGTTATTTCCCTTCTAAAAGTCTTGGGATGCAGGGGTACATCAGAAGTACCTAAGGACAACCTGAATGATATTGACAAACAGTCAGACATCTTTTGTAAAAACTTTGCTTCCCAGGTATCAACTGTCATCAGATACTAACACAAACACAGAGACACTGCTCTTCATATGAAGATTGATCTGTGCAAAAATATTCAACACCTATTGTATGATTTCTTATAAGGCTTAGAGAGATTTAGTCACCAAATAAGCAAGGAAGCAAGGGACTGAAACGTGCCATAAAGCAACACTTCCCACAACGGAAGGAAGTGGCAAGGGAGACAAGTACCTGGCAAGACAAGAAGTGAACAAAATCTATTGGTTAATATGAAATCTCTAGATGCTTTGATTTTCATCTGTAATTGAGTTCTCTGGACCTGCTCTGTGACTCCAGACAAATCTCTGACTGTGGCAGTGTGTGCAGAGAGATGTGGAACAAGTGTGCTCTCAGCTGCTCTGCTCATTTGAAATGCCATTTTCAAAACTTTTCAGTGTTGGTAACATTTGCATTTTAGGGCTTATAAAAACACTCAAGGTTGGTAAGGTGGATGAAGGAAGGGCTGTGGACATTATCTACGTGGACTTTAGTAAAGCTTTTGATGCTGTCTCCCACAGCACTCTCCTTCAGAGACTCATGGTAGAAGACTTGGATAAGTGCACTCTGCACTGGATGAAAAACTGGTTGGATGGCCAGACCCAAAGAGTGGTGATGAGTGGGGTCAAATGTGACTGGCACACAGTGACTACTGAATCCCTTAGGATTCAGTAATGGGGCCTGTATTCTTTAATACCTTCATTAATGATCTGCATGAGGGGATTGAGTACTCTGATCTCCAGAGCTCCCTTCCAACCCCTAACATCCTGTGACCCTCAGTAAGTTTGCAGATGACACCAAGCTGTGTGGCTGCATCCACCTGCTAGAGGGTGGGGAAGCTTTATAACAGGATCTGGAGATCAAGACTGAAGGCCCAAAGCTAACTGTATGAAATACAATAAGGCCAAGTGCCAGGTCCTGCACCTGAGTCATAGCAACCCCATGGAAAGCTATGGACCTGGGGATGTGTGGTTGGAACTCTGACACTTGGAGAGGAACCTGGGGTTATTGGTTGACAGTTGACTGAACAGGAGTAAGCAGTGTGCCCAGGTGGCAAGAAAGGCCAATGACATCCTGACTTGCATTAGAAATGCTGTGGTCAGGAGGAACAGAGAGGTGATCATCCCCTGTACTCAGCACTAGCAGGGCCATACCTCAAGTATTGTGTTACTTCTGGGGCCCTCAGTATAGAGGAGTACCGAGGTGTTGGAGTGTGTCCAGAGAAAGGCAATGAGGCTCCTGAAAGACCTAGAGCACCACACAGCCTCCTTTTCTCTAGACTGAAGAAACCCAGCTCCTTCAGATGCTCCTCATGGGAGTCCATGGGAGATTGGAGTGAGCATAAGGCCAGCCTCTTCTCCTTGATGACAAGTGACAGGGCCAGAAGAAATGGTTTCAAGTTGTGCCAAGAGAGGTTTAGGCTGGATATTAGGAAATACTTCTTCACTGAAAGCATTATCAAAACATTGGAACGGTCTGCCCACGGCAGTGTGGTGAAGCCACCATCCCTAGGGGTGTTCAAGCAGCACGTGGACCTGGCACTAAACTAAAACAGCATG
The DNA here is from genome assembly GCA_013396675.1 of Eubucco bourcierii. Taxonomy (NCBI): domain Eukaryota; kingdom Metazoa; phylum Chordata; class Aves; order Piciformes; family Ramphastidae; genus Eubucco; species Eubucco bourcierii. The sequence continues at coordinate 3,610 of VWZE01007705.1, read as the reverse complement.
GTTTAGTTTTGACCTTCAGTACTCATATGCCTCTGCAACACAGTGGTTGGTTTGGGGTCTTGTTTTTTTTTTTCCCCATCTTCTGGAAAAAAAATTGCAATTACAAAACACCATCTCTACAACTAAAGCTGATGGGCCAGCTTGTGTCAACAGTCATGCTATAAAAAGACTAATGTGTTCTTTCCCAAGAGGCAGTGAGCACACCACAAGCAAGGAGTTCATGTGGGTACTCAAAGGAAAACAGCACATTTGCTCAGGTTATTCTAAGAGCACTTAATGATTACAGGTTTGAAACACACACATAAAGACTCAGGCTAAATATCAGAAGTGTTTACATCTAGTTCAAGACTATTTTTCTTCAAGTCCTTATACCCATCTTGCTGGCCTTTGGATTAAACAAATTTGCAGAACAATTTTCCCTGCCAGTGATAGGCAAGTAAGCAAACCCAGAAACTTTTAGTAACAGCTAGTTGCAAATTCACTTACAGGCAGAAATACTGAACAGCAAAAAGAACAGTGATTCAAACACAGAGCCTGGATCTCTATCTTTGCAGTTGCTGCTAGTTACACATTTTTTTTGTTTTCAGGAGTTAAATGACAATGTTCACACTCTACTGATTTGCCTTCAATATTCAAGCCCTACCTAATGCTTCAGGTAAGGAGTGTAACACAACGCACTCTGGAAAGCAATAGAAGATAAACTGGGAATTTCTGCAGTCCTCTTGGGTAATTCAGGTGAGCCTGTAGACTCTTACCAAGCTTTACAATGGAATTACATCACTCACACAAGTCTTCTGGGCCAGGATTAATAGCATTATAGGTCTCATACTCATCCTCATCAAGAAAAGATTTTCTTCCTACAAACACCAACTTCTTCACCTCTTAAGTCTCTAGATTTGTATGCATGAACTCATGCTTTTGGCAAATCAATGTGTAACAGCTGTGCTGTTTTACACTATCAATTCCAATGCTGTGCAACAGAATCCATTGTAATTTTTCAAGAGAGTAAGGTCTGACAGCCAAGTTCTGGAAGACTGAGGTCCAGTTTTTAACAGGTTATTACTCCAAATTTCCCCACTTCCTGACACACTCAAGGGCAATGCAAAGAAACATCACCTCTAAGGTGCTTCAGTTCCCAGCAGATGAGCTTAGACTGCTGGTGAATATATGCTCATGTCTGTGCCTCAATTCATTTGCAAGCCCCTCAACAGAGCCTGTTGCCTCCTATAAAACAAACTTAACAAAAAGCTGTATGAACACATTTTGAACCACTGAAGTGAAATTCACCACAGCTCTCCTGTCAGTCTTAAATTCCTTTACTTGAGGGATTAATCAGAATTTTTAATTGCATCCAAAATTCTCCTCCACCTCCTTCTTCACATACCTGCAGTTCCACTGACACCAGAGCATATAGGGCTTTACTGGGATCAGTGGTGATGGGTACCTCAGAAACATAAAGTGGTTTTAAGAAGATGAGTCTCCCAATACTGTTTACAATATGGTCCCACATGAAGAGTTGCATTGGTACAATTTAAATGACCCAGTGAACAACTGACTGACATAGACCCAAAATTGCCAAGGAAGACAACAAACTACGATGCTCACTGGCAAGCACAGTGTAGCATCATAGAATCAGTTAAGGTTGGAAGGGACCACAAGGATCATCTAGTTCCAACCCCCCTGCTATGGGCAAGGCCCCCTCTCACTAGACCAGACTATCCACAGCCTCATCCAGTCTGGCCTTAAACACTTTCAGGGATGGGGCTTCCACCACCTCCCTGGGCAACCCATTCCAGGGTCTCACCACCCTCATGGTGAAGAGCCTCTTCCTAACATCCCGTCTCGATCTATCCATTTCTAGATTTGTTCCATTTCCCCCCAGTCCCATCACTACCTGACATCCTAAAAAGCTCCTCCCCAGTTGTCTTGTAGGCCCTCTTACGATACTGAAAGGTCACAATAAGGTCACCTTGGAGCCTTCTCTCCAGACTGAACAGCCCCAACTCTTTCAGTCTGTCCTAATAGGAGAGGTGCTCCAGCCCTCTGAGCATCCTTGTGGCCCTTCTCTGGACACCTTCCAGCACATCCATATCCCTCTTATAATAGGGGCTCCAGAACTGGACGTGGTACTCCAGGTGGGGTCTCACCATCCTCCTGTTACATCTGCCTTTCTTTGAGGAACGTAGCATGTAGTGGTTTTCAGGTCACAAAGAACAGAGTTTATTAGATTATATGAATTAAAGGGGTTTTATGATTGTTTGTCTGGGAGTTTTTCTTAAGTATTTTAACAAGTGAGGGTCAGAATGTGGATCTGCAGTGCCAGGAACAGGTGCAAGAGACAACAACAACATTAACATCATGTTTCACTACTTCAGCGGCACAGCCAGCTCAGAAAGCTCCTAAGTGTTATCAAACTCTTGGCCTATGCCTTGAAGAGCACTATCCAGAAGCAATTCTTTCTAGTCCATTCCAAAGCTGAAATCTCTTCTTTTGGCTAAACCAGGAGCACAATGTAGCAGTACTGGATAATATAACACCAGACACTAGAAGCAATTTTGCACACTTATGTATCTTGTTAAATACTTCAGTATCATTGCTTAGGTTTAAAAAGTAGCAAGGAAAAGCATGCACTAGAGCAAGAGAAGATAGAGAATAATTAGAATCCACACACTAGTTTTGATGATAAAAATCTAACAAAAACAACCATCTAAACCTACTGCAAATTCAGAATAAGAAGGCAAACAAGACTGAACAGAAGAGGTCACAACAAAAGCCACATTAACACACCAGCCCAATGACAGTGGACAGGATCTTTTCATAGTCTCCAACTTAATAATGAAATCCTAAAATTCTGCACATACACAACCTACCCTCCCTTAAGTGGCAAGTCCAGGAGTTTTCTTCAAGTAGTCAGCAATATCACTTCTGTGAGACAAGGTCAGCAGAAAGGGCTTTATCCCATACATCTCCCAAACCAAAGCCATTTCATCAGTGCTCTTAGGGCACACTTCATAACACTAGGGGGGTTAGCAATGCAAATATAAGTGGGCTTTCACTGAAACCAGGCCACCAAAATGTTTCAGATTATGAAAAAAAGACATGCCCACACACACAAAAACAAACAAAAAAACCCCCACAAAACAAACAAACAAAAACCCCAAAAAAATCCAACCAAACAGGAGGAATAAGCTGAAGTTAGTTTATCCTGGAGAACACACAGTACAGAC
>VWZE01007703.1:11240-27965 GCA_013396675.1 Eubucco bourcierii | reverse complement strand
TGTTTGGTTGCTCTCCAGCCACTCCCACCCCAGCCTGTAGCTCTGCATGGGGTTGTTGTGGCCAAAGTGCAGCACCAGGCACTTGGATTTGTTGAGCTCCATCCCCTTGGACTCTGCCCATCTGTGCAGACGGTTGAGGTCCCGCTGCAGAGCCCTTCTGCCCTCACAGGGAGCAAACACAGCAGCTTCATGCATCAGAGTTGGTACATGTAAGGGTAGTCCACAGCTACCTGAAAGGACGTTGTGGAGAGGTTGGTAATTAGTGAGAGAACAAGAGGGAATGGCCTCAAGCTGTAACTGGGCACGTTTAGAGTGGACCTTAGGAAAAACTTTTTTACAGAAAGAGTGGTCAGGCATTGGAATGTGCTGCCCAGGGAAATGGCAGAGTCACCAACCCTGGATGTGTTTGAAGGTCATTTGTATGTGGTGCTTGGGAATACAGTTTAGTGTGAACCTTGTAGAGTAGGGATATGGGTTGGGCTTGGTGATCCTGAGGGGTTTTTCCATCCTGAATCTTTCTGTGATAACAGTTGATGGGAGGTGAACACCAGCAAGACAAAAAATGTTCAAATACAAAGCAGAAAATTAAAATTCTGCATCATCCACATCTTTTCAACTTCTTCCAAAGCTCACAAATATTGATTTTTACTAAAAATCAACACAATTTAAAAACACCCATCTGTCCTTCAGACTTAGAGCATGCAGGTAAAATGGAACTTAAACCTGCATCCAACCCAGTTTGGTTTTATGTTATGAAACCAAATTGCTATTTACGAAATCCTGGCAAAAACAAATCATCCTTGATTTCCCTATTAAAGAAAGGAACTTCAGAACTCCAGGGCCTGAGTAAAATAGATCTGAAATCTATAACATTCCTCTCATCTCAGCTTCTTCCAAAGCCCAACCTGAACATACATATTCTTACAAGAGCCAACACCAGTGCCATTAGAAGTACACAACATGATGACACTGAAATGATAACGAGACTTAACCACATACTCTGAGTAAAATAATCTTCTGCCCCAATTAAAAAGAACAACAACAACAAAAAAAATCCTTTCTGCCAAACTGATCACAAATCTGGTTTTGGCTGTGCCAGGAAGCATACTGAAACTAGCCAGAGGCTTTCTACTCTGGTTTTCTACTGGTGGATGGAAAACTGGCTCCACAACAGAGTTCAGAGGGCTGTCATCAGTGGCACAGAATCAAGTTGGATGCCTGTAGCCAGTAGCGTTCCCTAAGGATCGGTACTGAGTCCAGTTCTGTTCAATATCTTTATCAAATATCTGGATGAGGGCACTGAGTGCACCCTCAGCAAGTTTGCTGATGATAGAAAATTGGGGGTGGTGGCCAACAGCCCTTCAGGTTCTGCTGTCATCCAATGAGGTCTGGACAGGCTGGAGAACTGGGGGAAGGCAAACTTTATGAAGTTAAATAAGGACAACTGCAGAGTCCTCCATCTAGGGAGGAATAAAACCAGGCACAAGCACAGGTTGGAGGCTGTTGTGCTGGAAAACAGTTCCATGGAGAAAGACCTTGGAGTCCTGGTGGACAGGAAGTTCTGCATGGCCCAGCAATGTGCCCTTGTGGCAAAGAGAGCCAATTTTGGGCTTCCCAGTTCAGGAGAGACAGGTACCTGCTGGAAAGAGCCCAGCAGAGAGCCACAAGGATGACTGGGGGACTTGAGTGTGCTGACTTGAGGCTAATTAGAATATTTTAATGAAAAAAAAAATTAGATTATAGGCTGTGTAAAGAAAACAATGGTGATGTCTACTTCACTCATAGGCTTGCTAAGATGTATATAAACAAGGACACAAACATAGATAACACAGAGAGTCTCTCACTCTCTCTGGGAGCTGCTGTGTCTGCTGGCCTTTCTGCTGTGTAACCCAACTCATCACTTTGCTTCTTACCCACCTTGTCCATCCTCCAAACTCACCTTGCATGTAAGGCAGACCCTGGGGTAAGGCAGAGGGGTGGGAAGAAGGGTGGGAGCCCCTCCTGTGGACTTGATTTCTGGGAGGGGTGTTGTGTTTCTGTATTACCTTTAATTCATATATTTCTGTAACTATTCCTGTCTGTAGTGTATATCTCTGCTTGTACATTGTGCTGAGCTGTAAATAGAGCTTCAGTCCTTAACTTCCAGCCGGCTGAGTCTCGTCTGGGTCATTTTCATAGAGTGAGGGGGTGGGAAACTCCCAAGCCATCACATTGAGTATCTTCCCTATAGAAAGAGACTAAGAAACCTGGGGCTGCTTCGTCTGGGGAAGAGAAGACTGAGAGGAGATCTGATCAATGTGTACAAATATCTGAGGGGTGGATGTCAAGTGGCTGGGGCCAATCTCTTTTGGGTGGTCATCAGTAATAAGCTAAGAGCAACAGCTACAAACTGGAACATGGAAGATTTCAGCTCAACATAAGGAGAAACTTTTTTACAGTGAGGGTGACAGAGCACTGGAACAGGCTGCCCAGAGAGGTTGTGGAGTCTCCTTCTCGGGAGACTTTCCAAACCCACCTGGAAGCATTCCTGTGTGAACTACCCTAGGGGATCCTGCCTTGGCAGGGGGGTTGGACTGGATGAACTCTGGAGGTCCCTTCCGACCTCTAAAGTTCTGTGATTCTATGATACTCTCTCTGCCTGGCTTTGAATCGAGCTTGCCCTGACCAAAACTGAATTCACAGAAATGAGCTACAGGTAGATGTCAAGCAAAGAACACAATTACCAGGATTTCTTAGAAATCAGTAGATAGGCCAAATTTTCCCCCTAGCCCTCAGATTATAATTTACTGATTTACACTGGAATATTACTTAATCAGATTAGCACCAAATGACTCATCATATGTTGTTATTTTAATGATTCTTTGTGTTTGATAGGTTAATCATTGCCTATCACAGTTTATGGCTTCTATCTTCTTTATTGTGTTTTGTCTTCCATCAGCTATCCAAGGTGATAGGAACTTTGTGCTATTGACTTTTCTCACTCCTCTGGGGAGGTTGTCATGGAGAATTAAGCTATTGACAAACCAACAGCCAACATACTCGAGTCCTTCCTGCACGTCACTCTCAGGAATGTGAGAAACAGCCAACTTGGGGTTGTGGAGAACCAAGATGTTCCTCCACATAAAAGAAATCTCCAAAACCTCTATATCCGAGTCTGCTCTCATTTAAAGCTCTGCAGATCTGGAGTAAAATAAGAGCTTCATCCTGTAGCTTAACAAAGTCTTTTTCTAAAAAGTTCAGGCAGTAGAATTAAATGAAAGAGCTTCAGACTTCCTGCAAGAATTTTAATCTCCTCATAGTTTTTGCTTCCTGAAGCTGCTGTCTTCATTAGATACAACTGAGCAAATGAACTAGGCAAAGATAATTAATACAGTGCTAACTTCAAGAAGCGATGAATAACAATTATTTTTCAAACACACTCAATAAATGTTAATTTACTCCTTTTTCTCCTTATTACGCCAAAGTGTGGGAACTATTCTTATCATCTGGATAATTAGTTCACCAATAATATCTAACATGTGAGTCAGTACAGTATCACTTCTTAATATAGAACCTCCTACTATTATACAGAAGAGATAAATTGATATAAAAGACTTCTGCATAACTGGAAGGTAGAAACCAATGACTTATTTACTGTGATGTGATAGCTGAGATGGAGATTTATTCTGGTTCCTGTTTCAAAGGCTGCTGTCCCCTCTTCATTGGCCTGGTTTGCTAACAACTTTTGTGGATATAGAATTCAACCAAGGGTTCAGTTTGAGTTTGTTGGGTTGTGGATTTGTCCAGGGTCAAACGTTATTCCCAAGCATGCCTCTGCTTAACTGAAAACAGGTCCCTTAATGTACCATTAAATACATCTCCTTGTGCTCCCCCCCTGAATGTTTTCTCAAATTTTAATGAAAATGCAATTTCAGAAATGTTTTCTTCCCCAAGCTAGTCCACTGCCAAGTAGTAAAAATAAGTCCAGTTTCCTTGTTGTTGCTGTGGTTGTCATCAGACTGGACAAAGAGCCAAGGAACTTGCACTATATGTTCTATTTCCATTCCCCAATGGAGAGCTTCAGATAAGCTCCTCCAACCAGGGTTATAGAGACAGTGCCAGGAATTGTTGTGGGAGCTGGAGGGAGTGCTGGACAGTCTAGAAAAGTAAAGGAAAAAGCTCCAAATTCAAAGTTGAAGTTTTGCAGACCCAAATCAACTCCCTGGTTTTCCGACAGCATAATCTACTGCTTAACTGCAGGCCTGCAATTTGAAAGCAGATAGTTCTTTGCACCCTTCTCTGTAACACTGTATATGCCAGAACTCACCCTTCTTCCTGCTTGAATACTGTCTCTTGCTTCACCTCAACTGATAAATCAGTCAAGTGATCAGATCACTTTTGTTTTTAAACTGATTTTACTTTTTGACAGCTGTGCTACATCCCCTCCTCCTCTTCTGTAGATAGCAAATACATTGAAATGATTACTGTTACAATAATGCAAATCCAGTAGGAGTAACACTCCTGAGACACTCCCTCAGCCAACTCCATTAATTAAGCTATGTGGTATCATGCAGCCAGAACTTAAAGCTTGTCATGGATGTGACCTCTAACAAAAGAATATGACTTTTAGAGTAGGTTTGAATTTAGACACTAAGAATAAGCTGTCTGAAAACAGGGCAAACTGAGCTGTCTGCAGTGAGCTGCAAACTGAGCTAACTCTGCACTCCCAGAAGAGCCCATGCAGAGAAAAAAAAAGCCTTTACAGAGAAAAACTTAGGTGTCCAAGATAAGCAGCTGACTCACTAGGTCTGATGTATCTCCAATGGGATTGGAATGGGCTGCCTTGGAGGTGGTGCAGTCCTGGAGATGTTTAAAAGGAGACTGGATGAGGCACTTAGTGCCATGGTTTAGATAATCAGAAGGTGTTAGGTTGGATTCGAAGATCTTGAAAGTATTTTCCAACCTGGTTAATTCTTTGATTCTGTGATCATTATTAGTGATATTATTCTCTGTTTGTTGGGTTTTTTTAAACTCAGTAGCTCATCAAAAATTGTCACTAGATTGAGTGGCCAGCATCATCTGGGAAGCTAGTGTCAGCCACTGGAGTAATCAAGGCACAAGCACAAAGGCAGGATAAACTTGGTGATGCTAACCTGTAATTTCCTTTTTTCATATGAGAAAATAAAGTCTGTTTTTAAAAAGTAGTTCACCAATGTCCCTAGTCTGGTTCTCAGTCCATACTGTATTTACTTCTCTTTTCTCATTCCCTTTCTACACTCCTCCACCCTCTTCCTTCCTCCTCTGCTTACCTTATCCACTCTTCTGCACAAATAGTTCCTTCACAAATATCATCTCTGAATTCATTTTGTCAGCACTAAAACAATCAAGGTGCTCTCAAAAAAATGTCCAAAGAAGTTTGCATATGAATAAAGTAAACTAATCAAAAACTGTGAGTAGGAAAACTAAATTAAATGAATAAGCTGCATGGCAAATATTGCCCTGAGCTCTCTGAGTGCAACCCAGTGCTGAGACTGATCTATAAGAAGCTTCAGGGAATTACTAGGGGACCATTTGCATGAGACTTTATCAGTCTCTCCCCCTGCCTCCACTCCTGTTTTGAATATTCTCATCTCTCCAAGACAGTGCCCATGTGCTCCTAAGCTTGCCCAAAACTACATCAAATTTGTGCTCTGAATTTATGGAAAACCTTTGGAAGCAATGACTGCTGTGAGAATGTGTGATGCTTTGACATTGGCTTTGCCCTGAACCAGAATGAAACAATCTCTGAACAGGGTGAAACACCAGGGTATCTGAAGGAGGCCTACAGGAAGGCTGGGGAGGGACTATTTACAAGGTCTTGCAATGACAGGACAAGGGGCAATGGGTTTGAAATGGCAGAGGGGAGATTTAGACTGGATGTTAGGAGGAAGTTCTTTCCAGTGAGGGTGGTGAGGCACTGGCACAGGTTGCCCAGGGAGGTTGTGGCTGCTTCCTCCCTGGAGGTGTTCAAGGCCAGGTTGGACGAGGCCTTGAGTGAGCTGTGCTAGTGGGAGGTGTCCCTGCCTATGGCAGGGGGTTGGAACTAGATGATCCTTGAGGTCCCTTCCAACCTTACCATTCTGTGATTCTGTGTTTTGTAAGAAAGTCATATTGTATTATGTGAACAGGAGTCTCAACACTCTTTGCAAAAACACAGCTGCAAAAAGAGACCCCCACAGAAGCCAGGGAGATGCAAAGCAGGAGAGAAGAGAAACATCAGCAACCAAACATAACAAACATCAGGAAGTCAAGACAACCAACAGCTCTTTTTTTTTTTTTTTTTTAAACTCTAAAATCTCCCAGGATGTGCTAGGGTTCCAGCAGAGACACAAGTTAGTGCTCCTCTGACCTGAAGAGAGACATACTACTGGCCATACCTAAAACTGAAACAAAATCAGTTTTCCTTCAGACACTTCACTGAGACTTGTAAAACACAAAACTGTTTTCTGGCACATCAGGCCACTAGAGAAAGAGATACTGCATTTCACAAAATCCACAATGTGAACTCATATCTCTAGTTGATGGACAATTTATAACCAGCATCCCCAAATCTGGAGGCCCTGTGGAGGCATGCTGCTGTACAGATCCATTCAGGGTCTCACAGAAGGGGGATGGAGAGAACTCTCCCATCCACTGTGGATGACAAGTTGTGGAAGTTTCTGAGTTTCTTAAAAGCTCTCCTTCAAAGGAACGTCTGAGCTCTATCTCACATCCAAGTGACAGCCTTCGACTGACTTCTCTGGACTTGGTCAGCCCCAGATTTGAGCTTATTCAAATGAGCATACACACAAAGAAAGTATTCAACAGTTCTCTTTTATGTATGGAATAATATGCAGTAAAGGACCACCATTACCAAATGGATTCATCTGTCCCTTTCGCTCACTAGTCAGCGAAAATCCAAAGCCTTCATCTTTACCCCTTTGACCTACCCTGCACATTTGTCTCTCTCTCACTGTTTGGAGAAGAAGGGACCCCTGATTAAGAGGTACATTGGGACATTGGTCAGCACAGAGCCAAGGGTCTCATTTCCTCCTGCATTAATATCTTGCTAGTGTTAATTGCAGTTATGGGTGAATAGGCAATATTGGAGAACAGAGGATGTGAGTGCTTTGCCATTACTGATTACCTCACATCACACATTCAAAATGAATGTGCTTGTCCCTGCAGTCCTTGGGTCAGAGAGGAAAAAAAGAAAAAACAGGGGGGGAAAAAAGTCTGTTGTTACTGACAGCTGCTCTTCAAAGGTCAAGGACTACAATAGTTGGAGCAGTGCAGGTCAGGGCTGATGTGAACCACACAGAGAAACTCTTCTTATCTTCCCTGTAGCTTGGCCATAACAAATGCTATCTGTCCGTCTCTCTTTGTAAGTTTTGAACTCCCATAAAAATATTTTCTTTTTTAAAGGGGAAAAATAAAGCAAAAAAAAAATATTTACAATGTAATCTCTCCCCTGCACACACCTTTTCCAATCAGGCAGCTATGAAAGCTGTCCTTCTGGTAAGATAAACTATCATTTTTTAACAAGGTAGATGGATGCCATCATACATTTTTAAGCTTGGGACAGGATATATTTTGTGGTTTATTTATAATGACATCAATTACACTTGCTCTTAGGTAATAATTCACTCCTTTATGATTATTTATGAGGTGATTTTTACTTTTTTGAAAGTTTTATGTTTATTGATGTGTTTGGTTAACAAATGCTTAAATGACATGGTCAGTTGCTTTGCATGATGCCGGAGAACAGCAAAATCAATATGTTCTGCACCTGAGAACAATCTTCTTAGTTTTGTAGTAATGATTCCCTGAGCAAGGTCCCAGGAGCCTGAGAGATAATTGCAATTCCACATAGTCAACAGTCTGCTCAGATCTATATAATCACAGTCTTTAGCTGCTTCTTTTTGTTTGGTTTTGTTGCGTGTGATCTTTGCCATTAACATCTCTTTCTCTGTGATCTCCACTGGATGTTGTTTTGCCTCCCAATCCCTGCTTTAGCTTTCATTTTAGAGCCTCACCTCAGACCCCTGCACTGAGCAGAGAGAGTGGGTTAGTTAAGTAGCTGCTTTCTGCCACACCATTTATCTTTGTTGATTGCTACCTTCAGAGGAGGAAAGTTCACAGCGCTCTGGATAAACATTAAAAAAAAAGGCATAATAAGGCTTAGCATCCCCAGCTGAAGTTAATTGATCTCTTCAGTTGCTTTAATATGCAGAGTACAGAACACAGACAAGTGTTACTGGAATAATATATTCTATGGCCCCTCTGTGCTGGGAGGCCAACAGCACTCTGTGCAGTGAGGGATGGTAAGCAGGGTTAGCTTCTCCACTCAAGAGGCTGGCACAGAAATTCGTCTTGGAGTTGCAAGGCCTTTATAGATGCAAAGGAGAATATATGATGGTATTTCAGTCTCCAAAGTGGCTTGTGCTCTGGCTGCGGCACAGAGTGGCTTTTTAGAAGGACAGGATCAATGGCTCAGGGCCTTTTAAAAGTGGTAATTGTAGCTTTAGTGTATTTGTGAAATGCTTTGCCCAGCAAATGCACTGAAGGCATTAATCAGATATATTTGTAAGTTAGGTTTGAATGCAGAGCAGCACATAACCCAAGGCAAAGCTCAAAAGAGTAAACCAGCCAGGAAAGCACAACAGACTTCATCTATGAATCTTTTAGTGTGTGGTCCTGGGCCACTTATGGTCTTAAAGGGTCTCCTTCAACACTCTGCTGCAGGTTCATCAAGGCATGTCAGGCAGTGAGAGGCATGGCATTTCCACATAAACGAGAGGGTATCCCTTCACAAGGACTTTGAGGACACAACACTGATTCAAAGAGGTTGGGAATTGCTATTTGCCTGGTCTGCCAGAAGCATAAGAAAAATAAAAGCCTTTAATAGAGTGCCACAACCTTCAGAATGAGGCTTCCTTGCCATGCAATTCAAGAATGGTTTGTTCATCAGCTCGTGCAGACAGCAGCTGCCACACTGCTAGTACCAAGAGGTTTTGAAACGCAACCTGACCCAGGCTACTGCCACTCACCTTAACTGAAGAACTACAACTAAGACCTCAGCTGCAGTAAGCACACTGTTGTGGGTTGTCCAGTACAGCTTTCACAGATGTATTCAGTGCAAAGAGAATCCTTGAGAAAGAATGTGGTGGAAAGGATAACTAATCACAGAATCACAGAAACATTCAGCTTGAAAAAACCCATTCAGGTGGTTCCCTCTTGAGTTGTCACTAGTTACCTCTGAGAAGAGAGTAGCATCAACCTCTCCACAACCTCCTTTCAGGTAGCTGTAGACAGCTATGAGGTCTCCCCTCAGCCTCGTCTTCTTCAAACTAAGCAGCCCAAGCTCCTTCAATAACTCCTTACGAGATTTATTCCTCAGGCCCTTTCCCAGTTTCCTTGCCCTCCTCTTCACTAGCTCCAGCACCTCCACATCACTCTTGTATTAGGAGGTTCAGGGGGGACCTTATTGCTGTCTACAACTACCTGAAGGGTGGTTGTAGCCAGGAGGAGGTTACTTTCTTCTCTCAGGCAACCAGTGACAGAATAAGAGAACACAGTCTCAAGCTGCACCAGGAGAAGTTGAGGCTGGAGGTGAGGAGAAAGTTCTTGCCTGAGAGAGTCATTGGCTACTGGAATGGGCTGCCCAGGGAGGTGGTGGAGTCACCGTCCCTGGAGGTGTTCAAGGCGGGTTTGGAGGTGGCACTTGGTTTCAAGGTCTGGTCTTGAGGTCTGTGGTGATGGACTTGGGTTGGACTTGATGATCTTTGAGGTCTCTTCCAGCCTTGGTGATACTGTGATACTGTGAACACAACACTCGAGGTGTGGCCTCACCAGAGCCAAGTACAATGATGAGACTATTTCAATTTGGAGCTTAATCAGACACCTGAAAGAGGGTAGATCTCCATACAATGAGCACCTAAAAGCTGAAAACCAGATGTCTGAGCTGGACATCTGAACTGTCAGGTGTTCTCTGCAGTCACCGTAGAAAGCGCAGCTCTGAATCCTTCAGTTAACACAAATCAGGTCAAGCACCATCCAAACAGTCCAGAGAAACCCTCCAAACATACTATTTGGAAAGTTACTAGCTAGTAGTTGATGAAATCAACTCTCTCCCTTCATTTAAAAAACCGAAAATTAGCATCATTCTGAGTTTCAAAATAGAAAGCAGTAATGTTAAGCATGAATAAATCACCTGGGAAGATGTTTGTAAACCTTGATCAGTCAAAGAGAGAGTTACCTGCTACAAAGGAAGGTAGCTGACTTCTCTGCTTCCATTAACTGTTGCCAAATCTCATAAATGTAAACAGAGAATAAATCCTTTCAGTCACTGAATAGGAACACTCTCATGGGAAAATCCAGTTGGCATCCAACTTGATTTATGTGTGTTTGAAAAAGCACTTGTTTTATAAGATTAGGGTGAGTCTTGAAATATAAGTTCACGTGTAAAAAATATTATGGCTCAGGACCTAATTTAGCAAACAAAGTTCCATCTTTTGCTCAGCTGCAAACCATTCCCCATTTCAAGAACACAGGAACATGAACTCAGGGTCACAGCATCTGCTTGCAGGAATCTGTTAAACTTGGGTATTGAAACAACAACCTCTAACATCACAGCCCCTTTCCAGTCACCTACGACAGCTCCTAATCTTTCCACTGAAATTATAAGTCTGGAACCTCAGTATTCACTGGATCTGAGCCTATCTGACTTTTCCACAATCAGAAAAAAAAAAAATAACCCAAACAAACAAACAAAAAAACCCCCAAAACAAACAAACAAAAAAACACCAAGACAAATCAACTGAAAACTTCTCCATACAACCTGGTCTTTGCTGCTTCTCCTCCGTGTGTCACTTCAGGTGAATTGCTCTTACCCCAGCCCAAACATCATAGATGCTCCTAACATCCATCTTCTAACCCTACTGTAACTTGTAATTCCTGATGTGAAGATACTACACCTGTCCTTAACGAGTAAACTTCAACTCTCACTAAACATTAGCATCTCTGGCAAATTTAAGCCAACTAGAGAACACACTGCTCTCCTAGCCAGGCTATTTCCTAAGGCTGAAAGGCAAAATATCATACAAGCATAGAATGTTCTGGGTTGGATGTCCCTGTCATGGGCAGGGACACCTCCTACTAGACCATGCCTTGTTCACCCTGGCTTGAACACCTCCAGGGAGAGGGCATCCACGACCTCATTGGACAACCTGTTCCAGTGCCTCATCACCCTCACTATAAAGAATTTCTTCCTAACATAGCTTGCATCACTCATTACTCTCTAATGTTTTTCTTCATTTTAAACACTCTAAACAAATAATTCAAGAAGTGCACTTTTTTTTTTTTTTTTCCCCCCCCATACCACAACCATATGATTGAGCAAAACGTGATTTCAAGGTCAGTAACAGGTCTGTTCTTTGTCGGAGAAGCTGGAGATCCACAAGCTCTGGCAGTGGGAGTGAAGTCATGCTAAAAACAATTTGAGGGAAACAGTGGACATTAAAGCGATTGTTTCTCTGTGGTTTGTACCTCTGCCTGATTATTTAGTCTAGTAACCTGCTCCCAAAGTCAAAGCTTTTTCTGCAGGCATACAAACACAAAACACACACTTGTACACTGTATAGGGATGTCCCCTGCCATTTTATTTTCAGTCTTGGGGAAATTGAGAGAACATTGCCAAGCGTGTTCTCAGTTCTACTCTGTAGAGGTCTGAACTAAAATTACGACTGAAAAGCAAATGCAGTGACCTTTAAAGAATCGAGAAGAAGCTATTTCCAGTACATTACTAAATGCTATATTTTAAAGGTTCTAACCTTATTTGCTACAAGTGTATAATATGAGGAAAACCTTGTGAGTGAAAGTTCTGAATTCATCACATAGCCCAAGTCACTTACAGAAGAGATGGGGAAAGTTATTACTTTCCCCCTTGCAGACATTAAAGTTCAGCCCCTTTTCCTGTAGTGTTTTGCAGCCTTAAATAAGGTTCAGGGATCACTTTAAAGAATTGCAGGCTTCTCAACTTAACAAAAATGTCGTTTCCTGCAAGCAACCAGAGATGAATCATGAAACAGGGAGAGCAATTTATGAGATGGGCACATCCTCCACCCTTCAAACAAGCTAAAAGGGACCAGGTACTGTTATCTGATGTCACCACAGCAGAAACTCTATTGAACGAAATACTCATTTATGAGAAGCATAACAGAAATTGATTTACAAGATACAGTTTAAAAATAAAAGACAGGACAATAAAAGATAGGTCATAAACTCTTCTGAGGCCACCCTTAAGCCTGGAGTTAATTGCATGAAGTAAGAAACAAGAGGTGTGTGATGGTGTGTTTGTGTAGTGCTTTATTTAGCGTCTGACAGCCAGCAGAGACTTGGCGTTTTGATGCTTAGAAAAATCATAAAGTGAAATGTTAACTTTGTTTTACTTATTATTATTATTATTGATTGATTTATATTGTGCCTTTCGTGTGTATAATGGTACTTTACACCAAATAAATCAGGGAGTGTAAAACCTTCATCACAGCAAATAAAGAATGAAAGCAGGCAGAACCAGAAATGTCAATAAAATGCAGAAGTGGTTAGTAAACAAGCAATGGGTTTTATCTGATTTTTATAAATTTGTCTGGAATTACCTTTATGGGATAGTGTGGTGTCAAATATTTCACCAGAGAGGTAGCTAATAAGAAAATGTGATGTTCAAGTAACAGAGAAAGAGAAATGGAAAATGTAAATGCTACAAACAAGAAATATAATCACAGAGTCACTTCGGCTGGAAAAGACCTCCAAGACTATCGAGTCCAACCACTAACCCCATACCACCACAGCCATCAAACTATGTTCAGATATTTCTTGAACATCTCCAGGGACAGTGACTCTACCACCTCCCTAGGCAACCTATTCCAATGCCTGATCACTCTTTCAATAAGGAAATCTTTTCCTAATTTCAAGCCATTTCTTTTTGTCCTGTCACCTAATACTAAGGAGAAGAAACCAACTCCCATCTCACTCCAGCCTTCTTTCAAGGAGTTGTAGAGAGAGCAAGGAGGTCTCCCCTCAGTCTCAACAGAATGTAAACTGAGTCAGGAAACAACACTAAGAAAACAAGCAAGACTTTAAATTCCTTAAAAACAGCATAGCCTCTATAATCAACAAATATCTAATATACAGAAAATTTGCTACCATTCAGATCTCATCTGTGCTCAGTCCCTGGCCCCATAAGCTAATATGGGCTTAGCCATGAGCTCACAATTAACCACAGAGTTTATAGAATCACTGCTACGTGTGAAAATGAGAAAAGGCTGGAAAAAAGTTCCCCAAACACAGTACAAATTGGTTTTCTTACATTTAATTTTTGGCCATCAATATGTACCTCCATTTGTTTCAGTATAACAGGATTGTGCCCTTAAAGAGTTTCAAGAGTTACAGGCCCTGGCTGTGCTTTAAAGCAGCACAGGAAATCACAGCACAGATATGGTACTTGACCTTTAGTGGTGCAATGAAACCACTAAAATATATGTTAGGCTGCAAAATGCTGAGATCTTCCACTGTGAAACAAAACAGATATTGATTTTTTCCTATACACCTTTTACTACGACAGTAAGTCAAAAGTAGTTGGTGCCAGATGATTCTGGTTGTTTGAGATATCATGCAATGTGTTCAGTAAAAGTCAAGGGTATTGAGGGTTTAGTGCTTTTGCAGCCTGGCTTTCTGAACCAAATTAGCCCAAACTGTGGGTTGAATGAGTGTGCCAGCAATGCCTCCCAATAGCTTCCATGAAAGAAGAAACCTACACATGGCCCCCAACACTGCTGAGTTCAATCAGCAAGAGGACAAAGTTTTGCTGCACAGATGTGAGATGATGTTTGGATGAACACAGTTAGATTTCTGAGTCAACCACCAGGCAGAAAGCTAAAGGAAAAGATTCAAAGAGCCCTATGTAACGGAGGAGTTCATGCCTCATAAAAACTTGAGTCCAGAAAAATGTGAGGATTTGACTGTTAACAGTTTTTAGAGCTATTTACAGTATCTAATCCTGAAATGAAAGTACAGTCATGTATTTGGGTTGGTTTTGTTGTTTTTTTTTACTCTTTAAGAACAAATGCTACTGAGAAAGCCATAATAAGCTGCTAACACCTGACAGCAACAAACTCTAATGAGAAACAATTTCATACATCAAATACGTTTCTGTATTTCTGAAATCCAGAACGCGTTGTTGATTTTTATACAGAGACGTAAGTAGAGATGGATTAGTCTTTATTACTTTGGACAGCAGTCTGCAAAGCTGCTTCTCCCACCCTACTGCATGTCCAAGAGGTTGAAGGCACAGAGTACTCTCTGGTATATCCTTTATGCTCTCCTGCTGTATGATCCTACTTTAAATACAAAGATCTCAAGTGACTTTACTGCTGGTTACTGTGGAAATGCTTGTGAGATCACAGAGGTCTCAATGAAAACAGCAGGAACTGTCAGATTAAAAGTTGTTTTCAATCTATCCACAGAGCTCTACACATTTAAAATTTGTAATTAAAATCCACAGACAATAGGTCTCCTATTCTTTGTGACCTTTCATAGGTCACTGCCTGCTCTGAGGATGCTTGTGGACTCTGCAGAAGTTCAGAGGCAGTCATTGTTTCTATGCACATTTTTAGTACTAATAAGAGAGGCAATGTGTTTTTACAAAGGCACAGCAATCTGTTCCCAAATGTAGCTATCCACACTGCCTGATTTGACTACCTAAGCACCAGGCAGAGACAAGAACCTTAACTGAGATGCTCGGCTGGTTTGTAAAGGCATCTCCTGGCTGTCTGTCAGGGTCCTTCAGTTACTGCTGCTTCTCCACCTCAGGCTGGAGCTTCTCAGGGCTACCAGTGTGTGCCTCCTGCTCTCCAAATGAGAGAAGCAACAAGTAGTGACCACCCTACCTTGCCACCCTTGTAGCCCTGTGGCAGTGCCAACCTGAGCAGCAAGGCCGTAAGTGCACACCATCAAGAAGGCAACACTTCAGCTAGTTTCAACAAGGACTTCCAGCACAGCAAGTGCGGGCAGTCAGCACTACTGAACTCTGTTAGTAACTGCAGCTGGGTTCTTCCCAGCTAAATCTGCACAAATGACCACCAGAACATGAAAAAAAACCCCAGATGATTTGCTATACCTTAAGTAAAAAAATATGATTGAATAAATCCCAAGCGTAAGACTTTGTGCCTAATTAGTTAAATCCCCTTAAGACATTAAAAAACAAAAAAAAATCACTAAAAGGGCTCTCAGTAATTTGTAATAAGATGCTTAGATAATGTGCTCACTATCTAGGGAAGTTTCCAGTTTCACTGCACTCCATTTTTTTAACAGCTTGGCAAAGAGTTTTTCTCTCTCATGGTAAAGACCTCCCATTGACACCAACCTTAGCCTGGGAGCAGCTGGTGACTATTTCTGATGAATGGTAGGTGAGAGAATTTTTTCACAGCAAACCAATGGGCAAGCAAAGCTGAATTCTCCATCCACATTTCCTTCCTTTAGCAGTTTTAAAGAAGCTCAAAGAATGGATACTCGTGACAGTTAAGCATTTGCCTCACATAGGCATGCTGACTGCAGAGGGGACAAAAGAAAAGAGAGAAAACGCTTTGAGAAAGAGCTGCCTGCCCTTCAACTTGGCATCAACACACTCCTACCCTACCAGGGGCTCTAGCAGGGCATCAGTGGCCAACACAGGCCAGATGGGTATCTGAGCATTATAGTCCACAAGCAGATGAAAAGAAATCTCTTTTGGAGCTGACCCAGAATGAAATGAGCTTCCTCCATATGATAAAAAAGCAAAATCAGTTTAAAAGGCTAATTAAAACATTAGTGTTTTGCTCCATGCCCAATTTGCAGGGCAATTTTCTTGGTCTCTTTTTTATCTTGTTATTATTTAACATACCCAATTTAAATTAATCTGGACCTGAAACTTTATTTCAGAATGAGAAATGTAAGAGAATTTGGCACTTTTTTTTTTTGTTTGGTCTTTTTTTAACATATATTAAAAGAGTAAGGTTTTTTGAAACCGCATTTTTTTTTTCTTTCCTGCAAACAGACTGAATAATAACCACTGGCTGCTTCCTGCCTACCAACATGAAGCACAAAAGCAAACTCCACATCAAACTTTTTATGTTCAAACCTTTCAGCAATGGATAGATTTAAACCATATAAAGCTTAAAGCAGAGCTGGATAATACTGCAAAGATGACAACCAATGATGCCTCTGCTGCCAGTCCTAAGCCTTCTAGCACACTGTGATTGGAATCTGCTCTGCAGACCAGATTTTTTTTATGGGCTGGATGAGGACTGACTGCTTGGCCTATCATGTTGGGTGGTGTCTCAATGCTTCTCCTGATTTCTGTCTATGAATAATGCAAGCACCAAAACTGCTGAGTAGTCTCAACTGACTCATGTTTTACAGAAATGAAGGGCATTCAGAAACAACCAAGACTGCTTCCCCTCCACCCTTTTTCTTCTTTTTTTTTTTTTTAATTTAAAGTTCATCAAAATACATTTTTACATTGCTTCAGCTTTTCTTTTTGTGCCAAGATCCAGCAATAAACCTGCTTTATTAAACTGACATTTTGCAAGTAGTTAGTCCTGAAAATTGCCTAAGCCCTTTTGGTATTAGAAAAATCATTTTGGAGGCAGCTGAAATATTAAATGGGGAGGGAAGGAAAAAAAAAAAAAAAAA
>VWZE01007701.1:0-21605 GCA_013396675.1 Eubucco bourcierii | reverse complement strand
AGAGCTTCAGTCCTTTCCAGCTGGCTGAGTTCTAGTCTGGGTGATTTTACAAAGTGGGGGGGGGGAGGGCAGGGAACTCCCAAACCATCAAAACTGCTTAGTAGCGCCACACAGTGAAGTTATCAATACCCTGTTTCCCAGTGTGAAGGCTGCTGACTGCTCACCAAGTGTTTCTACATAGAGGTAAAGAGAAAATTCAATGGCAACAGATCTGTTACTAACAAGCTGGGCTGGATTTGAAACTGTGATCTGTTGTATGATGCTGTACATGTCAGTCAGATGAGCAGTTCCATTTTTCCCGTGTTTCAAACGTAAAAGAAAACATTATGGTGGTATTCCTTCATCACAGTATTTTATTTTTTCTTGAACCACATCTCACTACACAGACATACCTTGGCCTTCACTATCATACCCTTAGCCAGATAGTTGTCTCTATAAAGATACAGAGAGCCAGGAACAGCTCAGAGATCGTCTGGCTCCTTCCCCCAGTGCCCAGAAGCCTGAGCAAACTCTAAAGCCTCTGACAGCTACCGACAGCAACCCTGCCACAAGCTTTGGGTTACTGTCAGATAATATTTTGTGAGTAAATACCAAAAGCCTCTTGGAATCATTAATTGCCTTCTGCCATAAGCAGAAAGTTGCTCCTTGCGTCCATCTCGTGAGCAAGCGGAGTGCTGACCGCAAGCAGTGCACTGACTGCAAAGCTTTCTCTGCCAGTTTAATTGAGTTCAATTAATGTATATATTTAATAGTTATTTTTAGATGCTATTATAACCTGTATATAGTTTCCATAATGATGCAAGAACCTGTTATTATTATTATTTTGGTGATTGGGGTGCCATGAGCTCTGAGTATTTAATATTAATAAACTATATTAATATTTTTAAAATATCACCTTGCAGTAATTAATTACCCCTGCCACTACAAGTGTAGACCTCTATTAAGTAACATCTGGATGAGATTCAACAATGCAATTTATTTTCTCAGTTATAACACTAAGTACAGCATCTCAATGAAACTGATACTTAGCTTTACTTTTAAAAGCTTACTTATTTCATCCGCCAGCTATTCCTGTACATAAGAAAATAAGCAAAGTATATTTTAGTCTTCTTGCAAGGGACAGATGATTGAAGCATACATATGCAATATTCTCCATAAGATTTAGGAAAGCATAGAACTGGTTTTGGGTTGGAATGGAAATGGTATTGCAACAGCATAGTCCAAACACAGGTCTAAAAATCCCAACCAGCTGGTGCCCTTTTCATGTGTCCTCTTTCACCCCTCACACAGGCATATGTATGCATAACGAATAAGCCACATGCTTTGTTAAAAGCAGCAACAAAAATTCAATCTATTCCTGTATACACACAATCAATGTGCATGGCATAAAAAGTGAGATCACACTTTCTGTATCAGTAGATTCACACAGATGACAGGAGATTGTCATTACAAAGGTTAATGAAATTCTTAGCCATAAAGCTCAGCAAATGTCGACATTCATTACTTCCTTTTGTTAGCATCTGCTTAACTAACTCATTCTAAATGGACTGAGGAAAATTTTCCTTTTCTAATAGCACCACATTATCCAAGGAGAAAGTCAGAAGATTCCAAGAATCTTCAAAGACAATTAACAACAGCAAACACTGTTAGCAGTCTAAGTTCGTCAAAAGCTAGTGTCAAGACATTTGTTTTCAAAAAGGAAAAATAACTCCTTTTTTTTTTTGGCTTTCTGTCTATAAAACAAAGCACAGAAGTTGTTTGTTTTTGTTTTTTTTTTAAAAAAAACCTTCAGTGGCCTCTTGAAATTCTTGTAGCTAACTGTATTTGTATATATACTTACTGACTGGAAGTTACATGTTGGAAGTGATGCCTGTGGAACCGAAGGCTCCAGTGGAAGAATGCGGGAAGTTTTTTCCCTAGTTACCTTAAAGGCATTCCTCCTTTTATGAAATGATTAATTGTTTGGTCTGTTGTGAAGTTCCAAACTTTACTATTCCAACTATGTTCACAGTGCTTTCAGTATGTGCATTTACAGCTCACCTAGTATCTTGCTACAGTTGGCTCTGTTTCTCAAATGTTCCATCTGCACTAGTCCTGCCACTAAGATTCAAGCTCCCAGCTCAGCGCTTCTTGCTGAGCAACCCATGCTTACTGCTCCCTCATATGGCTAAGTCCTGCAAGAGGGTTCCATAGGACAGACAAAGGCTTCAAATCATTTACAGTTAGATTTGGAAGTCCAACTTCTGCTAAGTAACCACTCTTGGTTTAAAAAAAGACTGCAACTATTATTTGAAGTTTTCTTAGGGTAGCGTTCAGGTCAGAACAGTGAATAAGAATCTTAAAAAGCTAGGGATGATGAAGGATAAAGATACGTCCTGGGTTACAAAAGCCCACTCTCACAAGCTCCCCACTCCCCACACAGATGTGAGTAAAGTAACACAAGAACCTCAAAAAACCTCTGACTTAAGATAGAGAGCTTAATGAGATATGCTATACAGTTACGTTAGCAAAAGCAGCAGTGTTGTAGCATGACAGTACTGTAGCTTGCTATGGCTTTCTTCCTATATTAGGTAATCCCTATGCCACTGAAGCAACAGTACTATTACTTATAAGAAGGTCAATGGAAACAGGTTAGATTGCCCCTAACAGCACTTGCTGGTGCGCAGCAAAAGAAGAGCCCATTTAATATCAACATCACAGGACTCAGGCACGAGCAGTGACTGAAGTACTTTGAAACTACCCTACAGAGGTCGGGGAACTCCAAGCAGGATCAGAGGCTGTGAGAAGAAGTGATGCCATATGACAACACAAAAGCATGAGGTAAATTATCAATCTTATCTCTTATTCCAAGTTCAAACCCATTATTTTTAACATTCTACTACAGAAAGACTGTTGTGCTCAATCCCATGTTAAGTTCTCACCACTCCAGCACCTTGCCTTTGGCAGCGTACAGAAACCAGAAACCTCTATGGGAAATCGAATTTAAAAAATGCACCCACAAAAGTTAATTTAAGAACATCAGTTGACCCCCTTGAGACAATGACCAGAGACACAAAAGAAGTGAGACTTTCTATTCCTCTGATACTTGACCAGTCTTGTCATGCTGAAGTCCAAATTGTTTTTGAATCCTTTGGTGCTGACACTATTATTCACAGCCAAAGTACGCACAAGAAGAGCAGCATTTAGGAACTTTAGGGGTTTCAAACGTTTTGCATATTGACTTGTCACATACTGTGGAACAAGATAAAGAGAAACTACAGATTCCCTTCTCTAGCAAGTTTCATTATTAAACATTCTGCTACCTTGTTAGTTCAACTGACAACTGACAACAATCATTCAACTGATGCCATTTTATTGTTGAGCTCCTCTGCAAGACAAACAGTAACTGTCTCTCAGGCTCTTTGTATTTGGTTCATCTCTTTGAGATGAGTGAGCTTTCTCCTTCAATGCCAAAAATATCTTTTGGCAGGATCCTCAGCTAGGAAGAGAAGACCTTTTATCTCTCTTGTTCCAAGCATTAGATGACAGTACAAAGACCATAACATCTCCCTGTAACATATTCTCATTCCACTGTAAGAAGGTACAATTACAATGCAGTTACAGCTTCTGCAGTTCACCACTAGAAAAGACTCAAAGACAAAACACTTGTGTTGAGCATCAGGTTTATCAGGTTTAAAGGCCAGCAGCTTTAAAAACACATCAGAAAGCAAATTAATGGTTTACTCCGTACCAATACAGTACAGCAGATTGTTTACTGCTCTTTTCACAAAGCAAAGCTGCCTGGTTTAATTTTCTGACACACACTGAAAATACAGAGAACTTTTAGAAGGAACTGGATAGTTTTATATTGAGGCCTCCCATCAGAGCCCATAGATCAGAGCAGGCAGCTGCTAGCCCCAGTGTGGAGGGCAGTATCTATTTTCACACAGGAATTACTGCATTGCCTGGCAGAATTCTGTTCTATATCCAGTAAGTGACATAAACAACAGCAATTACCCTGAAAGGCAAGTATCTCTCTCTCCTTCCTGCACTGCACTCAGAGGTGAAATTACAGCAAAATGAAACCTTGTCCTGTGCCAGGGAAGCATATGCTGAACCAGCATTCTCTCTGTCCTTCTTGGGCCTTTACTCCAACAAGGAAACACTGGGTTCAGCTTCAATAGTAATTAAAATTATATGTGCATAAAGTTATGTTAATGTAAATATAAAAAGGTTATGCCAACCAAAATGAGAAACCTCTAGCAATACATATTTCAAGATGCCATGCTCTGAAGTACCACCCTGTGCTAACATAATGTATGCTATTGATTAGAGGTTGTATTTGTCTGAGATAGAAACTTCTTAAAATACTAAAACAAATTTCTTTCTGAATTCTAAATTGGCATGAGACAGAGAGGAAAAATAAACCAGAAAAAAATACGCTGCAGAAAAGAATAAGACAAAGCTCTCTGGTAAGAACAGACTCACTCAATCTCAGAGCAGAATTTAGTTGTTTGTTTCAAAGAAAAGAGAGGGTTTGGGATTTTTCAGCATTTATTTCCAACATTGCTACCATCTCATAAAACTGTAGCTTTAAAATTGGCAAATCGCCAAGGAGCTTAGACTTTACATTCTATCTAATAATAAAACTGACAGATTGAAGGAGAGGACAGAAATGAATTAAAGTGAACTACAATAAAGACAAATGGGAAGCACTTCACAGTGATTACTCCTAATGCACGAAAAAACCAGAAAGAGGTTAAATGGCTTGGCAGCTGTTCTACATGAACTCATCTCATGGTCAGACATGGCAGCAAACTGAATACTGAATATAAATGCCAAGATGATAATCTTCCTGCAATGGAAAACACCACTGTAGCACAGCAATCTCGTCTGGCAACATATGCATGCAGAGTTTATTTATTTATTTACTTATTTAGATCTAAATCAATCTATCAGGCTGGATTTCTTTTTAAGCTCAAGGCAAATTGGTTTTTGTTCCCTCTTTAGCTACCAAAAGGTAGAGGGGCTGCTCACAAGCTAACATGAGCTGGGGTTGCACACTGGCAGCTTTGCTTCCTGAGTGCTGGAGCCAAGTTGCCTCTCTGGGCACCTGTGCCTGAAAACCTCAGTCAGTATTTTACTTGAAAAATTCCTAGACATGAAAATGAGTTAAGCAGTGTGAGTAAACTTACATTTATTTGTTGTCATTTTATATTGATTTTCTCCTGACCTCCTGATCTTTCATAGATATTTATATATCACTCACTTTCTAGTCTTCAGATCTCACCTCTCTTAATGAAATGTAGTAAAATGAGTGCTTTGCATTAAGAATTAGTATTTTTAATTTCTTTGCCCTCAAGCAAAGTTTATCTTTCTTTAAATTAAACTAACTCTAAGCTCTAACACTGGTATGAGTAATACCAGTGAATGTGGGGTTACAATAACAATTCAAGTTGTTTCAACAAGAGCAATTCTGAGAGTTCTACTTGTAACATGGAAGGCTTAACAAAAAAATGAGAAAGGAAGATATCATTTACGCATTAGCCAACAGAAACAGAATTAGGAATATAAGTTAATCAGTTTGCTGCAGAGAAGTTAAGATCCATTTTGTCCCGTGGAGGTGAAGAAAATGGAAATAACAGCAATACATCAGTTCATAAATGAACTTGAAAACTGGGTACATTTCCATGTATGTCCTGTGCTTCACAGCACATATTTGCCTTTTTAGCCAAAATTCAACCACTCACAAAACCCACAAGAAGACAAACTTCACTAATCCCACTGCCTGCTTTTGTCACCAAGGAGAAACAGGGAGAAAGACACAATGGCATGACTCTTTACCAGGTTGTCTCCTAGCTCTTTCCTGCCTCATTTCAAAATGGTAGGCACTTTTAATTTAAAAAAGGGAGAAGAATGAGAGATAAAAGCAGCTTTCAACGTTTCCATAAACAGCCTATACAAGCCATTCCTTTCATCTTTGTCACAGGATTGTCTTTCACATCCCAAAGCCCATTCTGATGGTCTTGAGTTTAGCACTGATGTTTTATTGGATTTGTGGCTGCAGTGTCACATGTGAAAAGCTACCGGTTGACTCTAACATTTCAGCTCCTCCTGTTTCCACCGTTGGAACAAAGCCACATGCACAGCTGCCCCATTTAATAGTCACAGTGGAAAACACTCTACCCAAGCACTCCATCACCTGAAATTTCCTGTCTTTCCAGGGTTGTAATGCCGCCCAAAGAGAATACAGTACATGTTCTCCTGGGCTCTGACTGTTCGCTGCCAAGCAGTGAAGTTATGACTCCACTTAGTCCTTTTCAAGAGCTGTATAGGCCACAACATTATTGTTCACTTTGTAACAATTCAGACAGATTTATTTTTCCTTACACCACTGAACAGCTGCCCTTCAGCAGAAATGCCCAATGGGGTTTAAATTACATAGAAATTACAACGAGCAGCAAGGGGGATGCTAAGAAAGCACAAAAGTCCCTTGCAGACCTTTTTTCTTCCGTGAATTAAAAGGGACATGCTTTGATAAAGAGAGCTTTTGTGTTAAATTCACAGGAATTACTAACGATCATCTCAGGTGTTTATGTGCACATTCAACCATTAGATTACACGTGTGGGTTATTGTCAAGAAATGGAGTCTCATTCCTGCAGCAAACTGGAATTTCAGGGGAGTCAAGTCAAGAAGATGTGATGTGGAGCAAGGTAACTACTGCTGTCTCCTCATGATGTGTTCACATGGTCAGAGTTTACCTGCAATATACAGTTTGTGCATATACTAGAATTTATCCATATGCTCATATTTCTGCACTTAAAAGCACACTGAATGCACGAACATTCTGTGCACAAAGCCCTTTCTTTCATGAAAACAACTGTTTTCTTTTCAAAACCCAGGGAGTTCTACATTTGATATTCTGTCTGGTCCTTTTCCCATTCATTTAGAATAAAAAGATGGTACTACTGATGTGATAAGCAATAAATACATGTAGTATTATGAAAGAGAAGTAAAAGTCCTGTCTTTCTGTCTGTGTGTCTGACTTAGACTAAGGTAAATGCTGTCGTCTTCTACATACAGATCAATGGCACCGGCATGGCACCTATAAGTACTCAGCAATTACACCAAAATATGACATGATTTGCATGAAACCCTCCCACTGACTGATGGGCCTGTAAATCAAATCAACAGATAAATGAAAGCCCTGCAACAAGCTCAATACAAGAAAAGAGTAACCAAGTCTGGCCGCTTCATCGCAGTAAACGTGAAACAGTGAACAAATCAGCTGTCTACAGCTACAGGTAGAGGAAAACAGATCACTGAAAAACATACAGCTTTTAGAAGTGCCAGAGCTTAGCACTTGAGAGAGACAACCTGCTGATAAGATGGGCAAAGCACCTGGGGGCTTGGAGCAGAGCTGTGAGGTACCAGAGTAGTGAAGCTAACCTTAGTCACAACATAGCAACCACTCCTGGATCCAGATGGATGCAGCTATAGTGCATGTCAGGGTTTGTTTTCTTATTCAGCTTTATGAGGGGGGAAAAAATGGTGTTTGATGATTCCAGTTAGAAAACAATGGGAAAAGGAAGATGTTGACCTATTCCCTTCTCCTTTTATGCTTTTAGCCTCTTCCCAATCCCCTGTTCTTCTTTCTCATATTTTCCCTTCTCTTTTCAAAGAATCACAGGATCATAGAACCATTCCCTTTGGAAAAGACTCTCAGGATCACCAAGCCCAACAACCGTTATCCCTACTCTACAAAGTTCACCCTTAAATCGTCTCCTCAAGTACCACATCCAAATGACTTTTAAACACATCCAGGGTCAGTGACTCAACCACCTCCCTGGGCAGCACATTCACTGCCTGACCACTCTTTCTATTAAAAATATTTTCCTAATGTCCAGTCTAAACCTACCCAGTCACAGCTTGAGGCCATTCCCTCTTGTTCTATCACTAATTACCTGTGAGAAGAGACCAGCACCAACCTTTCCACAACGTCCTTTCAGGTAGCTGTAGACAGCAATGAGGTCTCCCCTCAGCCTCCTCTTCTTCAAACCAAACAGCCCCAGCTCCTTCAGTCGTTCCTCAAGATTTATTCTCCAGGCCCTTCACCAGCTTCATTGCCCTCCTCTGCACTGACTCTAGCATCTCCACAACCTTCTTGTAATGAGGTGCCCAAAACTGAACACAATACTCAAGGTGTGGCCTCACCAGAGCAGAGTGCAAGGGGACAATCATCTCCCTATCCCTGCTGGACACAGCATTTCTAATACAAGACAGGATGCCACTGGCTTTCTTTGCTACCTGGGCACACTGCTGGCTCATACTGAACTGTTTTATTTTTAAATCACCCAAATCTTCTGTTTCTTTCCTAGTCCTGTTACCTTACTGTTCTGTTTTTTACTGCTCTGTGGTAGTCAACTTTTTCCATTTCCCTTTTTGAACAATACATTACAAGCATATTGCCTCACTCCTCTATCTCCCCAACAGACACAGTGTGACTGGTTAGTTTAAGAGAGAATGAAACTGCCTGTCTTTGACTACAGTAATTACTTTCTACACAGAAACGAGCTGTTGACAACTCTCAGACAGGGTTGAGAAGATCCCAAGTGCCAGGTCAAGAAGACGAAAGCAAATTGCTGTTAGGGTTTTATCAGCTTTACAGCAGATAGAAAGGCAGGCTGTGCTGACATCAAACCTTCCCTGTATCACTCATGACAGACCTGGAATTCCATCCAAATGCTACTGAAAACATCCATGCTCTTGCCATAGTACTGGTATGTGCTCTTTAGATGTGTTTAGGCAGTGGACTTCAGCAAGCATTTTGTAGCAGATGTCCCGCTATGTAAATGTCACCTCAGACTACAAGAGTTGAAGCAGACTTCTACATGGATACTGGGTAAGGAAAACAATTTACTTCTGAACCTCAGTAAGTTTGCAGATGACATTAAGCTGGGATGGATTTTTGATGTGCATGAGGGTAGGAAGGCTCTCCAGAGGGATTTGGACAGGCTGGATTGACGGGTCAAGGCTATAAAAGAGTCACACTACCAAAGGAATGGAACAGTAATATCTCTTGATACCATGCTGAAAACAGCAGCACAAAATGAGTATTACATGCAAATCTGCTCATCTAAAGCAAACAAGGAAAAATACGCCAGAAAAAGCAGCAACCTACAAATAAGAGTAAAGGCACTAATCCATGCTGGCTCTCTAGACACCTTGCTTTATCAGGCTCCTCTCCCACTGTTAGAACGGCATTGTTTCAATATACTCATGTGCTTTTGTCCCAGATATAAGCAGGACGATTTTGCAGCCGCTCCTGACAAATAACTGGAGGTCCCTTGGAAATGCAGCCAAACAAATTCTCTAGAAACACTGTAGCATTTCCACAGGTAGGCATTCAGTTCGCTCACCAATGGAAAGTTTTTTATTATTCTCAATACCACGTTTTTCATTTTTTCGTTTTGTGTTTTTAATATATCCAATCCTGGTCCTCTCCAGAGACAGCTGCTCTCCTATGCAAATAGACCTGGACACGTTGGATCAATAGGTCAAGGTCAATGCCATGAAATTCAACAAGGCCAAGCTCTGTGTCCTCCACTGTGAAAGTTTGGGAGTTCCCCCCCCCCCACACTTTGTAAAATGACCCAGACTAGCACTCAGTCGGCCGGAAGTTAAGTGATGAAGCTCTATTTACAGCTCAGCACAATGTACAGCAGATATTTACACTATATACACAATATTTACAGAAATATACAAGTAAAAGGTAATACAGCAACACAACTCCCCTCCCAGAAATCAGAGACCCCACGAGGGGCTCCCAACCACCCTTCCACCTTCTCCCCACCCCTGTACCTTACCCGAAGGTTTGCCTTACGTGCAAGGTAAATTAGGAGGATCAGCCAAGGAGGTTACCAAGGAGGTTAGAAGAAAAGTGGTTAGTGAGGATTAATCAGCAGAGGAGCCAGAGCCCAGAAGCTACTAGATCCCACCAGCAGCTCCTGTTCCAGCAAGCGACAGAGAGAGACTGACTTATCTATTGTTTTGGTTAGTGTTCCCAAACAATTCTCCAGCAAGTGTATGAGTGCAGTAGACATCATGATGTTTTCCTTTCACAGCCTATAGTATAATTTTCTCTATTAAAATATTCTAATTAGCCTCAAACCAGCACATCCACTCAGGTCACGGCAACCCCAGATGAAAGGGGCTGCCCACCCGACAAAGAACTGGTGCTAGTCGACATGAGCCAGTGTGTGCCCAGGTGGACGAGAAGGCAAACAGTATCCTGGCTGTGGTGGGTTAGGAACTTTCCCGACTCCACTATTAAAATTCACCAGACCAGCTCAGACGACTTGGAAGTGAGATGAAGCTATATTTACAAGAATATATATATGAAATATCGACAAGTATTTACAACTGTTTACAAATTAGAAATAATACAGAAATTGAAACTCCCTCCTGAACAAAGAAAACTGCCCAGAAGAAGTTCAGAGCTACCCTCTCCTTCTCCCTCTACTTTCCCAGACAGACAAAAACACCCAGCATAGCTTCAGCTGTTACTTGTTAATGGAGAGATATCAGAGCGGAGTGAAGAGGAAGAAAACAGAAACAGCATCACAGAACAGAGTGGGACAAAGTGTTTACCTTTTGGCTTTTTATCCCTTTTAGCAAACCAATGAATGACATGGACTTCATCATTACTTGCTTTTTACAACAAATAATCTAATTTCTCTCATTAAAATATTCCAATTAGCCTCAAACCAGCACACCAGTCTGTATCAGGAACAGTGTGACCAGCAGAAAAAGAGCAGTGATTGTCCCCCTGGACTCAGCAATGGTGAGGCTACACCTTGAGTGTAGGGTTCAGTTTTGAGGCCCACACTATAAGAAAGACTGAAGCACTGAAGCAGGACCAGGGAAGGGCAACAAAGCTGATGAAGGGTCTGGAGAACCGGTCTTGTGAGAAGCATCTGAGGGAACTGAGATTGTTCACTCAGACGGAGGCTGAGGGGAGATCTCCTCATTCTCTACAACCCCCTCAAAGGAGGGGGTAGTGAGGTGGGTGTTGGTCTTTCTCCCTAGTAAAAACTGATCGGACTAGAGAAAACGGCCTTGACTTGCATCAGGGAGGTTTAGGTTTGATATTAGAAAAAACTTCTTCACTGAAAGGGTTCTCAAAGACTGGGATAGGGTCTCCAGGGAGGTTGGTTGAATCTCCATCCTTAGAGGTCTTTAAAAGAACCAGAGATGAAGTGCTGAGGGGCATGGTCTAGCACCAGACTTGGTACCAAGAGTTAGATAATGATTGGATTTGATGATCTTAGAGCTCTTTTCCAATGAAAACCATTTTGTGTGTGTATGTCAGTACATCCAAATCACCTCCCCTGCCTTCTACCCCTACCCCAGTGAAGCCAGAATGGGCGGAAACAGAGAAGCTGGGATAAAGTGAGCTGGGGGAGACACCTCCCCACACCCAGGGCTGTGGGTCAGTAAACTCCTACGGGCCCTTCGCCCAAGCCACATGCCCTGACAGGCATGGTGTGACACACACCGCATGCTGGGACAACTCTGGACAAAGGACAGATATTTATCTGTTCCTGTCACCCATTTCTATTGTCTTTGGAAATGCTCTCCTGGTGACACGTGACTAAATTAGACTGTTTTATTAAAACAGAACAGTTGCAGAGAGGGCAAGCTCTTTGACTCGAGTTTTCCCTCCCCACACATGTGGACTAGCAGTTGTAGCAGTTCAGGAGAATTCTCCACTAAAAAGGGACAAAGAGAGGAATTCTCAATCAGCAAACAGCATTGTAAGTATCTGATAGATTCCTAGGCCCCCAAGAAATTTCTTCCTTTTGTAAGTGGGGTATTGCTGCTGATTTTGGATTTATCTTTTCCAAACACTGTTCTCAACCTGTCTGTAACCATTACTATCGTGATGATAACCCACAAACGAGCTACTAAACCTTTATACAATTTGTATCACTCTACAAGGGAGGCAGAGCCAATTTACAAATAAATACATTTGTTTATAAATTTCTTGCCTCATTTCCCCTTATTTGTAGCAGTGTGACACACCACAGACCATTTCCCTCATGTTTTATATTCTCTGTGAGGCAAAGCAGTGTCAGCTTTTCCCAAAAATGAAAGTTCTGAAAAGCAACCTAGTCCCACCTGAACTACATTGCTCCGCACCGCAACCCATTTGTTTCACCACTCCATCCACTGTCTTCCCTCTAATCTTATCCTTATTCTGGAAACAACTAGAAAATTTTTCTCATTATGAAATCTTTCTTATTCATAAAATCTTTCATTTTGAAATACTGAAGCCAAATGATATCACAACAACAAAGTCAAAATGACCACTGTAAGGGAAAACAGCATGATACTTCCTCTAATTACTAGAAGAAGAATTAAAAATGTTTAATCTAACCTCACAAATGCATAAGTAATATCATTTTAAAGACATCATAAAGCAGATGACTAAGATATAAGACTCTTTCTAACCACTCCCTCTGGAATTGTTTCTATCTTATCACTTAAATTTCTTTTTGTCATCAAAAGCTAATTATTAATACACAAAATAAGCTTCATTTGCATAATAATAATAATAATAATTTTTATGCTACTCACTTCTGCAACAGGCACTTGATAATGCTAAAAAGAAAGAGTAACATCCTGTTCTGGAGTACTCCAAATTCCTTCCTTCTCTCCCCCACACCCAGGTTTGAAGAGGGAGAAGAAGAAGGTGCGAAAACTGTTTTCCCCCACCACCACAGGCTTGAAGGGGAAACAGCTGCAGGCGCCTTTCTCCACACCTGTACTGAGCCATGTGGCAGCCCACGCTAGGCATCGGGCTGGTGCCTTGCTGGGTTTTCACATACAGTGTAAAATGGCAAATGGACATTTTGTCTAGAAAAACATAAATAGAGCAAGGGGAAAAGGCATGAGGTGCCTGTTTTGACAGAGTTCCTGCTGTGACAGAGCTCTCAACAGGACAGGTCCCAGTCTTGATAGAGTTTCTGCCGTGACTGAGTTCCCATTCTGGACCATCCCTTCTTTTGGACGGCTCCTACCTTTTACACGGCTCTCAGTTTTGCACTGTCCCTGCCTCTGGATGCCTCTCCCCACTTCTGCACCGCTCTGTGCAAATTTGCAAGCTTGGCAAGTCCTGGGGTCCTTCTGGGAAAGCTGCCAGCAGCACCTGGACCCAGTTACTCTCAGACCATATCAGAGCCAATTTCCTGGCTGCCATTTCGCACTGGGGAGACCTGAGTAGTTTGGTTCTCCCCTGCCACTGCCAAGGCAGCATCGCTTCCATGAATCCCTGTCTTGTGGCAGTCATGTCTCAAGACATTTCTGGCTTTGGCAGCTTTTCCACCCACCTTGGGCTTCTGTTTGGATCCACTATTGAATACTGCTTGCAGTATCAGAAGGCAGCCGTGCCGCAGAGAAATGCAGCAAGGGATCATCGCCCAATACCTACCTCACCTCCGTGAGTAAAGCCTGCTGCTGTGCCCTTAGATTCTCTGCTCAGCCTCATTGATAGTGGGGTACAGCTGTGTTTGTAGCTTAGCCCTTTCCATTTCCTGACTTCCTAAATCTCTAAATTTGTCCATAACATCCTAATGAAGAATTCCTGATTGAATTAGAACCTGTAAATAGACCTAAACTAAGTTTGTATATAGTTTGGGGGCGTGGCTTTCAGGAAAATAAAATCTTTTTTTTTTTTATAATTCCCGACTCGGCCACATTAATTCCCTGCCTTCCTGACACACCTCCAGTGCAGTTGTGCCCATTTGGGGTACCCAACTTAGTTACATCAGATTCACTGGAAATCAACTAGATGCTCACTAGTGAATTCCTACATAAATTATTTGTCTGATGATAAACTTCTTATGTAATTGCAATCACATAAATCTGTGTAATGGAAAGTCCTATCTAACTTCCTCAGTCATAATGTGAGGTTCTCTGCCAAAACTACTAAAATACTCTCTATTTTTGATAGGTAAATACACAGCAGGAGTCACTTTCGTAGAGGTAAAAGTTTATAGGCTGTTTGTTGTAATACTGAAATTTCATTAGAAATGATACATTAACTATCAGAAAATTCTCCCACCCCACAGAGACAGAGTCCAAAACCTTATCTCCATGATTACACACAGATAATGTTAAATGAGAATTTCCATCCTGGTGAGGGAAAGACACAAAATGCACTGAAAAGTATTGTCATCGGTCACTTAACACTGTCTGCAACAAATGCAAAAAAAAAAAATCATACCAAACAACAACTAACCAAACAAACTTCTTTTATGATGCTATACAAGTATACAAATATGGTTCTCTCTCCTCAGTATTTTCTAAGAGCATTCTATGGCACCAAGAGCTGCAAAAAAAAAGTGAAGATGGCAATCTAGTGAAAGCTGTTAAAAAGGAATAAAAGTTGTGTATGGAATCTGTACTTTTTGTAGCTAACTGTTTCCTCAAGTTTGGAATTCTAACCTGCAAGGAGTTCCTGAACACAATTACCAAGATTTTTGCAAAATTCATAGCTGTTACAGATGGCAATGGTTACACTTTCCATCACAACTGACAACAGCTGCCTGCCTGAAACACAATCAGATGTATGGAATCCACTTTCACTGCAAGCAGTAAATGGTACAATCACACTACCTCTACTGTTTTCACATCTTAAGAGTCAAAAAGAAGGTGGAGGAAAGCATAAATTGGAACAAACCAAAACTGAACTAATTCAACATCTACCTTCTGAAATACTTGAGTCTATCATCTCAAACACATACTAAAATTGTATTTACAGAGAAGACAGGAACACGCTTGTGCTGGACAGACGGCAGTGCATTGAGTTCTGTATCTCAGAAGTAAGCATTTAAAGAACAGTGTAATCACCAATCACAGGCATCCAGGAGAACACACAAGGCACAACGAGGTGCTAATGGAAGAACTCAACCTACAGCAATCATATCTTTGCAGAATTTCATGGTAACATCAGGCTGTATCTCTACCATTACTGTTAGCTGAGGATCACTGAATTCTGCACGAACATTTACACCTGCCTAAACCCTACTATTCACGCAGGTACATCCCCTCATGACAGAAACCACCTGTTTCCAAAGCAGGACAAGTAGCACTGTAGATGGTGCACTAACCTGAGTACTAAGCTTGCATCTCTTCCGATTTGTACCAATCATCTGCACCCCATTTCTCATTTCGAAGTTACTCCTGACAAGCAGCAACAACAATATATCTAAAAGAAGTGTAACAGAAGACGCACTACATTTCCACAAGACTACTAATCCATCTGCTGTCTGTGCTGCCAGGCTACTATGTCTCAGGTCCAGGCAGCTCCATGTTTGCGGAGTGCACCTGAGGTGTGCAGTAACCTGAAACATGGGAAGTCTCCTAGTGCTCAGAGGACACATACACAGTTTTGCTAAGGCCTAAGTTCCATATGCCTTTACAGTTTTACTTTCTGTTTGATAACTGTGATAGTTTAAGGTTTATTGGAATATTCTAATAAGTGAAATTGGTACTTGCCTGAATGTTCAGTGCAGAATCTAACTAAATTAGATCATTGGTTGTAAAAGAATAATAAAGTCTATATAATTTACTGGTTTGCTAAGAGGTAGAAAAAGCCAATGTATGAACGATTTGTTCTTCTTGGCTCTTGGGCACTGGCTCTGTTCGCTTCTCTCTAATTCCTACACTAACATTTCCCAGATAACATGTAAGCATTGCTGGTTTTCTGTCTGGGGAGAGAGGCTGGCTTTATCTTACTTCCAAGCTGTCTGAGTTGGTCTGGTAAATCTTAATTTGGGGTGGAGGGAGGTTCCCAACTCACCGCATTTAATTTTTGGTGCCAAACATGGGGCTAGCTCAACTGATTCATCACTAATCAATTCCAGAACCTTAGAGGTTGGAAGGGACCTCCAGAGTCCAACCCCACTGCCAAACAGGATCACCTAGGATAGTTCACGCAGGAATGCATCCAGGCAGGTTTTGAAAGTCTCTCCAGAGAAGGAGACTCCACAACCTTACTGGGCAGACTGTCCCAGTGCTCTGTCACCCTCACCATAAAGAAGCTTCCCCTCATGTTGAGGTGAGTTTGCAGAGCTGTTGCTCATTGTCTTATTGCTGCAGACCACTGAAAAAAGATTGGTTCCGTCCACTTACAACCACTCCTCAGATATTTATTGATGTTGATGAGATCTCCTCTCACTCTTCTCTTCTCCAGACTAAACAGCCCCACGATAAAGCTATTTTGGGTTTTATGGCATCTAATATACCCAGCTATAGTACAGACATTTTATAAAGAGATTGTTTCATCTCTGTATCAGCAAATTTGCTGGCCTAATATAAGGATGTTAGGGAAAGGAGTGAAATCCATGTTCACAAAGCAGGGTAATTACTGTTTTGGTTTTATGTGCTATAATAATTATAAAAATGGCACTGTTAGTGTCCCATATGAGTTAACTGAGTTGGTTCTCCCTGTGAGTGCAGGAGACTTTGCAGAACAGCTGGAACAGCTGTTTAAATCTGATCTTTGCAATTGCAATAATAGGGCTGACTGTAGTTTTGTGGGTGGCGAAATCACATACTGCTGCTTTAAGAACGCATTCCTCTCCTCACAGAAGGCGGAGGAGTAGAGGCTCTGAGTCTAAGTGAATTACAGAGAGTTGAGGGGACAGTTCCAGCTGCTCAGAGCTCTGGTAGGGGGCACCAGGCTGTTTCAGCTGGCAGCTACGTAATTCGTGTGGCAAGCGGTGCCAGCAGATCCTCCACTGCAGGTGAAGAGGGAGAAGGCAGCCTGGCTGTGCCTAAGGCTCACACCTGCCATGAAGGAGGCACAGTAGTGGCCATCATGAGTGAGGCAAGGGCATTTCGGCCCACAGCAGCTGGAATGCAAACAAGTCCTGCCAACGCGGTGGGGTCTGCCCACGGCTCACCCGTGCCCACTAAGGCTGCAGACTACCAAAACGCATCTGCTTCTGCCAGTCTGTCTGCGCCTGTGGCTAAGACTGATGCTACCCCAGTCTCTGCTGTTGCTAAAGCTGCTCCTGTTCCTCCAGATAAAGACAGAGCAGAAAAGAGATAAATCCATGTTAGATGACAGAGATCCCCTGGAGGGTACTTCTAAAACCACAGTTTTCCTAGCTTCAGCAAAAAGAAAGGCGAAAGATACAACTCCAAGAGATGGAGATTCTAAGGCAGAAGAGGATGGGCTAGGCATATCTGGCAAACCAGATGAGACAGAGGAGGAGGACGAGAAAGCTAGCCTTAGGGACACTGCTAAGGTATTGAAGCCACAATATAGCGATGAGGACAAGGGGAAAGGCTATTTGAAGGCACATGTTAAAAAGGATGAAGGTTCTGAGGAGTTTATTTCTAAATTGCATATAATTGTAAATATATTTACATATGTTTTGTAGATATGCTTGTAAATTTAGCTTTGCTGTAAAATATAGCTTCATCTTATTTACAACCCATCTGAGTTGCTCTGGTAAATTTTTATTTGGGGTTGGGGGGGAGTTCCCAACCCACCACAATAACATGGAGTTTGGTGTGCACAGGATCAAAATCTCCTTTTCCTTGACAGACCTGATATGCAGGCCCACATAAACTTCATAAATTTCAAAAACGCCAAGTGCAAGGCCCCATCACTGGCATCAGGGCAATCCCCAATGTTAGCACAGTCCGGGTGATGAACTGACTGAAAGCAACCCTGCAGAGAAGGGTGTTGGAGGATGAAAAACAGCAATATGTGCTTGCAACCTAGAAAGCCAATCACATCCTGTGCTGCATCAAGAAAGTTTGACTGCCAGGTCAAGGAAGGTGACTCTTTTTACTCTCATGAGACCCTAGAGTACAGTGTTCAGCTCTGGGGCCCAGTATAAGAAAGGCACAGATCTGCTTGACTGGGTCCAGAGGAGGGCCATGAAGATGATCAAGGGGCTGAACCATCTTCTCTATGACAACACACCGAGAGTTAGAGCTTTTTAGCCTGGAGAGGAGAAGTTGGAGACATATTATAAGCAGCCATCCAGTATTTAGAGGGCACACAGAAAAGCTGGAGAGGGACTCTTTATCAGGGAGTTTAGTGATAGGATGAGGGGAAATGGTTTCAAAGTTAAAGAGGGTAGATTTGTATTAGATGTTAGAAAGAAATTCATTACTGTGAGGATGGTGGGACACTGGAACTGGTTGCCCAGAGAAGCTGTGGATGCCTTCTCCTTGGAAGTGTTCACGGCCAGGCTGGATGGAGCCTTGAGCAACCTGAAGGTGATCCTGCCCATGGCAGGGGGTTGGAACAAGAAATCTTTGAAGTCCATCCCAATACAAACCATTCTATGATTGTAATTTTCTGGATCATGCTATAGGAAAGGAATACAAATTATGGGGATTGCATCTTTGAAAGGGAGAACAATCACAATGAACTGGTACACCCTGGATTCTGGATGGGAAGCCGGTAGACCACGCAGAATAGTTCTCTAGGCAAGATCTGACCCGTGGGCTGTGTGCTAGACATCCCACATCTGGACAGGCAAGAAAATGAAGGGAAATAAAGTTTTCTCCATTTTGTGGAAAGGGAAGTAAGAAAACATTATATCAAAATGTCTCCCATCAAGTTACTCCAGGGGTCTACAGTAGAATCAAGAACTCCAACTCACACTGTTCTTGACTTCTTCCAACACAATTCAAACCAGAAACAGAATTCAGTACCAGTGAAAGTGATTGCACACCAATTGCAAAGATCACATTGAAGTTAGTCTTTACTCATGGAATGAATAAGAGGCAAGTCATTCCATGGCAAAAGTTGTTACAATTTTTGCTCTCTATGTTTGGGATGCTATTCAAGACTTATTAAACTTCACAGCTTCTAGAAATTGTGACATCACCGGGAAAGGATCAGATGATGTCACAGAAGCAAGAGCAGATGGGATACCTAAGCAATGAAGGTATTGTCATGGATATATGGTTCATACAGCCAGAGAGGAACAGCACAGATACTGAGAACAAATAACCAGCTAATGAAAATAATTTTCTCATAAAAGGATGTTTTAAAAAATTTTCTTATGGAATAGGTATCCTCAGCTGTTTAGAGTCAAGCAAGCTGTGACTGCAGCAAGGGAACTAACAGGAATGTGCACTGTACTTTCAGTTTTACAGTCACATTGGGCTGGCAGAATGCTACCAGAGTATGACATTTAATACAGTCATAACTGTCACAAGACATATTAGATTGTTCTATCCACGGACTGTGTTCTATATATAACTGATGAGGAGTTTGCATTAAGGTTGCATTTAGAAGCCCCAGCAGTGTAGCTAACAGCCCTTTGCACTGAGTTTTTAATTATAAATAGGTTGCAAGTTTTCCTCATGATAGTAATTTTTCTTCTCCAAAAACATCAAATATTTTGATGTTGTATTTACAATAATCTTCAATGTTTACAAGGACTCCAATTTTAAAGCCTTGTCCAATTATTTTCAAAAATGAATACTAAAGGTCTTTTACTCATACAGAAGAGAAACAGAAATTAGTATGTGTTAAACAAGGAAAACTCAGTATATTATTACTGTATATTGGATTGTGAAAAAATTAGAGACTCCTTTTCCTGAGACTCATAAAGGAGTCCACCTCACACAAACAAAAAAACCTCACACTTCTGATGCAGCCCAGGTTACACTCAATGCCTCTGTCCATGGCACCAACACAGATGTTGAACAAGACTGGTCCCAGGACTGATCCCTGAGGGACTCTGCTTGTCACTGCCTCCCCTGGGACATGGACCCATTGTTAGCCACTCTTTGGGTGTGGCCATCAAGCCAGTTCTTTATCCATCTGGTGGTCCACCCATCAAATCCATGTCTCAGCAGCTTGGAGACCAGGATGTGGTGTGGGACAGTGCCAAAGGCTTTGCTCAGGTCCAGGGAAACGCCATCAGTTGCTCATCCCTCATCTATTCATGTTGTGACCTGTTCATAGAAGGCCACCAGGTTTGTTAGGCAGAATGTAGCCTGACATCTACACCTGACAGAAGACTTTCCTTTCCCAGGCAGTAAGTAAGATGTCACAAGAACAAAATATGAAATTACAAATATAGGAGGTGTGATATTTTGAAACAATCTCTAGGACTCTTATTATTGCATCTTTTGTTTGTGATTCAGAGAGCTTTCTGTATCAAAGGAACTTTTTGTACATTAGCTGTGCACTTCAGTACTCAACTGCAGCAAATCAGAAAAGTG
Source organism: Eubucco bourcierii (assembly GCA_013396675.1). Lineage (NCBI taxonomy): Eukaryota > Metazoa > Chordata > Aves > Piciformes > Ramphastidae > Eubucco > Eubucco bourcierii. The sequence continues at coordinate 1,357 of VWZE01007701.1, read as the reverse complement.
TTTTGAACAATGGAAACTAAATAGTCCAAATTAATTTATAACAGTAACTTTAGAACAGTCCTTTGTTTTTTTCTTATTTGGCACAGAACAATAAATAAGGTGTTAAACACTCAGTACATCTTTTGCAATCAGTGGAATCACTGCACAATTGCAGGAGAAACAAACAGGCTGCTTCCCTGGTGGTCAAGTAATTCACAAAAGACATCTGTTTTCCTAGAAATAGCAGTTGCAGGTTCTGAGGTATGCCACAGCTTTACCATTACTCAGGATTCTTTTGAGTTTCCTTTCAGCATTATTTGTTCCTCTGTTATTCCTAAGAAGTTGGCAATAAGCACCCAAAATGCCCTGAAAATAAGCACTGAGTCTTCAAACAAACTTCTACGCCTACTGGAACAGAGTCCAATTTACTAGTTCTGCTTTGTGGGACACTGGAGTTATGCAAAGGCTTCACTGACTTACAAACTCACAGAACATATTTGGTTGGAAGAGACCTGCAATATCATCTAGTCCAACCTTCAACCCAGCACTGAAGGATCAATGCTAAATAATATCCTTAAGTACCAGCTCCACAATCCACAAACCGCTCCAGGGATGACTCCTGGTGCAGGCCATTCCAATGTTTGATAACTCTTTCAGTGAAGAAGTATTTCCTAGTATCCAACCTAAAGTTCCCCTGGCACAGCTTGTAACCATTTCCTCTAGTCCTGTTGCTGGACACCAAGGAGAAGAGGCTGGCCCCTTCCTTGCTCCAACCTCCCTTCAGGTAGTTAGTTGTAGAGAGCAGTAAGGTAGCTCTCGTCAGCATCCTCCTCTCCAGACTGTAAAACCCCAGCTCACTCAGATGCTCCTCATAGGTCATGTGCCCTAGGCCCTTCACAAGCCTTGCTGCCCTTCTCTGGACACACTCCAACACCTCAGTCTTCTTGTAGTCAAGAGGTTCAGAATTGAACATGATACTCAAGGTATGGCCTCACCAGTGCTGAGTAGAGGGGGATGATCACCTCCTTGTTCCTGCTGGCCACCATGTTTCTAATACATGCCAGGATGTCATTGGCCTTCTTGGCCACATGAGGCACACTGCTGACTCAGACACTATCAATCAATATCTCCAAGTCCCTCTCCACAACCACACAACCACAGATCTGTAACTTACCATGGGATTGTTGTGACCCAAGTTCAGAACTTGGCACTTGGCCTTGTTGAACCTCATACAATTAGCCATGGCCTATCGGTCTGACCTGTCCAGATCACAATGCAAAGCTTCCCTACCCTCTAGCAGATTGACACACCCACCCATCTGGGTGTCAGTCATGCTGATCTAATGCAGAAACAGAGAGTTTATGTGTAAAAGTTAAAG
>VWZE01007700.1:27964-38604 GCA_013396675.1 Eubucco bourcierii | reverse complement strand
TTTCTTTCTTTCCTTCTTTCTTTCTTTCTTTCTTTTTCTCTCTCATTTTACAACTGTCAGAGGCATCAACAAGAGTGGAGGTCAAGTTTGTTTTCTTTTTTTCCTTGTAATTTAAGTATTTCATCCTGTCAGGGTTCACTTTCCAGTGACCTCTGAATTCAGCTAAGATTGCCCAAAAGAACCCAAGTGCATACAAGTGTGGGAACTCCTCTGTTTGTCACCTCTACCCGGAGCAGGGCAGCTTACCCCTGAGTCTAACGAGAAAGGTTGAGTGTGTCTGTGCTCACAGCAAAGGCTCACAGGCTCTCTTACCTCTGTGGAGCTTGTTTGTTTGGCTCAATATTGAAAAGTCTGAAAGCAGCCATTTTTATGACACAGAGTTGTTTTATATAATAGTAGCTTTTAGTGCCTTCAGTTTCATCTGTTTGAAAGGAGACATCATGCAGCTGGTTTCTGTAGAGCCAAGATGATCCCCAGGTACATTTGAAAATCTTAGGACACGCTTTTGTTTTAGGAAATACACCTGCATTACCTGACACTGCGAACAGAGTAAGACCAGAGCTAGGAAAATATGTCTCTAATTATTTTCTGTTTTTTTTTTTTTTCTTTTTCCTGCTAAGTAAAGGTTTACATTTTTTATTCCAGTGGTCTGAGATTGGAGGATATCAGTCTGACTCCCTTGGAACTCTCCATTTAAGATGAATAGGAAAGCTGCACTTTTTCCTTTTCTTTATTCTAATTTATTAATGAACTGACTGTGTACTTAGAACATGTGGGTCTGATTTGGACTGTTCAAAAACCTGCATATATGGTGAATTTATTAATGGAAAAATGATACAAGTAAATGAAGTAGTACAACCCTCATATGTTAAACAGCTGTTTTAAATATGAATATAGTGTATATGCAGTGCATGAGACCTTCAAAAAGAACTCTGTGGAATGCTGGAATTCAGTTGTACTCCATTTAGTTTACAGTGAAGGTTTGCAGATACTCTACAGAAGTTTAGAGTGAAACGAGGCAAGCACTGGATTTAGGGCAAGTTACTTGCACCGAGATACTGATCTGAGTAATTTAGTTCCTCTTCTTAGACATGAATTAGTTGTAAACAAATTCATATTTTATAAAATGACTTTATCAACCAAGTACAGCCAGATCCGTTGATGTCTCTGGATGACTCGGAGCTTTGCACCAGGGAACTGTCTGAGCTCTCGTTGATGGTAGCGGGAGATGGACCAGCTCTTCGGTGAGTGCATCTCAACCTCTTTATTTCTTTAAAACTATTGCTTCACTCTTCATTTCATTGGTTTTTAAATGGCCCTCTAGTATCCATCTAGTGAAGGTATGGCACTCTGCACTTAAGTCTGTGGACAACTTCTTGCTTTCTTTATTAACTCTCATGGATCCCTATGGCTCTGCAGATCACAGGATTAAAAATACCCAACACTGTCATGGAGTAATTCCACTCCTCAAAAGTGAGCAGGCTTCCCAAATCCTCCCAAAGTATTTCTTTGAAAACACTCTCAGTCCCAATACTGGTGCAAAAGCAGCATCAAACTATTTTCTTTCTGGCAAGAAAGTAGTTTTCATGACTTTCACAGGCCTGTTTGGGAACACTTGCACACGCCCATCAGTCTCATAAAGTCCTGCCATATGCTGATCGGTATTTCCTCATTTCCTTATTTTTTTGCTTATTGTATGCTTGGAAAACAAGCAACCAAATGAAACAAAATAGTCTCTGACTCTGTTTTCAGACTGACAGTTAGTAGCTCTGTATTTATTTAGACAGATCCTGCAGGGAGCAATCCTCTCTGGTGCTCATTACTCAGCGGACTGACATTTGCACCTTCTCTGGGAAGCTTGAAGATCACTGATCCGTGCTAAACCAGTGCATTCCAGTGAACTCTTGTGCCAAGGGGCATTAGTTCTACCACACAGAGCCTTTCAGGACAGGGAAGAAATGAAATGTTATCTGACATCAGTACATCTTCTGTGCCTTTGGCTATTGTTACAAGAAGCAGATTGAATTCACTTTTTCATTTCCTTGTCAAATGTTTAGACTTCTCAAACCCAAGGCATGCTCCTAATGGGTTCAGCAAGATTCCTGCCAAACTGCAACTGTTCAGCTCTTTAATCTGTTCAGTTGAAAACGTAGCCACCATACACTTAATGGCTATGGAGACATAGTACTGTGCAGCTTTTACTTCTGTTAAATGCCTGTCATTCTTAGACTCACAGAACCATAGAATAGCAAGGTTGGAAGGGGCCTCAAGGGTCATCTAGTTTCAACCCCTTGCCATAGGCAGGGACACCTCCCACTAGTACAGGTCATTCAAGGCCTCCTCCAACCTGGCCTGGAACACCTTCCTAGGCAACCCAGTGCCTCACCACCCTCACTGCAAACGACTTCCTCCTAACATCCACTTTCAATCTCCCCTCTGACACTTCAAACCCATTGCCCCTTGTCCTGGCATTACAAGACCTTGGCAATAGTCCCTCCCCAGCCTTCAGATCCCAGAAGGCTACTCTAAGGTCTCCTGGAAGCCTTCTCCTCTCCAGGTTGCAGAGCCCCAACTCCCTCAGCCTGTCCTCATAGCAGAGCTGCTGCAGCCCTCTCAGCATCTTGGTGGCCTCCTCTGGACCCTCTCCAACACTTCCATGTCCTTCCTGTGCTGGGGGCTCCAGAACTGCACACAGGACTGCAGGTGGGGTCTGAGGAGAGCAGAGCAAAGGGGCACAATCCCCTCCCTTGCCCTGCTGCCCACACTGCTCTTGCTGCAGCCCAGCACACAGTTGCTGTCTGGGCTGCACTCACACTGCAGCCTCAGGTTGAGCTTTTCATCAACCCTGGTGAAATTCCAGCAGCTGCATTGCCACACTGTTGTCAAGTCTGGCACCATGAGAAGTCAACTTTATGACTCACCTTCCACCAGCTGGTCAGGTCAGTACATGGACAAGTTTCTATTCATGTCTGCCCACCCACATGCATAAACATGCTCCTCATCTGCTCTCAGACCAACATTTAAAGCTCTACACAAGTCAAGGAAAATATTTTCATGCCTTGGTGGTGTGTTATGAGATAAAATTATCTGAGTGAGAAATGCTCAGATAGGATCATGCTGTTCATTTATACACCTAGGTGGAAAACTGAGATGTTTTTTAGCAAAGCTAGGGTCAGGTTTCATTTGATCCCTCAGAGACGCTATGGTGCGGGTAAAAGCTCCCTGGTTTCAACAAATAAACAACCTAAAACTCAATCATTTTAGCACAGAATTGCTTTGAGATTTGGGGTTTGAACCCTAACCCTTAGTGCAGAATTCCAGAGTCTGAATTCATCCAAACCAAAGCCAGAACAAAGGTTTTTGTGAAACTCAGGAAGCCTGAACCAACAAATTTCTCGCTAGTGCCACAGAGCCAGCTACAGAAAACCACAGAAAAACTCAAATGTAACACAAAGATGAAACGGATGGAAAATGGAAATTTTTCTGGAAATGCTTCTTTCTCCCCACAGTACTGAAGGTTCTGCAATTTCTGTTTGATCTGCTGCAAAATACACCCTGTCAGTAAACTTCCACCTAAAGTTTACTAGATGCACACCTGGCACCAGCTGCAGGACAAGGAACTACCTCATCGAAAATGGAATCTTAATCACTCACCATAGGGTAACAGGCCAGCTCTGTGTTTTTAACACATTCATGGAAAGCTATCAAATGCACTGCTCTCTGAATTCACTTCACAACATTTTTTTCCCTTCTTTTTTTTTTTTTTTTTTTTTTTTTTTTTTTTTTTTTGGATGGAAATGGAGTATTCTTGGGAAGTTCTGGAAAGTTTACAAGATGAGAGATGTAACCCAGCATCACTGTGATGAATTAGATTTGCACCATCAGACTGAATGTTGCTGTCGATTCCTTTGGGCTCTGATCATAGAATCATAGAATGGGAAGGTTGGAAGGGACCTCAAAGACCATCTAGTTTCAACCCCCTGCCATAGGCAGGGACACTCCCACTAGAACAGGTCACTCAAGACCTCCTCCAACCTGGTCTTGAACACCTCCAGGGAGGTTGGGGACACTCCACAACATTCCTGGGCAACCTGTGCCAGAGTCTCACCACCCTCACTCCAAACAACTTCCTCCCAGCTTCCACTTTCAATCTCCCCTCTGACACTTCAAACCCATTGCCCCTTGTCCTGGCATTACAAGACCTTGTCAATAGTCCCTCCCCAACCTTCCTGGAGCCCCCTTCAGAGGCACAGACACCTCCCACTAGTACAGGTCACTCAAGGCCTTGTCCAACCTGGCCTTGAGCACCCCCAGGAAGGTTGTGGAGTACAACCTCCCTGGGCAACCTGTGCCAGTGTCTCACCAACATCAGACAGGTATGTCTACCAGTCAGCAGTTACTGCAGCTCTGCTGACAGGCAGTAACTCATTAAGCTGCTGTAACAGCTATCTGTGTAAACCCCAGTACATTTAGTTAATGATTACTTGTTGGGTTTTTTTTAACCCTGCTGAGATTTCTATTAGAAGCATCCAATCTGGGATTCTGAACACAGCTGCTGGGCTTTGGAAGAAAAGGTGGAAGCCTTTCAACATTTTTTCTCATGCACAGAGAAAAAAATCACCGTTTAGAGTTTCTTTTTTTTCCCTGATGACTATCCAATGGCTCCCACACTCACTTATCCTCAGCCCATTGCAGATCCTGTTGTTATTAGGCAAGGAAAACACCAAGTTCCAGGAGCACCTTGTCTCCGTGTTCTAGCCTCCCAAATACTGCCAACCTCCCAAGTGCAGAACAAAGACTTTAGAACACTTAACCTGTGGTTACAGAACTGAACGGTTTTGTGTATATTGGTGCTATGCAAGAGCATCCACAGCACAGGATAAGCTGTATCTCTACTTAGGGGCCAAATTCTGATGCCTGCTTTCAGTGCAGTGACTCCAGTGGAATCAGCTGAATGGCTCCAGGTTTACATTCATGTAATGGAAAGCAGAATCTGACTCCCCATATGGAACCCATTTGCAGATAAGTCTGGTTGGGAGCTATACCTACAGCTTATTGAATTGTCCATTTTTCTCACTCCTTCTTTGTTTTGTTATAAGTTGATAAGCAATCTGAATGCCTGCTGAGGACTGAAGTTATTATTAACCATCTGAAAGTAAAAGCACCTAGAGAAATAGCTGAGCTATCCTATTCCCAAAACATTACCCAAGGTTCTTTCTGTTGTCACCACACAAAACTCTGATTCAAATCATCACCAGCCTGAAGGGAAAGCACAAGAGTATAAAAAAAGTATTTGCCTCTTGAAAACCTCTTCAGGACCTGCTCTGTACCCACTTGCTGGGAAAGGAATTGGCTGGATGGTGGCACACAGAGAGTGGTGATCAAGGGCACAATCCCCACCCGGATACCAGTGCCAAGTGACTCCCTCAGGAGTCAGTACTGACACCAGTGCTGTTTGACATCTTTGTCAGTGCCATGGACAGAGGAATCAGTGCACCCTCAGCAAGTGTGCAGCTGGCACCAAGCTCTGTGGCAAAGTCAAATTGCTAGAGGGCAGGGATCCATCCAGAGGGACCTGGACAGGCTGCAGAGCTGTGCCCAGGCCAACCTCAAGACATTCAACAAGGCCAAGTGTAAGGTCCTGCAGCTGGGTAGGCACAATCCCAAGAACAACTCCAGGCTGGGTGGGGAATGGTTGAGAGCAGCCCTGAGGAACAGGTCCTGGGGGTGTGGGGTGATGAAAAGCTGAAGATGAGGCTGCAGTGTGAGTGCAGCCCAGACAGCAACTGTGTGCTGGGCTGCAGCAAGAGCAGTGTGGGCAGCAGGGCAAGGGAGGGGATTGTGCCCCTTTGCTCTGCTCTCCTCAGACCCCACCTGCAGTCCTGTGTGCAGTTCTGGAGCCCCCAGCACAGGAAGGACATGGGAGTGTTGGAGAGGGTCCAGAGGAGGCCACCAAGATGCTGAGAGGGCTGCAGCAGCTCTGCTGTGAGGACAGGTTGAGAGAGTTGGGGCTCTGCAGCCTGGAGAAGAGAAGGCTTCCAGGAGACCTTAGAGTAGCCTTCTAGGATCTGAAGGTGGCTCCAGGAAGTCTGGGGAGGGACTATTGACAAGGTCTGGGAATGCCAGGACAAGGGGCAATGGGTTTGAACTGGCTGAGGGGAGATTTAGACTGGATTTTAGGAGGAAGTTGTTTGCAGTGAGGTGGTGAGACACTGGCACAGGTTGCCCAGGGAGGTGTTCAAGGTCAGGTTGGATGAGTCCTTGAGTGACCTGTACTAGTGGAAGGTGTCCCTGCCCATGGCAGGGGGTTGAAACTAGATGGTCCTTTATGTCCTTTCCAACCTTACCATTCTATGATTCTAGCTCCAGAGATTCATGTGTCTAGGAGAGCAGAGAAGGGTGTCTGGTTTGGCAACATGAAGGTTGTAATTCTTCGGAGTTGTAAAAGATCAACTAATAAAAGCTTACCTGCCTGTGCAGTGCAGCTAGGCAAATTCTGTACAGTCACTGAGTAAGTTCTACAACAGCTTAGTAAGGCTGTAGTGAACTGTTGCAACCATCCAAAACTGTTCTTTTCATGGACTAAAAGAAAAGGGAAGGGATAGAAGAAGGGAGGGAGCAGTCATCAAATGCTGTACAATTTGTATTGCACTTTTCAATCTTTTTTAGTGTTCAACTGTCTCAGGGTCTGAAGCACTTCATTTAATCAGATGTTATTAATTTTAGAAACAAATGCCATTCTGGGGTGTATTAAAAGGGGGGTGGGTCAAGAGAGGTTCTGCTTCGTCTCTGCTCTACCCTGGTGAGGCCACATCTGGAGTGCTGTGTCCAGTTCTGCCCTCCCCCTCCCAGTTCAAGAGGAACATGGAAATGCTTGAGAGAGTCCAGCCCAGAGCCACGAAGATGCTGAAGGCAATGGAACAGCTCTGTTAGGAGGAGAACCTGAGGGAGCTGGGGCTGTGCTGCTTGGAAGGAGGAGACTGAGAGGTGACCTCAGCAATGGTTATAAAGATGTCAGGGGTGCGTGCCAGCAGGCAGAGCCAGGCTCTGCTGGGTGATGCCCAATGCCAGGAAAAGGGGCAATGGTGGAAGCTGAGGCATAGAAAGTTTCATGGAAACATGAAGAGGAATTTTTTTCCCTGTGAGGGTGGCAGAACGCTGAAACAGGTTTCCCAGGGAGGATCTGGAGTCTCCCTCTCTGGAGATATTCAAACCCCACCTGGATGCTCTCCTGTGTGATTTGGTGTGCGAGATCCTGCAGGGGGGTTGGACTGGATGAGCTTTGGAGGTCCCTCCCAGCCCCTGACATTCTGTGATTCTGCCATTCTGCAATCAAATCTTCTTGCCAAGAGGACAGACCTGGGTTAAGAGCTCAGTAAAGAACAACCTTCAGTTTTCACTGTTAGTAACTCTTGGGATGCTAAGTTGACATCGTTAGACATTTTGTAGGTCTTTGTGCTGGTTTGAGGCTAATTGGAATATTTTAATGAAAAAAACAAGATTCTAGGCTGTGAAAAGCAAACACTGGTGATGTGTGCTGCACTCACAGGGTTGATTGGATGGATAAGGACAAGGACACAAATATAGATAAGACAGAAAGTCTCGTTCTCTCTAGCTGGTGTGCATCTTCTGGCCTCTCTGCTGTGTAACCTGACTCGTCATGGTTTTGGTTTTGGGTTTTGTTTTTGTTTTTTCCAAAAAATTCTATTTCCCATCAGAAGAAATTCAAGGTTGAACTTAGTCTGTTTCTAGATGTTGTAAGTTTAGGGTGAATTGGTACAACTGTGGAGAAAAGTTCCACCAGAGGACCAGAGAGAGTCCTCCAGTGACTAAGCAGTCCCAGAGGGGTATGCAGGGGATACAGTAATCTGAAATTCTCTTTACTCTTCCTCTATCTCATAGATTCATAGAATCATAGAATGGTAAGGTTGGAAGGGACCTCCAGGATCACCCAGTTCCAACCCCCTGTCATAGGCAGGGACACCTCCCACTAGTACAGATCACTCAAGGCCTTCTCCAACCTGGCCTTGAACACCTCCAGCATGGGAGCAGCCACAACCTCCCTGGGCAACCTGTGCCAGTGTCTCACCACCCTCACTGTAAAGAACTTCCTCCTAAAATCCACTTTCAATCTCCCCTCTGCCAGTTCAAACCCATTGCCCCTTGTCCTGGCATTCCCAGACCTTGTCAATAGTCCCTCCCCAGACTTCCTGCAGGCCCCCTTCAGATCCTGGAAGGCTACTCTAAGGTCTCCTGGAAGCCTTCTCTTCTCCAGGCTGCACAGCCCCAACTCTCTCAGCCTGTCCTCACAGCAGAGCTGCTGCAGCACTCTGATCATCCTCGTGGTCCTCCTCTGGACCCTCTCCCACACTTCCATGTCCTTCCTGTGCTGGGGGTTCCAGAACTGCACACAGGACTGCAGGTGGGGTCTGAGGAGAGCAGAGCCAAGGGGCACAATTCCCTCCCTTGCCCTGCTCCCTATACAAAGAGCAGACTGTCCAGTCCCTCTCTCTCTCTCCCTCCTCTCACTCTGACTGTGCAGTTGCATCAGTCTATGGGGCAGTAGGTCTAGCTGAAAACTATTCCCTAGTGTCCTGGTTTGAGGCTAATTGGAATATTTTTATGAAAAAATAGATGATAGTCTGTGGAAAGCAAACCCTGGTGATGTCTGCTGCACTCATAGGCTTGCTGAGATGGATAAGAACAAGGACACAAACACAGATAAGATGCTCAGAGAGTCTCTGTCTCTCTAGCTGCTGGCTTGGTCTGGACCTCTCTGCTAACCCAACTCATCACTCTGCTTCTAACCCCCCTTCCCCATCCTCCAAACTCATCTTGCATGTAAGGCAGATCCTGGGGTAAGGCAGAGGAGTGGGAATAAGGTGGAAGGGTGGTTGGGAGCCCCTCCTGGGGTCTCTGATTGCTGGGAGGGGAGTTGTGTTTCTGTATTCCCTTTAACTTGTCTATGTCTGTAACTATTCCTGTCTGTTGTGTCTATCTCTGCTTGTACATTGTGCTGAACTGTAAACAGAGCTTCAGTCCTTAACTTCCAGCTGGCTGAGTCTAGTCTGGGGGATTTTCATGGAGGGGTGGGGAGGGGGCAGGGAACTCCCAGACCATCAGAACTTTCCATAGCAAACCGATGACAGATTTTATTCCAGTAGTACCAACAACTCCTTTATCGCTGAAAGTGTAGTTTTAAAAAATCTATAGCTCTTCCTTAGGAGCAAAGATTTCCTTGCACAGCTGTATTGTGTTGTTTCCACACTTGTTTAAACACAAGAGCCTGATTCAGGAATGATTCATAAAACCATGCCCACGTTACACATGTGTGACCCACATGGAGAGTGCTGTGGGTTTCAGACTCGCCCTTTTATAACGATCCCAAAGAAGAACATTCTACACAGGGACACTTTTTCAATAACATTTTGGAAACCTTCACCTCAGAGGGTATCAAAAATGCCTCTCATGAGACACAGAACCACACAGGCTTCAGACAGCCCTTTGGAAAAGTTAACACCCACCTGAAAAAGCAAAAGGATTGAAATCTTCGCAACTTACTCCTTTGGGTGTGCAAGAAGCATACCTGGAAGACTGAACAGAGATTGCCTCCATTCACCTCCGTATGTGTTCACTGCACTTTAAATTCCTAATCCAAATGTGAAAGTCAGCTTGTTCTGTTGACAAGAGATTATATAAAGTCAAAAGAAATTGGAGTTGCAGCCCCCACAATCACTGGCAGCAATGAGGATCCCATTTCATATGTGATAACGTTGGGTTTGAACCTCAGTTGGATGATCAGTGCAAGACTTCTCATGTTCTCTGGAAGGCATTGGGTCAGTTTGGCTAGCAAAATGCTAGCACCAATGTTACATGTTTGAAAAAATATAACCTTTCAAAATAGTGGTAGCTCCAGGAAGGTTAACTCAAAGAAGGTTAACTCCTTTGAGTGTTCAAGAACCATACCTGGAAGACTGCGTCGAGACTTCTTCCATTCACCTCCATATGTGTTCACTGCACTTTAAATGCCTAATCCAAATGTGAAAATTAGCTCCTTCTGTTGACAAGAGATTATATAAAGTCAAAAGAAATTGGAATTATCATTGGTAGCCATGAGGATCCCCATTTTCATACATGGTAACGTTGGATTTGAACCTCAGTTGGGTGATCAGAGCAAGACTTCTCACCATCTCTGGAAGGCACTGGGTCAGCTTGGCTGGCAAAAGCCTTGCACCAATGATACATGTATGAAAAATATAACGTTTTAAACTAGTGGTAACTGCAGGAAGGTTAACTGAAAGAACAGGCATATCATTGATCACACAGTATCACAGCATCACAGTCTCACAGTATCACCAGGGTTGGAAGAGACCTCAAAACTCATCAAGTCCAACCCATCACCACAGCCCTCCAGACCAGACCATGGCATCAAGTGCCACATCCAAACCTGCCTTGAACACCTCCAGGGACGCTGACTCCACCACCTCCCTGGGCAGCCCATTCCAGCAGTCAATGACTCTCTCAGGCAAGAACTTTCTCCTCACCTCCAGCCTAAACTTCCCCTGGCACAGCTTCAGACTGTGTCCTCTTGTTCTAGTGCTGGTTACCTGAGAGAAGAAAGCAACCTCCCCCTGGCTACA
>VWZE01007699.1:636-13502 GCA_013396675.1 Eubucco bourcierii | reverse complement strand
CCTCTGCCAGTTCAAACCCATTGCCCCTTGTCCTGGCATTGCAAGATGTTGTCAATAGTCCCTCCCCAGCCTTCTTGTAGGCCACTTCAGATACTGGAAGGCTACTATCAGGTCTCCTTGAAGCCTTCTCTTCTTCAGGCTGCAGAACTCCAACTCCCTCAGCCTGTCCTCATAGGAGAGCTGCTGCAGCCCTCTGAGCATCCTCATGGCCCTCCTCTGGACCTGCTCCAACACTTCCATGTCCTTCCTGTGCTGGGGGCTCCAGAACTGCACACAGGACTCCAGATGGGGTTTGACAAGAGCAGAGTAAAGGGGCAGAATCCCCTCCCTTGCCCTGCTGCCCACACTGCTCTTGCTGCAACCTAGCACACAGTTGCTGTCTGGGCTGCACTCACAGTGCAGGCTCATGTTGAGCTTTTCATCGCCCCAGACCCCCAGGTCCTTTTCCTCAGGGCTGCTCTCAGCCATTCCCCACCCAGCCTGGAGTTGTGCTTGGGATTGTGCCTACCCAGGTGCAGGACCTTACACTTGACCCTGTCATTGAGCTGTCTGTAGACCTTTGCATTTAGAATGGCTTTAAAAGATGATCGAAAGGGTGCTGAATCAAACCCATTCTATTTTGCTTTAAATTAAGAAATAAACCCCAATGTTTGTTATTTTGGCATTCAGAATAACGTAAATAATATCAAGAAAAAGGATTAAGACACTATGTATTGTTTTTTTAAACTGTCTTTAGCTTATGAAAGATGCTTCAAGTTCTTTTTTTCACTTTATGTGCAGGACTGGAAGGATGTCTAGCATTTAGGGAGTATATATGAAAATACTTGCAAGAAAAATATGCTCTGTGTGATCAACTTGTTGTAAAAAACAGTATTTAGTCTGGGAGCTGTAGGTATGAGAAGTTCCATGTTAGGTGATCTGCATGTATTGCCATAAGCAATTGGAAAAGTTTAAATTAATTAAAAAATAAAAGTTTAACTCCTATAAAAAAATTAATTCTTACCTATTGTTGCAGGATTGGTTCAGCTTATTCAACTTGTTCAGCTTGTTAGACACTGTGTTATATCACTGCTGTGTTGAAACAAGCTGATGTGGTTTCTGTTGCAGTGATGTGTTTAGTAAACGTGACTAAGAATTTGATTAGTCAATAAATATGTCCTGGTAGTGTCTTCCTTTTGTAAGTATAACAATGCTATTTGTATTTCTCATCTGACTTGAGTTTCCTCCCAGATTCCCTGTCCCTGAAAGAGAAATTGTTCTAATGTACTTTTGATGCAGAATTTAGAATCATAGAGTGGTAAGGTTGGAAGGGACCTCAAGGATCATCTAGTTCCACCCCCCTGCCATAGGCAGGGACACCTCCCACTCTTACAGAGCACTCAAGGTCTCATCCAACCTGGCCTTGAACACCTCCAGGGAGGGAGCAGCCACAACCTCCCTGGGCAACCTGTGCCAGTGTCTCACCATCCTCACTGTAAAGAACTTCCTCCTAACATGTAGTCTAAATCTTCCCTCTGCCAGTTCACACCCATTGTCCCTAGTCCTGTCATTGCAAGACCTTGTCAATACTCCCTCCCCAGCCTTCCTGTAGCCCCCTTTCAGATACTGGAGGACTACTCTAAGATCTGCTGAAAACCTTCTGTCCTCCAGGCTGCAGAGCCCCAACTCTTGTAACCTGTCCTCATAGGAGAGCTACTGCAAGATTTCTTTGGAGCTAGAGGACTATGTTGTCGAAAGTAAAAAGCTGTTATGAATTATTAATAATCAGTTGTGAATTATTAATATTAAATTTGGTACAACTATTGTTTTTTCTTATTATTGAAAAATTTGGGAAAATTCCCTGAGATTCTTTGGATTTTTGGTCAATAGGAAGTAGTTGCACAAAGGGTATTTATAAACATAGAACTGAACAGTTCAAACAATCGGATCTTAGAAAATAGGAATGTGAAAAGAGGAACAATTCTAACTATGCTTATGGAGTGTGCTGGTTTGAGGCTAATTGGAATATTTTAATGGAAAAAATTATAGGCTGTGGAAGGAAAACAAAGGTGATGTCTGCTTCACTCGTAGGCTTGCTGAGATGTATAAGAATGAGAACAAAAAACATGGATAAGACAGAGTCTCTCAGGCTTGGAGAGCTCTCTAGCTTCTTGCTGTCTCGTCTCTGCTTAATAACCTCACTAAGCTCTTTCATTCTAACCCCCCTGGCCAATCCTTCAAACTCACCTTGCATGTAAGGCAAACCCTAGGGTAAGGTAGAGGGGTGGGGAGAAGGTGGAAGGGTGGTTGGAAACCCCTCCTGGGGTCTCTGATTTCTGGGAGGGGAGTTGTGTTGCTCTATTACATTTAACTTGTACATTTCTGTAACTATTCCTGTCTGTTGTGTATATCTCTGCTTGTACATTGTGCTGAGCTGTAAATAGAGCTTCAGTCCTTAACTTCCACCTGGCTGAGTCTAGTCTGGGGGATTTTACAAGGTGTGGGGGGGGCAGGGAACTCCCAAACCATCACATGGAGTTTGATGTGTTAACTGTAGCATATTTACTTGTGATGCATTGATCCCTGAGTAAAGTTCCTGTACAAAGATGCTTCCAGACCCACGATTATGATTCTGGGGTGAAATACCAAATATTCCAGGCAGAGGGAGGGAGAACTGGGTTGCTTCTAAGCTGCTGGTTCAAGCCTCGAACACGTGGCCACTGTGATTCCCAGTTAAAGGAGCCATGAATGAGGTGCTGCTCCCAGTGGACGGCCATGGCAGAAAGTCGAGGTTTGTACATCACCCTCCTATTAAATACATCATTTTGAAAATGGAACTGGCCAATAGGCACTGGCATCATTGTTTTGGTCAGTGAATTCAAAGCTTCGTGCCCCCTGTGACCACACAGACATGTTGAAGAGCAGCACAAGACTCCTGATTTGGTGGTGTGAAGCTCCTATCCCTCAGGGCCAAACCCTCCATTGTTTACTCATCCACTCAGCTCCTGGACCTGCAACAGGAGGAGGAGAGCAAGAGTCAAACCAGTCTGGCAGGATTTATGCCCTACCAGGATAGACTATCAGCAGACTTTGAGCCCAGACCTCAATTTAGACTTTCCTTATGGGGGCTTTTGTTCTGACCAGCCTTGCAGAGACCATCAGATGTTAGTAGGAAAGCAGATACAATGTTTGTTTTCCTGAGTCCACTTTCAAAGCTGTCTCAACTTTTTACTAGTGGGAGGTGTCCCTGCCTATGGCAAAGAGTTAGAACTAGGTGGTCTTTGAGGTCCCTTCCAACCTTACCATTCTCTGATTCTATGATTATATGAAGTGAAGCTTTACTGTATTTGGATTAGGATCTCAGTTACATACAACCCAAGATAATTTCTGGAGGTGTCTGACTCCTTTAGGCTGATATTAACCAGGTTTCTGTGCAATCTCATTCCTCTCCCTTATTCACAAATGGACAGATGAATGAGAAGCTGATTGCCTTACAGCTTACTTTGAAGACGCTCTTCTGGCATTCATTCTCTCGGTCTACCTCCTGCAGAGATTCATGCAGTACTGTCCCCACACACAGCTGGCAGTGTGTAGTTGTCCCATTCCACTCTACTACTGGGTAGACAGTGAACCTGTCATAGAGAGAAACCTGTGCTGCAGTCCCAGCAGGAGTTTGTTGGAACAAATGTGGTCCCGCAGAGCTCAGCACACCGTGGGTGGAATTGTTACTGTAGGGCTGAAGAGAAAGATAAAATTTCAAGAAGGAAGCTGTCTTCTCTCATGATGCTGTTCAGGGAAAGTGTAGAATGCAATTATCACTGATGTGATCTTTCAGATGATTTAGCTTTATGCTTTTAAACTTTTTGTCAGTCAGGTATATTCATGCTTGGTTTTGATTTGCCTTGTTACTGTCTGTGTAGACTAAATGATGACCATTACTTTTACTATTAGAATCAGCAGTGCAATTGCAGAGGAAAAAGCCACAGCTATCAGGCAGACATAAAAGAAAAGTTTCTTGGTTTGATGTTCAACTTGTCATGCCTTTTTTCTCATTGGGTCAAAAATCTTCCTTTGTTCTTCTGAACATTTTAGGAATTAGGCTACATAGAAATGACACTTGCTGCTGAATGTGGAGGTACCTAACTTCAACTGTCCCCGGAGTAGAACTCACCAATGACATGAATAAATGAGGAGGCTTTTCATATCTGTGAGAAGCTTACAAAGCAGCTTGAACTCACTGACAATTGATGCCTAATTGGTTGAGATTTAAAGACTTTAAGACAACATTCATTTGTGCTGCCTTCTCCCACTTTTTCGTATTTCTGTGAAATACAAAGAGTTTTCTAAGGTTAACTCAATGATAGTTTGATATACAGAAAATAGTGTTTTATATATACAGAAAATAGTGTTTTATATATACACAGAAAATAGTGGTTTATATATGTTATATATGTTTGTGCACATGTATATATAAAAAGAGGGAACTAGGTTTAAGAAGAAATAAATCTCTATTACTTGAGGTTTTGGAATTGGACAGTTTATGGCTTGAGTGTAAGTGAAATCTCAATTTCAGAGGCTACTATTTAGCATAGTTGTAACTACCAGTCCTTCAAAACAGATCCCCCTTCTTCCATATAAATTCACACTCACTTTTGTAGCTGGGTGGTGTAAGTGTGCTAGGGAATGCCTATTTCTTCAGCCCTTGTTGGAGAGGGTTTGTTTCAAACTCAGCTGATAGAACCTTCTGAGGCAAAGACCCTCGTTGAAGATGGACAATTTGTGGTCTGTGTGCACAAATGAGCATTTATAGAATCATAGAATGGGAAGGTTGGAAGGGACCTCAAAGATCATCTAGTTCCAACCCCCTGTCATAGGCAGGGACACCTCCCACTAGTACACTTCAAGGTGTTTGATAAAAAGTCCCCTACACTTTCCACTGTTGTTAAGATTCCGTTTTAGACAATTGCTTTGAAGTGTAAGATAGTAAAAAAGGGGAGGGTGGAATTGTATTGAAACCTCTGTACACAAGTAGATGAACATGGAAAGGCTTTAGAGTAGGTTAAGTACATTTTCTACTTGTATCTCAAGTTATTGCAGCTATTGACAATCAAATTTTTTTATTTTTTTTTAAATTGAGCAGTTCTAGGAAATCAAAAGGTATTGTAAGAGCTGGTATGCAAAATACTAGCTTTGAAATAGTGAGATCTGAATAGCTGTGCCTTCTACAAGCTGTGTTTCTCAAGCTTTGCAGAGGATTGTTATGGCTGATGGATAAGATTCTCTCTTAGCAGAGAATGTCAGAAACACTCCTTTCTTGGTTCCATTCCAGTGTTGGATAATAAGAACATAACTAATTCATCATTCCTCCACAGATTTCCAGTAATCTGTTATTAATGCTTGTATTCAAGTAAATATAACTAAATCTGACAGATGTGAAAACTGTTGCATTCACATCCCAATGATGCAGTGAGGTGTAAAAAAAAAAAATATATATATAAATGTCTGGGAACTGTGAAGTGTAGCCTTTTGCAAAACCTAATGACAGTGTCTAACTTGGTGATGAAAACACATTATTGTGAATGTCAGTGCACAGAGAATTGTTTAGACAGACTGCAGTGATGATTGTTAAAGAAATATCAAGAGCAATAAAATACAGACAACAATCTTCCATTGGTTTTGTTATAATTCAAATATGTTATCACCTGTGTAATATCATTTCACACAGAGAATCACTTTCAATGTGACAGGTGATTCTTCAAAAAGAACTCATGAGGGAAAGGGCTGCTCTTGCTTTTAATATCTTTAACACCTTAATATGTGTAAAATGACCCAGACTAGAACTCAGCCAGCTGGAAGTTAGGGACTGAAGCTCTATTTACAGCTCAGCACAATGTACAAGCAGAGATATACACTATAGACAGGAATAGTTACAGACATAGACAAGTTAAAGGTAATACAGAAACACAACTCCCCTCCCAGAAATCAGAGACCCCAGGAGGGGCTTCCAACCACCCTTCCACCTTCTCCCCACCCCTGTACCTTACCCCAAGGTTTGCCTTATGCACAAATGAGCTTGGAGGATTGGCCAGGGGCGTTAGAAGAAAAGTGGTTAGTGAGATAACTCAGCAGAGAGGAGAAAGAGCCAGAAGCTAGACCGCCCAAGAGGTGTGCCCCTACAGATAGACTGACTTATCCAATGTTTTGATTTCTTCTCTTAAACATCTCAGCAAGCCTATGAGTGAAGTAGACATCACCATGTTTTCCTTTCACAGCCTATAGTGTAATTTTCTCTATTAAAATATTCCAATTAGCCTCAAACCAGCACAATATGGATGCTAGCATATATTTTACCTACCAATCCTAATGTTATGGCAATCTGAAATGAAAGAAACTTTAAATATATTAAACTCTTCTTTTTATTTGTGTGTGGGGTTCAAGGCTCCTACTGATAGTCACTAGTAATTAAAAGATCCACTTCTGAACAGACATGATGGAGACACTACTCATACCTAGTGGCAGCATGTTAATAAAGGGAGTGTTTGGTTGTATCTTTTCTTTGCTTAGTGAAATTAAAAAAACCTCCCTATCCCCTTCCGTGCTTCTGTGAAACAACTAAATACAAAGAAAGACAGAAACTTAAAATCAGGTCTTAAGAGATGAGCTTTTACACTGGTTATGTTGCATGCCTGGCAAACTAGGATGGGTTTAAAGATGTTAAACTCTTATGATCGAGTCACGCACAGGACTTTGTTCTGTCTTTTTGAATTTGTTTTATTTCTTCAGTTCAGTGAACCCCTTCTAGTGTTACTTAACATAGAATCATAGAATGGGAAGGTTGGAAGGGACCTCAAGGGTCATCTAGTTCCAACCCCCTGCTACAGGCAGGGACACCTCCCACTAGTACAGGTCACTCAAGTCCTTGTCCAACCTGGCCTTGAACACCTCCAGGGGGGGAGCAGCCACAACCTCCCTGGGCAACCTGTGCCAGTGCCTCACCACCCTCACTGCAAACAACTTCCTCCTAACATCCAGTCTAAATCTCCCCTCTGCCAGTTCAAACCCACTGCCCCTTGTCCTGTCATTGCAAGACCTTGTCAATAGTCCCTCCCCAGCCTTTCTGTAGCCCCCTTTCAGATATTTGAAGGCTCCTCTAAGGTCTCCTGGAAGCCTTCTGTTCTGCAGGCTGCAGAGCCCTAATTCTCTCAGTCTGTCCTCACAGCAGAGCTACTGCAGCAGTCTGAGCATCCTCGTGGCCTCCTCTGCACCCATTCCAACACTTCCATGTCCTTCCTGTGCTGAGGGCTCCAGAACTGCACACAGGACTCCAGGTGGGGTCTGAGGAGAGCAGAGCAAAAGGGCAGAATCCCCTCCCTTACCCTGCTGGCCGTGCTTCTCTTCATGCAGCCCAGGACTCGATTGCTGTCTGGGCTGCACTCACACTGCAGGCTCATGTTGAGCTTTTCAGCAACCCAGACTCCAAAGTCCTTTTCCTCAGGGCTGCTCTCAGCCATTCCCCATGCAGCCTGTATTTGTGCTTGGGATGTGTGGGGAAATATGATGCGAATGTTGCATTTGAGGTGGTTGGTATGTTTTGGTCAAGTTCTACTTAATGACAGCAAGGATCTCTCGTATACAGGGCTGTTTTTTTCTTTCACTTCTCTTGTGATAAACATAACAGTTGAAACAGTCTGTCTGAATGCTGCTGGTGAAGTCATCTTCTCTTTTCTCCCTCATTTCTTCCTCCACCTTGCTTTGCCTGCGTCGCTCGGTATTGTTCTAATCAATTGTGCGTTGCAGAAAGGTTAAACTTCTCATTCTTGCTTTTTAATCTGAACTATATATGTTCATAGGTAGTTTCCACATTTATGATCCCAGATTTTTCTGGTGTTCTCCAAAGTCTACCTTTCCTACAGAGACTAGATAAGAATTCTGAAGTTAAGTAGAAATGCAAGGTTTAAAAATAAAAATTCTGAGTGTGGCAAAAATGAAGGGAAGAGGAGGTGCACATTCTTGTATTTTATATTTAAAATAAAAACCAAACCAAGACCAAACCACCACAACAAACTCTGTCTCCAGGAGATAAGGTCAAAAATGATTGCTGTCACACAAAGAGTGAGCTTGAATACTGTTGAAGGCAGCCAGAAAAAGAGCTCATGTGATGATCAGATTATGCCCTTAAAGGACTAGTGAAGGAGATTTGCTGAGTTTTTCAGAATCAAAACTTGAAGATAGACATGGTGGAGGAGTAGAGAGCCAGATTAAGAGAGGCTGTGGGAAATGAATGAGACAACCAATTGAGTCCTGGGCTGCAGGGCAAGGGAGGGCATTCTACCACTTTGCTCTCCTCAGACCCTATCTGGAGTCCTGTGTGCAGTTCTGGAGCCCTCAGCACAGAAAGGACATTGAACTGTTGGACCGGGTCCAGAGGAGGCCACCAAGATGATCAGAGGGCTGTAGTATCTCTGCTGTGAGGACAGGCTGAGGGAGTTGGGGCTCTGCAGCCTGGAGAAGAGAAGGCTTCGAGGGAACCTGATAGCAGCCTTCCAGGGTCTGAAGGGGACTACAAGAAGGCTGGGGAGGGACTACTGACAAGGTCTTGCAACAACAGGGCAAGGGGCAATGGGTTTGAACTGGCAGAGGGGAGATTTATTTAGACTGGATGTTAGGAGAAAGTTCTTTACAGTGAGGGTGGTGAGACACTGGCACAGGTTGTCCAGGGAGGTTGTGGTTGCTTCCTCCCTGGAGGTGTTCAAGGCCAGGATGGATGAGACCTTGAGTAACCTGTGCTAGTGGGAGGTGTCCCTGCCTATGGCAGGGGGTTGGAATTAGATGATCTTTGAGGTCTCTTCCAACCTTACCATTGTATGATTCTATGATACTATAACTGGGAACAAGATGAGGAATGTTGAGGAAATTTTAGGCTCATTGTAGCTGCAATGAAGCTACAGAAGAAATGCATTTGTTGTAGGAGATGATGGTCAAATACAGAGAGCAGGGATGACAGTATACTGTGTCTAGTAAGTAGACATCATTTGCATCCTTCATTGGATCTCTGCAATTATTGAAAATCAAAACTTTAAGGAAAAAGTAGCCTTTTTTTGTACCTAATATCACGTCTGCTTAGTGTGCTGCCCAGTATACGGTGAGTTTAGTATTATTGCTTTTTCCTTTCTCTCCCTCCTCCATGATGGCAAGAGCAGTAATGGCTTTCATAAAATATGTTTATCATGTTTTAAGGCACGTGCTGTTCTCCTCATTTATGAATGTGGCCTTTGACACTTGCAGCTTGTTCTTTTCAGAAGTGCACTTTGTTGGCAGTTAAGTTATCTGGGATTTGAGAGAAGTAGGATTGTATCAGGCGAACTAAGTTGAAAAATCAGTTGAATGCGGGATAATAGAGAGTTTTCCTAATGCAAATGAAGTATTTCCTAGACAAAAACATCAGCAGATTTTTTTGACTTTTAATGGGAATATTTCATTTTGGAAGCCTAAATTACATTTGATGTGTTATTTTGTGCTTTCTCCTACTTGAGCTTCTTGCTTAAATTGTGATTAGAGTGGTAGTTCAAAGATACAATTCATAGTGAAGCCTGCTCAGCATAATAGATAGGAGGCTAAAATGCAGCTTCTTGGCTCTGGTTCAGCAGAACAGTGTTTGTTTGGTTTGAAGCTGCAGCAACTGCTATTTGTAACAAATTATTACACAGATGTAGGTACTTACAGGCTATGACAGATTAATTATAAATAGATTATTATTACTTTCTGAAAATGTATTGAAATGATATATGATACTGCCATAGATTATTCCAAAGGAATATGTCATATGCCTGTGCTTTATTCTGTTATAATATCTAAGCAGTAGCAACTACTGTTGTGGCTATAATTCACTGCTGCTGGCAGGTTAAGTTTTGGGTCTGTATGACTTCAAATCATGGACTGTGTATTTGTCACACTTAATCTGTGTTTTTGTGGCTTTTCAAGCAAATTGTGTCTTTGAAGTGAACATTGGCAAAATAAAGTTTCCTATGAAATAGGAAATACTGCATTTTTAAACAAGCATTTGGTATTTTTTGGAGTAATGCAAAATGGGCAATGCAGAAAGTTCCTTGCTGTTTGTTATTTGTGGGTTTTATTGTCATGCATGAGGGAACCAGGAGATACAGAATCACAGAATGGTAAGGTTGGAAGGGACCTCAAGGATCATCTAGTTCCAACCCCCTGCCATAGGCAGGGACACCTCCTGCTAGTACAGGTTACTCAAGGCCTCATCCAACCTGGCCTTGAACACCTCCAGGGAGGGAGCAGCCACAACCTCCCTGGGCAACCTCTGCCAGTGTCTCACCACCCTCACTGCAAACAACTTCCTCCTAACATCCAGTTTCAATCTCCCCTCTGCCAGTTCAAACCCATTGCCCCTTGTCCTGTCATTGCAAGACCTTGTCAATAGTCCCTTCCCAGCCTTCCTGGAGCCCCCTTTCAGATATTGGAAGGCTACTCTAAGGTCACTTGGAAGCCTTCTCCAGGCTGCAGAGCCCAAATTCTCTCAACC
Source organism: Eubucco bourcierii (assembly GCA_013396675.1). NCBI lineage: Eukaryota > Metazoa > Chordata > Aves > Piciformes > Ramphastidae > Eubucco > Eubucco bourcierii. The sequence continues at coordinate 2,974 of VWZE01007699.1, read as the reverse complement.
TGTCCTCATAGCAGAGCTGCTGCAGCCCTCTGAGCATCTTTGTGGCCCTCCCCTGGACCCGCTTCAACAGTTCCATGTCCTTCCTGTGCTGGGGGCTCCAGAACTGCACACAGGACTCCAGGTGGGGTCTGACGGGAGCAGAGTAAATGGGCAGAATCCCTTCCCTTGCCCTGCTGCCCACACTGCTCTTGATGCATATTTTAGAGAGTTTGATTTTAAAGAAAATTGGATATACTTATTTGATTTGGTGTGGCTTTGTTTTTTTTTTTTAATCCTGTTAAATATTCTACATGAAATATAAAACCTTATGTTGCAAATAATCATTCTGTAGTCCACAGTGCAGTTGTTCTTGAGGAGCTGGTTGTATAAAATAGGAGACTCTAACTCCAGTAGGGCAGAGATCATTGCTTTGGTCTCAGGATGAATAGTAATGATAAAATCAATGTTTAGTGCCTATGTTTCACCAGGTTAGAAGAGTCAACCACTTGATGTGTTAGTTGGGCAGAGGTGATTATGCTAAAGAGTTTGTATTTGATACCCTTGAGGACTGTGGAAGAGAAGGCATGGGCTGGTCTATTATAAGGAAAAGAATTACAACACAATAAAAAAAGCATACAGGTGGTCAAACCCAGCTGGAGAGTGGGGAAGACACAGGACAAGGAAGAAGGAAAACTGGAAGAAATAGCAAGCAAGAGGTTGATCAAGAGAAAATTAGATGTGTGGACTCTTAAAGTGAAGTGGACTTCTATGTGACAGGACATGTTGCTTTGATTCTAACAATTAGCAGATGTGTGACTGGCAGCAGAGCTTACTCTTCTATATTTTATCAACTAAAGCAACCCCCATTCTGGAGCAGCACTACTACAGACTACATTCTGTAGCCAAAATGGCTTCTCAGTTTTTTCACTTTCTCTCCTTTTGGTCTTTAGAACATGAGGTGTTGTGTTTTGGTTTCCAGAAAATAGCACAGCACAACCTCTCCTCTTGGTCTTTTCGTGAGTACAGTTCATTTGATGTGAAAAGAAGGAATCTGAAAAATGAACAACAGCCAGCAGTATGAATGAGTGTACTATATTGAGGTTAACTTACTATATATCTTAAATATAAAATACTTGCCCAGTTTCTTTTATTGTACTGGGGGGAAAAAAAAAGATCTCCAATGCCTTCTAAAAGTCTTATTTACGGCAGGTTTTAAATTACATTCTTAAATCTAGAATTTATATTGATACCAGGAAGACTTTAATGGCTGTTGACTGCTGAAATAGTATTTAAATTCAGTGTTAAATATTCCATTTAAGAGGACATTTATGGAGTAAAAAGAACACTGTGACTCCTTCCTTTTCTATAATTAATAATTTTGTCATGTGCCTTCTCTATGCCTCTTCAGTAACCATGACTCACCTTAATACCAGAGTTTGACATTAGAAGTCTCTCTAGAGAGGAAGAAAATCATTTAGAAATGAGCTGGATAAAGGTTATTAAACCAACACTTAAAATTCTAGCCCTGCACATTTTCCTTTACCCCTAATTAAATGCCAAGAACAGCAAGGTGGAATTTTCAGTATATACATATGCTGGAGGTAGCCTTGTCACAGGGACATTTCCTACAGGGAACTGAAACTTTATTCCTGGCAGCCACATCATCTTGTTTAGGTATTTGGAATTCTGTTTTACCAAAACAGGGAAGAAATCTTGGCAATTAAGTGCCATAAACCTCCATGTACATAAGTAATGCCATTCTTTCCTTAACTTTTCTTGCATGGGTCAGGTTTTTAGATTAAGTTGTCTTACTGACTTCAGTAGTACTGTTTGCCTTTACTTTTACAAACTGCATGAGTAAAGTTTGTAGTAGTGGATCGATGCTGTGTATATGCACTACTTACAAACTTCTCATCTGTCATCTCCCAGAAAGCCCCAGGACTAACTTGAATGCCAATATCAATGATACATGGAACAGTGTACTAATCTTCTGAAAGAATGGGACATTTTCAGTGTGGTGAAAAAGCCTTTGCACCCCAACATTTTGTTTTACTCATAGAATGGTAAGGCTGGAAGGGAACTCAAGGATCATCTAGTTCCAACCCCCTGCCATAGGCAGGGACAGCTCCCACTAGTACAGGTCCCTCAAGGCCTCATCTAATCTGGCCTTGAACCCCTCCAGGGAGGGAGCAGCCACAACCTCCCTGGGCAACCTGTTCCAGTGTCTCACCACCCTCACTGTAAAGAACTTCCTCCTAACATCCAGTCTAAATCTCCCCTCTGCCAGTTCAAACCCATTTGTGAAGGTTTGGGAGTTCCCCACCCCCACCCCCCCACTTTGTAAAATGACCCAGACTAG
>VWZE01007698.1:33083-49684 GCA_013396675.1 Eubucco bourcierii | reverse complement strand
ACCATTCTATGATTCTATGATTCTATGATTATTATTCTGTAATCACCATGAAATGTGTGACTGGGTTTTTAATGAGAGCTGAATAGATATTACCTTCACTCTTCCTCACACTGCCAACCTCTAATAAAGCTATTTTATGTGGAGACTAGTGTGGAGCAAGAAATATGGAGGCTTCATCCTGGGAACAGTATGTAATTCATGCACTAGTAAATTATAGTATATTCCTTGCACAAGATACCTTTAAGGGGCTTTTAAAAAAATGTATGTGTCTGAATACTTATATATCTAGTTTACAGATGAATTTTATGCACACTGGTTTGAGTTTGCTGTGTTTTCTGGTTTATTCTGTTGAAATTAATAGATCTCTTTATGTCTAGCTTGTGTTATCTATACCTTTCTTAAGCCCATTTTAATGAAGGAAAACAAAAATATTCTCTTCTAGTCCAGGCTTTGCCCTCTGTACTGGCAGTTTGTGTTTCTCTTGGTCGCTTTTACGTACAGGAATGTAGGTCTGGAAGATGGAAGGAAGTGAGGGTGGTGAGACACTGGAACAGGTTGCCTAGGGAGGTTGTGGAGCACAGAATCACCCAATGTGATCTGTGATCACATTGGGTGATTCTGTGCTCCACAACCTCCCTGGAGGTGTTCAAGGCCAGGTTGGATGAGGCCTTGAGTGACCTGTTCTAGTGGGAGGTGTCCCTGCCTATGGCAGGGGGTTGGAATTAGATGATCCTTGAGGTTCCTTCTAACCTTACCGTTCTATTATTCTATGATAAGATGTTCTTGCAGTTTGTGTTTCTCTTGGTGGGTTTTACTTAAAGGAATGTAGGTCTGGGAAATATTCTCGTAGTTTGTGTTTCTCTTGGTGGGTTTTACCTACAGGAATCATAGAATCATAGAATTGTAATGTTGGAAAGGACCTCAAGGATCATCTAGTTCCAACTCCCTGCCATAGACAGAGACACCTCCCACTAGTACAGGTCACTCAAGGCCTCATCCAAGCGGGCCTTGGACACCTCCAGGCAGGGAGCAGCCACAACCTCCCTGGGCAACCTGTGCCAGTGTCTCACCACCCTCATTGCAAACAACTTCCTCCTAACATCCAGTTTCAATGCAGGTCTGGAAGATGTTCTTGCAGTTTGTGTTTCTCTTGGTGGGTTTTACTTACAGGAGTGTAGGTCTGGAAGATGGAAGGTCTGGAAGTGAGGATGGTGAGACCCTGGAACATGTTGCCCAGGGAGGTTGTGGCTGCTCCCTGCCTGGAGGTGTCCAAGGCCAGCTTGGATGAGGCCTTGAGTGACCTGTACTAGTGGGAGGTGCCCCTGCCTATGGCAGGGGGTTGGAACTGGATGATCCTTGAGGTCCCTTCCAACCTTACCATTCTATGATTCTATGATTCTATGTTTGCTTGCTTTCTGTATTAACAGATTAGGCTTTTACTGCTGCATGCACCCAGAAGCTGCACTTGATCTAGGAGACAAAAAGATAAATTACTCCACACACAGGGTATTGAACTCCTATCACCATATTGTGATATATTAATTCTTCTTTAATATGTTTATCCTCACTGTGTGCCTGTGAGATAGGGAGGCTAAGTCACACTTATCTCAACGACAGGGGATTAAGGCGCACACAAACTACCCTAAGCAACTTCACAAAGGCTGTGAAGGAGCTTTGTAGCAAAAGAGTCCTGAGTAGTGCTGGTGAGTGTGGGATCACCTCCTGGTCCAAGGCTTCAGCTTTTGCCTCTGCAGCTGTGATTTCCTTTGCCTAAATGAAATTCCATCTGAAATAACCCAACAGTTGTAACCACAGCTATTGTCGCCTGCAAGCCCACCGAGGGATTTTCAATACCATATTGCCAAGCATGTAATTCCCCTTCATTTTCCCCTGGTGCTCTTGCTGGTTTGAAGCTATTGACCAAGTCTCTTGATGGGAACACAGCAACATTAGTGGCCTATTTGAATATAAACAAGATTAGAAAAAGGAGATGTGGCAGCTGATGATTGTGGATGGATTTTGAGCATGTAGAGAGAAAAGTATCTTCAGTGTCATCCAAAGGATGGCCAAAAAAGGAGAAAATGAACAATGCCTATCAGGGAAAAGTTCCCCAGCATAGCTGGCTGCATTGAGGTTGGTGAATAGCTTCCAGAGAGGAGAAATGGATGCTCAGGTGCTGAAACAGTTTGAAATGAAGCTGATGAATGTGTTCAGAAAATAATTTGTGATTAAAGCAAGGGCTGTTCCAATGCTGGTGTTTGTTCCCGTGAAAGAAACTGATACTTGGTAATGAATCCCTTCCCAAACTGGCAACCTAAATACTGATGCCTGTTTGCAAAATGGTGCACACAGGGTAGCTTAGGGTTTACCCTTGGGCAGCAGGAACTATCAGTTGTTTCTCCCAGATCCATGTTTACTGTTGACAAAACAGTCACCCTTATTCTTGTAGTCAATAACTTTAATACCTTCATTTTTTTTAGAAAAAAAAAAATTCCACCTTCCCATTACTTTTTTTCCAACCTTATCTGCTCTCAAAAACACAAGACAAAGTAACCTTCCTGAATGTAAGCAGCTCTTGAAGTTTCCTTAAGCTCCTCTTGCCTCCTTGTGTGCACTGAGTGACCACAGGATCTTTAGGTGTACTTTAGAAGTAATTACTGTTGTGGCTGTCCCCTCCTCGAGGCTATTGAACCGAGCAGGACATCTTCTTGTGTTCAGCTAGGAACAGCAAAGCCACAGATACAGAAATCCAATCATCTCACCATGCTAAGCACTGCAGCTTCTTTGCTTTTAACCTATAGATCTTAGTGTAAAATTCCTGCAATTTCACCTTCCTTTACTATTGCCTTTTTCCTCTCCTGTTGTCATAGAATCATAGAATCACAGAATGGTAAGGTTGGAAGGAACCTCAAAGATCATCTAGCTCCAACCCCTGCCATAGGCAGGGACACCTCCCACTAGTACAGCTCCCTCAAGGCCTCGTCCAGCCTGGCCTTGAACACCTCCAGGGAGGGAACAGCCACAACCTCCCTGAGCAGCCTGTGCTAGTGTCTCACCACCCTCACTGCAAACAACTTCCTCTTGACATCCAGTTTCAATCTCCCCTCTGCCAGTTCAAACCCATTGCCCCTTGTCCTGTCATTGCAAGCCCTTGTCAATAGTCACTCCCCAGCCTTCCTGCAGCCACCTTCAGATATTGGAAGGCTACTCTAAGGTCTCCTGGAAACCTTCTCTTCTCCAGGCTGCAGAGCCCCAACTCTTGTAGCCTGTCCTCACAGCAGAGCTGCTGCAGCCCTCTCAGCATCTTCGTGACCTCCTCTGGACCTGCTCCAACAGTTCCATGTCCTGCTTGTGTTGGGGGCTCCAGAACTGCACACAGGACTGCAGGTGGGGTCTGAGGAGAGCAGAGCAAAGGGACACAATCCCCTCCCTTGCCCTGCTGCCCACACTGCTCTTGCTGCAGCCCAGCACACAGTTGCTGTCTGGGCTACTCTCACACTGCAGGCTCATGTTGAGCTTTTCATCACCCCACACCCCCAGGGCCTTTTCCTCAGGGCTGCTCTAAGCCTCAAGTTGTGCTTGGTATTGTGCCTACCCAGGTGCAGGACCTTACACTTGGCCTTGTTGAATGTCATGAAATTGGCTTGAGCCCACCTCCGCAGCCTGTCTAGGTCCCTCTGGATGGATCCCTGCAAGTCTACTGTGTCCTTTCCTAGTTCTTTCTTTCCCTCGTTTAAAGGCACAGCTGTCACCGAGCTGCCCCTTGCTCATCAGCAGCAAAGCCACCTTTCAGAAAGATCTGCTTGCTTTTTGCTGTGTCTGAAGTCAGTCAGAGTTAGCCTTGTCACCCTTTCTGAGAGCCCCATCATTGGCTGTAACCCCCTGGTTGACTGCTGCGTTATGCAGAACGAGGCAGGCTGCGAGGATGTCAGATGCAGTATTGAGTCCACGCTTTGACAATTGGAAGAGACACCACGAATGAGATTTCACAATCCCAGAAGACCTTCTAGTGATCAATGAATTCTGAGTAAGTGAACTAGTGAGTGAACTTCTGCTGGTATAAGGGTAAAATCAAATTAGATCCATCAGCTGTTTCTGTCCTAGATAGCCACTGTCGCCTGGAAATTATACAATAAAAAAGTAACTAAATCTGATGTATGAGACAGGGGATCAATGGTGTGTTAGAATAAATGCAATGTAGCAGTAAATCAGGCACCTAAAATACAAACCCTGCTCTAAAATTCTTGCCAATGAAGAGACATTTGCTAGGTACAAAATTCATGAAAACTGAGGCTCAGCAGCCTGCCTGGGGAATAAATCTTTTCCAAAGTTGACTTAGCAAACTACTGAAGTTATGAGCCTGAGCTTTGATACACTAATGCGACGCGATACAGAGCAGCATTCTGATGTGAGGATGCTTGTCTCATTATTAATAATTGACACAGCACATGATGTTACTCACTACAGGAGCCTATTAAGTGAGCCTTGGTAGCAGGATGCAGCTGCAAGGGAATAGCCTGTCCTAAAACACAAGGCAAAAGGCTTCCACTCACCTGTGTCATTGCCATTCAGTGTCCACCTGCCGTGACAGGAGTAGGTTTCTGTGCTCAGTTTGGAGGGCACCTTCTCAAAGTCTATACCTGAGTCTTCTTCACTGTCCCAGCTTTTACATTTAATTACTGCAGTTAGGAGAGGAGTGGAGCCACTGCCTGTATTACTGCAGTTAGGAGAGGAGTGGAGCCACTGCCTGTATTACTGCAGTTAGGAGAGGAGTGCAGGCACTGCCTGTAACTAGCATTTATTAAATGGTATTCCTGTGTCTCAGAGAGTGCACACCGAGAACCAAAACTGCTCATGCCTGGCTGTCTGCTGGTGCTCACAGAAGTTGGACTTTCTTCTCTCTCTGCCTGATGTGGTGATGACAGGCATCATGGAAGAATCAGCTGAGTAGGTTCTGGTCTCTGCTTATTAGCAGAGAATTCCTCTGCTCTACAAGATGCAACTCTTGCAGGGCTATTAATTGCAGTAACTATGAATTTTTTGGTTGTTCTTGCAGTGTTACCTAATTGAGACTGGAAAGAATCTTTCGATTTGGCAGAGATGATATCACAGGATCATAGCATCACAGGATCTTAGGGGTCAGAAGGGACCTCTGGAGATTGAGTCCATCCCCTCTGCCAGAGCAGGACCATAATCTAGTGCAGGTCACACAGGAATGCATCCAGATGGATCTTGAAAGTCATAACTATAGTTTGAGAAACCTGAAATTGTAATTAATTCACCCCTTGTATCTGAATTCTCCACTTCACCCATAGAATCATAGAATCATAGAATGGTAAGGTTGGAAGGGACCTCAAAGATCATCTAGCTCCAACCCCCTGCTATAGGCAGGGACACCTCCCACTAGCACAGCTCACTCAAGGCCTCATCCAACCTGGCCTTCAACACCTCCAGGGAGGGAGCAGCCACAACCTCCCTGGGCAACCTGTGCCAGTGTCTCACCACCCTCACTGCAAACAACTTCCTCCTAACATCCAGTTTCAATCTCTCCTCTGCCAGTTCAAACCCATTGCCCCTTGTCCTGGCATTACCAGACCTTGTCAACAGTCCCTCCTCAGCATTTCTGTAGACCCCCTTCAGATCCTGGAAGGCTACTATGTAAAGAAGTGAGAACTGGAAAACTTTTTCCTTTCCCTAAGAAATTACATTCACAACTTATAGCTCTAAGGTCTTTAATTGGTTCACAGTCAATCTGCAATTGTTCTTGGTTCTTCAGGGACAAGGAGGCCTAAAATATCCTGGGTTATCATTAAAATGATCAGGTGTGTAGAACCAGTGCTTTGTAATCAGCATAGCCTGTTCTCCCCAGTGGCAGGCAATATTGACAATGTGTCTGCAGAAAAAAAGGGAGTTGGATCTACCGTGCTGCTGAACAGCAGCAGGGCAACAGAGCATTCTGTGCTGGGAGAGGGATCTCTGTGCTGGGAGAGGGATTGGGATGGGATACCATCTTTTCACCTGGTGAGGGTGGAATGTGGTCTTCTTCTTTCAAGTTAATCTTATTAATAAACTATTAGCTTTAGGTTGGTTAACTGGCAAGATGATTTCCACACCCCCAATAATAAAGAGGCAAGAGACTTGTAGACAGACTTGCAGCATCAATGGTATCTCATTATTATGTAGCAAATGGTCCCCTGGATACTGTAGTATGTTCAACCCAACCTATTCTTAGAATCATAGAATCATAGAATGGGAAGGTTGGAAGGGACCTCAAGGATCATCTAGTTCCAACCCTCTGCCATAGGCAGGGACACCTCCCACTAGCACAGCTCACTCAAGGCCTCCTCCAACCTGGCCTTGAACACCTCCAGGAAGGTTGTGGAGCACAGAATCACCCAATGTGATCTTTGATCACATTGGGTGATTCTGTGCTCCACAACCTCCCTGGGCAACCTGTGCCAGAGTCTCACCACCCTCACTATAAAGAACTTCCTAACATCCAGTTTCAATCTTCCCTCTGCCAGTTCAAACCCATTGCCCCTTGTCCCTGCATTACAAGACCTTGTCAATAGTCCCTCCCCAGCCTTCCTGTAGGTCCGCTTCAGATCCTGGAAGGCTACTCTAAGGTCTTCTGGAAGCCTTCTCTTCTCCAGGCTGCAGAGCCCCAACTCTCACAGTCTGTCCTCATAGCAGAGCAGCTGCAGCCCTCTCAGCATCTTGGTGGCCTCCTCTGGACCCACTCCAACACTTCCATGTCCTTCCTGTACAGGGGCCTCCAGAACTGCACACAGGACTCCAGGTGGGGTCTGAGGAGAGCAGAGCCAAGGGGCACAATCCCCTCCCTTGCCCTGCTGCCCACACTGCTCTTGCTGCAGACCAGCACACAGTTGCTGTCTGTGCTGCACTCATACTGCAGCCTCATCTTGAGCTTTTCATCACCCCATACCACCAGGTCCTTTTCCTCAGGGCTGCTCTCAGCCATTCCCCACCCAACCTGTCTGTTCTTCACTTCTGTTCTTAATTAGCAACCAAAAGATAAATAATTTTGCTGTCATTGCAGCACAATAACAATCAGGGTGAGGCAATGCCTAGTGAGCCTTGCTCTAAATCCTTTAGTTCAAACAAGCAGATTCCCCCCCACACTCACTCCTTACTCTGATTTATTAACTCAAGTTGAGTGATTTGGCTGTCAGCGTCTGTCAGGCACACGCAATGAAAATAGAATCGGTGGCAGCACCTCAGTGTCTGCAGCCACTCGTGCCAGCTAGCCTTAGACGTTAGCACTGAAGCTCCAATCCTAGCCCGCTCCCCAGCCCCGTTCATTGGCTTTCGAAATCCTCCTGTCTTTGTGAAATCACTGCAGCAAGCTGCGAACGCTAGTTGTAATGAAAAACCTTGCCTGCCTAGCGCGGAGAGGGTGGGGGGTGAAAGCCTGTGCTTAGCAGCCGCTGCTGTGCTGCCTGCAGCACCGATTAGCACAGCCTTTGCTGGGGCAGCTCCCCAGGAGCAGAATGTTGAAGGCACAAAGGGAAAAACTCATTGTTCCCGAAGATTCTCCTCTGCCCTGGCTGGTGTCTCCTTCCCCTCTCAGCACAGTGACCAGCTGCGCTTAGAGGCTTCAGCGGGAGAGAACTGCAGGTGTCTGGGAGGCTTTGCCGTAGTTAGGGGCTTATTTTCAACACCATGCTCTAAAGGCAACATTGTCTTTTCAGTGAGGCTACCTGAAGAGCAAGAAACCACACAGGTCCTGGTGCAAGCACAGGCAGAGGCAGAGAGAGCAGCGCTGGGTCCTGCTGCCTTCAGTGCAGCGCAGTAAGTTAGGAGTATAGGAAAACACCACCAGATAAATATTGGTGAGGTTCCCTGAGCTACAGCACCAGATAAATATTGGTGAGGTTCCCTGAGCTACAGCACCAGATAAATATTGGTGAGGTTCCCTGAGCTACAGCACCAGATAAATATTGGTGAGGTTCCCTGAGCTACAGCACCAGATAAATATTGGTGAGGTTCCCTGAGCTACAGCACCAGATAAATATTGGTGAGGTTCCCTGAGCTACAGCACCAGATAAATATTGGTGAGGTTCCCTGAGCTACAGCACCAGATAAATATTGGTGAGGTTCCCTGAGCTACAGCACCAGATAAATATTGGTGAGGTTCCCTGAGCTACAGCACCAGATAAATATTGGTGAGGTTCCCTGAGCTACAGCACCAGATAAATATTGGTGAGGTTCCCTGAGCTACAGCACCAGATAAATATTGGTGAGGTTCCCTGAGCTACAGCACCAGATAAATATTGGTGAGGTTCCCTGAGCTACAGCACCAGATAAATATTGGTGAGGTTCCCTGAGCTACAGCACCAGATAAATATTGGTGAGGTTCCCTGAGCTACAGCACCAGATAAATATTGGTGAGGTTCCCTGAGCTACAGCACCAGATAAATATTGGTGAGGTTCCCTGAGCTACAGCACCAGATAAATATTGGTGAGGTTCCCTGAGCTACAGCACCAGATAAATATTGGTGAGGTTCCCTGAGCTACAGCACCAGATAAATATTGGTGAGGTTCCCTGAGCTACAGCACCAGATAAATATTGGTGAGGTTCCCTGAGCTACAGCACCAGATAAATATTGGTGAGGTTCCCAACCTAAACCATTCTATGATTCTATAATACAGGCCCCAAACACATAGTTCCTCATAACATGAAACAAAAATCTATCTCATAAGTACACAGCTGCTCATTTTGCTGGATGGAAATGTAAATTTACTGTAGACCACATGAAGAAGAAGCTTCTAGTCCAGGAATACAGCTTTAGGGCTTGAAACTCAATGAATCCATGTACAGACTGCTGTGGTTTGGGAACAGAATGAGTCCATGCTCAGTCATTGCTTTGGGTTCAGTGAATCCATGTACAGACTGCTGTGGGTTGGGTACAGAATGAGTCCATGCTCAGTCATTGCTTTGGGTTCAGTGAATCCATGTACAGACTGCTGTGGGTTGGGTACAGAATGAGTCCATGCTCAGTCATTGCTTTGGGTTCAGTGAATCCATGTACAGACTGCTGTGGGTTGGGTACAGAATGAGTCCATGCTCAGTCATTGCTTTGGGTTCAGTGAATCCATGTACAGACTGCTGTGGGTTGGGTACAGAATGAGTCCATGCTCAGTCATTGCTTTGGGTTCAGTGAATCCATGTACAGACTGCTGTGGGTTGGGTACAGAATGAGTCCATGCTCAGTCATTGCTTTGGGTTCAGTGAATCCATGTACAGACTGCTGTGGGTTGGGTACAGAATGAGTCCATGCTCAGTCATTGCTTTGGGTTCAGTGAATCCATGTACAGACTGCTGTGGGTTGGGTACAGAATGAGTCCATGCTCAGTCATTGCTTTGGGTTCAGTGAATCCATGTACAGACTGCTGTGGGTTGGGTACAGAATGAGTCCATGCTCAGTCATTGCTTTGGGTTCAGTGAATCCATGTACAGACTGCTGTGGGTTGGGTACAGAATGAGTCCATGCTCAGTCATTGCTTTGGGTTCAGTGAATCCATGTACAGACTGCTGTGGGTTGGGTACAGAATGAGTCCATGCTCAGTCATTGCTTTGGGTTCAGTGAATCCATGTACAGACTGCTGTGGGTTGGGTACAGAATGAGTCCATGCTCAGTCATTGCTTTGGGTTCAGTGAATCCATGTACAGACTGCTGTGGGTTGGGTACAGAATGAGTCCATGCTCAGTCATTGCTTTGGGTTCAGTGAATCCATGTACAGACTGCTGTGGGTTGGGTACAGAATGAGTCCATGCTCAGTCATTGCTTTGGGTTCAGTGAATCCATGTACAGACTGCTGTGGGTTGGGTACAGAATGAGTCCATGCTCAGTCATTGCTTTGGGTTCAGTGAATCCATGTACAGACTGCTGTGGGTTGGGTACAGAATGAGTCCATGCTCAGTCATTGCTTTGGGTTCAGTGAATCCATGTACAGACTGCTGTGGGTTGGGTACAGAATGAGTCCATGCTCAGTCATTGCTTTGGGTTCAGTGAATCCATGTACAGACTGCTGTGGGTTGGGTACAGAATGAGTCCATGCTCAGTCATTGCTTTGGGTTCAGTGAATCCATGTACAGACTGCTGTGGGTTGGGTACAGAATGAGTCCATGCTCAGTCATTGCTTTGGGTTCAGTGAATCCATGTACAGACTGCTGTGGGTTGGGTACAGAATGAGTCCATGCTCAGTCATTGCTTTGGGTTCAGTGAATCCATGTACAGACTGCTGTGGGTTGGGTACAGAATGAGTCCATGCTCAGTCATTGCTTTGGGTTCAGTGAATCCATGTACAGACTGCTGTGGGTTGGGTACAGAATGAGTCCATGCTCAGTCATTGCTTTGGGTTCAGTGAATCCATGTACAGACTGCTGTGGTTTGGGTACAGAAGGTTTGAGACATTTGCATTCACACACATACCACCATACTCTTCCTTCAGGTGTCTGAACACAATTGTATCTGTTTCTGAAGCTCTTTTGTGTCAGTGGGCTGTAGAACATGGCTTGGAGTCATCAGGGTGGTGAGATACTGGCACAAGTTGCCCAGGGAGGTGGTGGAAACCTCATCCCTGGATGATTTTAAGGCCAGGCAGGATGTGGTTGTGAGCAACCTGCTCTAGTGTGAGGTGTCCCTGCCCATGGCAAGGGACTTGGAACTGGATGATCCTTGAGGTCTCTCCCAACCCTGCCAATTCATAGAATCATAGAATTGTAAGGTTGGGAGGGACCTGAAGGATCATCCAGTTCCAACCCCCTGCCATAGGCAGTTCTGTGGTCCTGAGTCAGACGCTATTCTTGTCTGCTGGACTTCATAGTCAGATTGTGTTGTTGAAGATGTTTTTTTAATTGATTTGGTATTTGTCCCCTGCAGAGCCTATAATCCAGCTGATATTTGTATTCTGGTATGCCTTGATGTGACCATGGAGATAAAAACTTGTTTAATGCCCAACATGCTTGAAACTTGTATTACGAGGAGGTTCTTGCCCTGAAGTGCTTTGTATTTTCCACTACCACGATGTGAGAAACAGAAGGAAAGAAAATGGAAAGTGCGTGGAACCAAAATGAGTTGCCCATGTCCTGGCAGCTGGTTTCTAGCTTCTAATCTAGTCCCTGGGCAGTGAATCATATTGCTTACCAAAGGCCAATTTCTGCAGGAATGAGCTCCTACTGGGAAGCAACAGGCACTCACATGCTTGTTGACTTCCCTGCCAGATCTTCCCTATTTTGGCTCCGTGCTGCACTTTACTGCTCACCACAATCCCCCCAAAAAATGTTCCTCGTGTAGCTCAGAGGTATCAACAGACACAGAAACATCCACAGCAGAACACTTTGCCCTGTTTTCTGTATGCATGAATCCAGACTCTGTGGGATGCCAGAGTTTTAGACACGGCTGCAACTACACTTGATTAATGTCTTTCTCAAAACCCACTCTGAAAAACATCCTCGGGTAGGATGATGACAGACACGGAGTGCTAAGCAACATGATGCATATATTTAGGATACAAGAACTCAGGGGTAGCTGTGCTGAGTCTACAAGTGCCTGCTTTTTCTCATACTCCAAGATAACCTTTTTCTTCTGCAATCTTAGCACTGGACACATTAGACTCCTATTAGGGTTTATGGTCAGATATTGCTGAAGAACAGATGGCTTCTGCTTTTGAATTGAGGAGTGTCCAGCAGCAGCAGGGAGGGGATTGTCCCCTTGGACTCAGCTCTGGCCACACCTTGAGTACTGTGTTCAGTTTTGGGCACCTCATTACAAGAGGGATGTGAAGATGGTGGAGCCAGTGCAGAGTAGGGCAAGGGAGATGGGGAAGGGCCTGGAGAAGAAATCTGATGAGGAGTGACTGAAGGAGCTGGGGATGGTTAGTGTGAAACAGAGGAGGCTGAGGGCAGAGCTCATTGCTCTCTACAGCTACCTAAAAGGAGATTGTGCAGAAGTTGGTGCTGGGCTCTGCTCACAGCAGTCATTAGTGACAGAACAAGAGGGAATGGTCTCAAGCTGCAGCAGGGCAGGTTTAGGCTGGACATGAGGAAGAATTTGTGCCCAGCAAAAGTGTTCAGGCATTGGAATGTGCTGCCCAGGGAGGTGGTGGAGTCCCCAAGCCTGGCTGTGTTTAAAGGTGGTTTGGCTGTGGTGCTTGGGGTGCAGCTTGGAGAGTAGGGTTAATGGTTGAACTTGGTGATGCTGTGGGGCTTTGCCAACCTGAATGTTTCTGTGATCCTGTGATCCAAAGATATTTTACTTCCAGGTTCTGTGTCTTTCAAGCTATTGTGCTGTTTAATAGAGATTCCTTTAAAAAAGATTTATTCTTGTCAAGTGGGGAGCGTAAGAATCCATTATCTGTGCTGTTTGTCGTCTTTCCCAGTATGATTCCTTCCTTGCATGTATTAGATAAGGGTTTGTTTTTTGGTGTTTTTTTTTTTTTCTTTTTTTTTTAGTGGGAACATAAAAAAATGCTTTGTGCCAAATGAATACAGCACTCTGTGGACTGTAGGATGGACTCCTTTGTAGCCTTTTACCTTCCTGCCTCTGACAATTTTATGTCAGTATAGCCAGAAAGAAGCAGGCAACCTAATAAAAAAAAACAAACAAAAACCAACCACTCTGCACCATGTTCCCTCCTCCAGCCCCGAGCCTCTTGTTCTGGCAAGAACTCTTTTGCTTTTCCCCTTTGATACAAACCTACCTTCAGTGTTTTTCAAACATTGCAGTGCATTAAGCACTACAGCAGATGGTGCTTTCTGACGATGCCTTTCTACACCAGGCAACACTTTGTAGTGCAGGATGCATTATCCCCACCCCTCCCACCCCAACCCCCCCCCCCAAAAAAAAAAGAAAAGAAAAAAAAAATCAAACATGTAATTATGCAAATATGTATGCCTTTATAATAATCAAGTTTTATTGTAAATGGTTGATGCACATCAATTTGATCCTGTAGTGCTGCTTTAAGTGCAGTTTAAGTGGCTTTTCAGTGTACCCAGAGGCAACACAAATGCATCTCCGGAATATTAATAAAATCCTGAAATCTTTGAGACACCAACTGGTGCGAGCCTTGCTTACACTGACTGAAGCTAAATGCTAATCCTTTCTTTTATTAAGGACATAAATAGACAAATAAATAAATAAATGGCCCTCCCCTTTGTTATTGAAAACACTGATAGTAGCGGAGGGCCCTTTGGTTTTGGATTGTGTTGTAATGAAGTTGTTAAAATAATGCCTAATCACACCACATTCAGATCCCACAATGCAAACTTGATGAGACAAGAATCCAATCGTTTTACAGCCCTGCATGCAGGAGATGTATGTTAATATGTCCAGTTTTGCTACTAGGGGTAAGTCGATGAGGGAAATGCTCGTTGCGGGTTTCAATCTTTAACGCCAGATCTTCCATGCAACGCTCACTAGAGATGGGAATTCAATAAGACAAATAGTCATGGGGGAAAAAAACAAAAACAAACAGCCAAACAGTCATGGAAAAACAAAGCAAAATGAGAGGAAATTCAATAAGCTAAATGGTTGTGGTTAAAAGAAAACAAAAAACAAATCAAAACCAAAATGAAATGGCCAAATAGCCATGGAAAAACAAACCAAAATGAGAGGAGATTGAATAAGCCAAATTATTGTGGAAAAAAAAAAGAAGAACAAACCAAAACAAAACAAAATGGCCAAATAGTCATGGAAAAAGAAATCAAAATGAGAGGAAATTCAATAAACCAAATAGTTGTGGAAAAATCAACCAACAAAAACCAAATCAAAACCAAAAGAAAATGGCCAAAGAGTCATGGAAAAACAAACCAAAATGAGAGGAGATTGAATAAACCAAATAGTTGTGGGGAAAAAAAAACCAACAACAAAAACCAAATCAAAACCAAAAGAAAATGGTCAAATAGTCATGGAAAAGCAAACCAAAATGAGAGGAAATTGAATAAGCCAAATAGTTGTGGGAAAAAGAAAACAAAAACCAAATCAAAACCAAAATGAAATGGCCAAATAATCATGGAAAAACAAACCAAAATGAGAGGAAATTGAATAAGCCAAGTAGTTGTGGGGAGAAAAAACACAAACCAAACCAAAACCAAAACAAACCAGCCAAATAGTCATGGAAAAACAAACCAAAATGAGAGGAGATTGAATAAGCCAAATAGTTGTGGGGAGAAAAAACACAAACCAAACCAAAACCAAACCAAACCAGCCAAATAGTCATGGAAAAACAAAGCAAAAAGAGAGGAAATTCATTAAGCCAAACAGTTGTGGGAAAAAAAAACAAACCAAAAAAACCCAAATCAAAACCAAAAGAAAATGGCCAAATAGTCATGGAAAAACAAACCAAAATGAGAGGAGATTGAATAAGCCAAATAGTTGTGGGGAGAAAAAACACAAACCAAACCAAAACCAAAACAAACCAGCCAAATAGTCATGGAAAAACAAAGCAAAAAGAGAGGAAATTCATTAAGCCAAACAGTTGTGGGGAAAAAAACCAACCAAACAAAAACCAAATCAAAACCAAAAGAAAATGACCAAATAGTCATGGAAAAACAAACCAAAAGGGGAGGACATTGAATAAACCAAATAGTGTGGGGAAAAAAACACAAAAACCAAATCAACACCAAAACAAAATGGCCAAATAACCATGGGAAAACAAACCAAAATGATAGGAAATTCAATAGGCCAAATAGTTGTGAAAAAAAACCCCCAAAACTAAACTAAACAACAAACCCAAAGCAAACCAAATCAACCAAATAATCATGGAAAAACAAAGCAAAATAAGAGGAAATTCAATACGCAAATAGTCATGGGAAAAATCCACAAAGAAACCAAACCCAAACCAAAACAACCAAATAGTCATGGAAAAACAAACCAAAATGAGAGGAAATTCAATAAACCAAATAATTGTAAAAAAAAACCAAACCAAACCAAAACCAAACAACAAACCAAAACAACCAAATAGTCCTGGAAAAACGAACCAAAATGAGAGGAAATTCAATAAGCCAAATAGCTGTGGGGAAAAAAACCCACAAAACAAATCGAAACCAAACCAAACCAGGCAAATAGTCATGGAAAAATGAACCAAACCAAAACTAGTGGGAGGTGTCCCTGCCTATGGCAGGGGGTTGGAACTAGATGATCTTTGAGGTCCCTTCCAACACTGCCACTCTATGATTCTATGATAAAACAAGAGGAAAAAGAATGAGTGAGGATTTTGACATCCGTAATTAAGTGCAAACTTTATTACTGACCCAATCCTGGCTTTTAGACATGGGTTAGCTTTGTTGGCCCAGTGATAGCCACCTCTCTGAAGGCACAGACAGGCATTCTGCTGTGCTCTGGCTTAGCAGGTGGGCTGTGGGTGAAGGGAAACCAAGACTGTAAATCATATTTCGCCTATTTGTTCCTCCTGTTCTGAAGGGCAGGGCACAGAATGTGGGGAAGGGAGTAGCTGTCCCATGTGTTCCTTACCAGTTCTAGGGGGGAGTGGAGTGTTAGATGTTTTATTTTATGAGGTTGCTATAAGCAGAGGCTCTGTTAACCAGCACCCAAACTGAGAAGGTGAGGCAATGTGTGTACTTCCATCCTCACACTGCCTGGGCTTTCCCATGTGTAGCTGTCCCATGTGTTCCTTACCAGTTCTAGCGGGGGGCGGAGTGTTAGGTGTTTTGTTTTATGAGCACCCAAACTGAGAAGGTAAAGCAATGTGTGTACTTCCACCCTCACACTGCTTGGGCTTTCCCCAAAAGGAGTTTGTTTGATTTTATTTTTTTTTATTTCCCTTATTTTTAATTTCCTTTATTTTATTTTCACTGTGGTATTCATTTGGGATCTTTGTTTTCAGTTTACCTCCTCCATCTTCTCTCTGCCCTCCTATTTTTGCTTCCTGTTTCTAGTTCCTGTCTCACTGCCCTTTATCCTTCCTCTGCTCCCTTTTTTCCCCACTAATTTTTAGCTTCCCCTCTGTGTTTATTCATCACCCCCCTCCACTTTCCTGCCACACAAATGTTACCTCCTCTGTCTGAACCTTCTACTCCTCAGATTTTTTTTCCAAATGTTTCTCTCAGTTTTCCCATTTGGCTCCTTAGTCCTTCCATACATTGTTCCTCTTCTGCTTTCCATCTTCCTCTCCCAAGTGTCAACTCTCATTCCTGGGTTTGTCTTTTATATTTTTTGTTTGGTTTGGTTTTTTGTTGTTTTTAATTTTTATATTTATTTTTTCTTTTAAAACTTTCTTTTACATTTTTATTCTTTTTTTCATTTAAGTTTTATTTTAATGTTATTTTTAATTTTAAAAAAATGTTATTCTTATTCCTAGTTTTATTTTTATTCCTATTCTTATTTTTATTTTTTTATTTTAATATTATTTTTAATTTTTAAATTTTTATTCTAATTCCTATTTTTATTCCTATTTTTATTTTTTCCGTTTCAATTTTTATTCCTATTTTTAGTTTTATTTTAATTCTTATTTTAATTTTAATTTTTATTTTAATGTTATTTTTAATTTTTTTCTTATTTTTATTTATGTTCCTATTTTTATTTTTATTCTTTTATTTTCAGTTTTATTTTCATCCC
>VWZE01007698.1:21176-32949 GCA_013396675.1 Eubucco bourcierii | reverse complement strand
TTATTTTTACAGTTTTAAAGTTTTTATTTTTATTCTTATTTTTATTTTTATTCTTATTCCTATTTTTATTTTTATTTTTACTATTATTTTTATTTCTATTCTTATTTTTATTCTTATTCCTATTTTTATTTTTATTCTTATTTTAATTGCTTCTTTTAAATTTTAATTTTAATTTTTATATTCTTAATCTATTTTTTCCATTTTTATTTTTTAATATTTTGATTTTTTACTTTTACATTTTTATTATTTTTTAAAAAAATTATATTTTTTGTTTTAGTTTTATTTATATTTGTATTTTCTCCCTGCTTTTCTCGATTCAGATTAGTTAAAAATATTCCAGGGAAAGCTTCTCTTGTGCAATTTCACTCAGAGTGCTCTCAGATTAACCCTGACATTTCCAATACCAACTCAACCATTGTCCTAGGGGTTGGGAGGTTCCTTAAAGGATGAAAACTTCAGCTTCAAAATACTGCCCAATGTATTGGCAAGCACAGTGTGAATATAAACCCACAGCTGACAGTATCCAAACCCTTTTCTCACAATTTTGACATGACCTGGTATTTCAAGGGTACTGTTTGTTTTCTTTTTGCATTTGGATGCTTGGGTTTTGGAGGTGGTTGGGTTTTGTTTGTTTGTTGTCAGTTTGGTTTTTTGTTGTGGTGGTGGTGTGGTGAGGAAGGGACCTCAAGGATCATCCAATTCCAAGCCCCCTTGGCAGTCTGCTGTCTGCAGCTACCTGAAAGGAGATTGTGCAGAGATTGGTGCTGGTCTCTGCTCATAGCAGTCATTAGTGACAGAACAAGAGGCAGGGACACCTCACACTATATCAGGTTTTGGTTTAGCTTGTTGGGGTTTTTTTTTCCCCTAAAGGAAGAGATTTCTCTCTCCTTATTTATCATTCTTGTGACATTTGAGCAGAAACATGATGCATTTTGAGAAGGCCCCTACAAGTTGCAGTGCAATTTTACTTATTTTCTATGACTCCGATTCTATGATTCTATGACTCTATGATTCTATGATTCTATGACTCTATGACTCTATGATTCTGTGATTCTGTGATTCTATGATTCTATGACTCTATGATTCTATGATTCCAGGACTCTATGCCTCTATGATTCTGTGACTCTATCATTCTATGGCTCTATGACTCTATGGTTCTATGACTATGATTCTATGATTCTATGATTCTAGGACTCTATGCCTCTATGATTCTATGACTCTATGATTCCATAATTCTGATTCTATGTCTGATTCTGTGATTCTATGACTATGACTCTATAATTCTATGATTCTATGATTCTATGACTCTATGATTCTATGTTTCTATGATTCTATGACTCTATGATTCCATAATTCTGATTCTATGTCTGATTCTATGATTCTATGACTATGACTCTGTAATTCTATGATTCTATGACTCTATGATTCTATGATTCTAGGACTCTATCCTTCTATGACTCTATGACTATATGACTCTATGATTCTATGACTCTATCATTCTATAATTCTGATTCTATGACTCTGATTCTATGATTCTATGACTCTGATTCTATAATTCTGATTCTATGACTGATTCTATGATTCTATGACTATGACTCTAATTCTATGATTCTATGACTCTATGATTCTATGACTCTACAATTCTATAATTTTATGACTCTATGATTCTATGACTATGACTCTAATTCTATGATTCTACGACTCTATGACTCTATGATTCTGTGACTCTATGATTCTATGAAATTAACTTCAAATTAACAGAAATGTTTCCATTTAAAAAAAAAAAAAGATAAAAATGAACTGTACAAAGAAAGAAATTTGTTAAAGCAAATGGTTATGGCCTTCAGGTGTTGCCACTTTTATTCCCATATTTGCAAACCAGAGAGTAACATTGATTAGCAACAGAAATGAAACCTGCTGACTTTTATCAGCTGAGAGCACTTGGTTTGTTTTTTCAGGGGTTATTTGTCTCTATGCCTTAAACAATAATTTAAAAAGACAATAATAAATAAAGAAATAAAGAAATGAATGAATAAATAACTCCCCTGACATTACCTGTTGTTTAAAAAGGCTGCCTTCTAACCAACAATTTGCAATACAGAAACCATGTTCTCTGCCACACTCAACCAAGGAGGCTGCCCAAGTTAGCTTGTTTGATTATTTTACAGAAGAAACCATCCAGGTGGGGTTTTTTTGCAGCTCAATGAACAAATGGGTTTAAACTGGCAGAGGGGAGATTTAGACTGGATGTTAGGAGAAAGTTCTTTCCAGTGAGGGTGGTGAGACACTGGCACAGGTTGCCCAGGGACGTTAAGGAGCACAGAATCACTCAATGTGAATAAAGATTCTGTGCTCGACAACTTCCCTGGGCAACCTGTGCCAGTGTCTCACCACCCTCACTGCAAAAAAAATTCTTCCTAACATCTGGATTCCATCTCCCCTCTGCCAGTTCAAACCCATTGCCCCTTGTCCTGGCATTACCAGACCTTGTCAATAGTCCCTCCCCAGCCTTCCTGTAGCCCCCTTGAGATACTGGAAGGCTACTCTAAGGTCTCTTGGAAGCCTTCTCTTCTGCAGGCTGCACAGCCCCAACTCTCTCAGCCTGTCCTCACAGCAGAGCTGCTGCAGCCCTCTGAGCATCTTGGTGGCCTCCTCTGGACTGACTCCAACACCTCCATGTCCTTCCTGTGCTGTGGGCTCCAGAACTGTACACAGGACTCCAGATGGGGTCTGAGGAGAGCAGAGCAAAATTCATCAAGTCCAACCATCAAGACCTCTGATCCAGGCCAGAAAGGACCTCTGAGTTCATCACGTCCAGGTGGATTGCTCTCCAGTAGAATTTCTGACTACTGAGGATTAAGTTTGTAAAGCTTCAAAATGCTGACTTCTCCATAGACCTCTGAAATTGTCTTATGAAATAGAATTGCAGTTTTCAACCTAGTCCTGTACTTCAACTATGGGTTTTCTTTTAACCTTGAGATGCTGATGACATTTCTAAACGTTTTTTTGTTTTGTTTTGTTTTGCTATTTTCTTACAGAAAAAGAAAGCAGACTGAATTTCAGAGACATTTCCATTGCTACTTTGTTTATGGGGGTATGCATCTGGGAAGTAGTCCTAAAACAATTCTTTTGACAGGTACTCACTTTGCATCTTTCAGGTTTTGGCAGGGACCTGGGTTTTTTTTTTTGTCCTCTTTTTCAGTGTCTTCCCTCAAATAATTGCTGAGCCAGTTGATCAATTTCAATCAAACCTGACTGAAGGAGAGAGCTCTAGAAGATAAGTTTAGGAAGAAAATAGCTGCTTGAGTATGTCTGAGGTACACAAATTAGTGCTTTTACCAGGGAAATGTGATATAGAAGTCACAGAATTGGCAGGGTTAGAGGGGACCTCAAGGATCAACCAGTTCCAAACCCCTGCCATGGGCAGAGACACTTTGACTAGATCAGGTTGCCCACAGCCACATCCAGCCTGGCCTTAAAGACATCCAGGGATGAGGCTTCCACCACCTCCCTGGGCAACCTGTGCCAGTCTCTCACCACCCTCACGCTGAAGAACTTCTTCCTAATATTTAATCTAAATTTGCCCTCCTCTAGCTTGGATCCATCCCCCCCAGTCTTATCACTACCTGACAGCCTATAAAGTCCCTCCCAAGCTTTCTTGTAGCCCTCTTCAGATACTGGAAGGCCACAAGAAGTTCTCCTCAGAGCCTTCTCCTCTCCAGACTGAACAACCCCAAATCTTTCAGCCTGTCCTCATAGAAGAGCAGCTCCAGCCCTCTGAGTATCCTCGTGGCCCTCAGCCTCTGGATTTTCCCCCAACCTCAGCAGAAACTGTTACCTGCTTCAGTGAGGGTGGTGAGACACTGGCACAGGTCACCCAGCGAGGTTGTGGAGCACAGGATCACCCAATGTGATCAATGATCAAAGATCACATTTGGTGATTCTGTGTTCCATAACCTCCCTGGAGGTGTTCAAGGTCAGGTTGGATGAGACATTGAGTGACCTGTTCGAGTGGGAGGTGTCCCTGCCTATGGCAGGGGGTTGGAAC
Organism: Eubucco bourcierii; assembly: GCA_013396675.1. Taxonomy (NCBI): domain Eukaryota; kingdom Metazoa; phylum Chordata; class Aves; order Piciformes; family Ramphastidae; genus Eubucco; species Eubucco bourcierii. The sequence goes on along the minus strand of VWZE01007698.1, from coordinate 28,901 downwards.
TAGATGATCCTTGAGGTCCCTTCCAACCTTACCATTCTGTGATTCAGTGGAGAGGTTAGGGAGATTTCATATGGGTGCTGGCACCTCAAGAGCATGGAAGGCAGCAAGAGACAATAGCACAGCAAGCTGTTTGTCAGAGGATTTAGAGTGAAATACTGCTCAGGAGTAATTTGTCAGCTTGTGCATAGTTCTTTGCTATGTGATGGCAGCCACGTAATAGGCTTTACAAGAGGAGCAAAGAAAATACCTGCCTTGGAGTTGCTAAGTTGTCCAGAACTATCAGTTGAATATTAAACCATTGATTAGTTATTTATTCATATCTATCTATCTATCTATATCTATACTTGGCTATTAATTGTGAGGAATGCTTTAATTAGACTTTGATAATGCCATGCCCTTTGTAACCGAAATTAATGTTTTCTGTCTCTCTGCTTTTTGGAGTGTGTGCCAGTTTAATTAAACTGTTAATGGCAGACAGATTCTGAAGTACTTTATATTCTTCATTAAATTGTAGCTGTTCAACAGGCACAAACAGGAAGATAGGTTGGGTTAGGAAGACAGTCACAGCCTGCCTGATAAATCATTCATCATCAGATAGGATGATGAGGCGTGCTTGTTTTTTTTTTTTTTTTCTGTAGGCTTACAATGGTAAACAAATCCACTTTTTTTGTATTATAATATTGATGAAGTTCATAGAAAAATAAACAGGATTGCTCATTCTTAGTATTAACCACAGACCTGGAAGCTGCTGTTTGCCTGGTCAGTGAATGGGAAGCAGTATCTTGATGGTCTGAGGGTCAGTACTAGTTCGTGTTGAGCGAGGTGCTTATTAGCAGAGAATTCCTCTGCTCGATAAGATGCAGCTCTTGCAGGGTCATTAATTGCAGTAACAGTGAATTTTTTGATTGTTCTTGCAGTGTTACCTAATTGAGTCTGGGAGGAATTAAAGTAACTTTTGATTTGGCAGAGATGGTGTCACAGGATCACAGGTTCACAGGGTGTTAGGGGTTGGAAGAGACCTCTGGAGAGCTTCCAGTCCAACCCCTCTGCCAGAGCAGGATCAGAGAGTCTAGGGCAGGTCACACAGGTACTCATCCAGACAGGGCTGGAAAGGCTCCAGAGAAGGAGACTCCACAACCTCTCTGGGAAGCCTGTGCCAGGGCTCTGGGACCCTTGCAGCCAAGAAGTTCTTCCTCATGTTGAGGTGGAACTTGCTGTGCTGCAGTTTCCATCCTTTGCCCCTTGTCCTATGGCAGGGCACAAGTGAGCAGAGGCTGTCCCTGTGCCTTCCTTCCTGCCCCCCAGCCCTCAGCTCTTTACAGACATTGCTCAGATCCCCTCTCAGCCTTCTCCTCTGCAGACTAAAAATCTTCAGATAAAGAAAGGGACAAAGAATAATAAATGATAAAGAATGGGATGAAGAATGATAGATGATAAAGAAAAGGAGATGAATAAAAAAGGTTTATGAATTGCCCACATTCCATCTTATTGAGGTTTTAGTTTTGATGTAGAGTGATGGAAAGCTGGCTGCAAACATTTTATTATAGAAGAAACAGACCCCAAATAAGTAGGGTCCACATCACTAAGTCCATGGGAAAACTGTGGAGATAACATTCTGCACTGGGAATGACTCATCAGGTAAGTAGAGCTTCTCTATTTCTCCTTTCTTAGATCTCAGAGTAGTTTTGAGGGTGGTGAGACACTGGCACAGGTTGCCCAGGGAGGCTGGGGAGCACAGAATCACAGAATGTGATCTGTGATCACGTTGGATGATTCTGTGCTCCCCAACCTCCCTGGAGGTGTTCAAGACCAGGTTGGATGAGTCCTTGAGCAACCTGTTCTAGTGGGAGGTGTCCCTGCCTATGACTAGGGTTGGGACTGTCTGAGCTTTGAGGTCCCTTCCAACCTAAACCATTTTATGATCCCTTCCAACCTAAACCATTCAATGATCCCTTCCAACCTAAACCATTCTCTGATCCCTTCCAACCTAAACCATTCAATGATCCCTTCCAACCTAAACCATTCTCTGATCCCTTCCAACCTAAACCATCCTATGATCCCTTCCAACCTAAACCATTCTCTGATCCCTTCCAACCTAAACCATTTTATGATCCCTTCAAACCTAAACCATTCTCTGATCCCTTCCAACCTAAACCATTCAATGATCCCTTCCAACCTAAACCATTCAATGATCCCTTCCAACCTAAACCATTCTCTGATCCCTTCCAACCTAGACCATTCTATGATCCCTTCCAACCTAAACCATTCTATGATTCTATGATTAAACATGAAGGAAGTCTTGGTCCTCGTGGGCTGACAGAAACATGTTTTTATATTTAAGCTCCTACAGGACAGAATTATGGCAAGGTAATTCCTTCTCTGGTGGTAAAATCTGCCACTCCTAATGGGCTGTAAATGGGCTAACAGGCAGAAATTAGGAAACACAGCAGCAACTGCTCCTGAAAGATTCCTGTGCATATTACACAGGCAGACAAAGATGTGACTGCTTATAATAGAGACAACAACATCTTTCCTTTGTGTGGCAGATCAATCAATAGCCAGGCATGTGATCCTGTTCACTATTATGTTAGTAATGAAACCTTCTTGTGATGTGACAACTGTGGAATAACATTTGGTCACAAAGCTGGTGTTAACAAGCACAACTGGCACTCTGGTAATTAGACTGATTTCTGGTCTGCTTTCACAGATTGTCGATAAAGGCAGTAAACAACAGGCTGCCTTCTTTTCAGAACAAGCTCTATGAAGTCATCAGCCATTTGGCACCGCACGCTCCACTCCGCTCTTCATTGGGCTGGGGCAAGGTGCGGATGTGCGTCCAGTTCTGCAGAAAATCATGGTTCACCTAATTAACCTCTTTTCTTGTTTAGTTTTTGCTTTTTCTTTTTTTTACTTTCCTTTTTCTTTTTCCTTTTTCCTGTCTATTTTCTTCTTTTTCCTTTCTTTTTTCTTTTCATTTTCTTTTTTCCTTTTTCCTTTCTTTTTTTAATTTCCCTTTTTCCTTTAACTTTCTTTTTCCTTTTTCCTTTTTTTTCTTTTTCTTTTTTTCCCCTTATTTTCTTTTTTCTTTTCTTTAAATTTTTTTTTCTTTAAATTTTTCTTCTTTTTCCTTTTTCTTTTTCCTTTCCTTTGTATTTCCTTTTTTCTATTTCCTTTTTTACTTTTTATCTTTTTTCTTATCATTTTATTTTCCTTTTTTTCTCTTTCTTTTTTTCTTTTTTCTCTTTCTTTTTTTGTTTTTTCTTTCCTTTTCTTTTTTCTTTTTTCTTTCTTTTTTTTTCTTTTTCCATTTTTTCCATTTTTTCTTTTTTTTCTTTTATCTTCCTTTTTCCTCTGTTTTTCTTTCTTTTTTTTTCTTTTTTCTTTCTTTTTTCTTTTTTCTTTCATATTTTTTCTTTTTTATTTTTTCCTTATTTTCCCTTTTTTTCTTCTTTCTTTTTTTCTTTTTTCTTTTTTTTCTCTTTTTTCTTTTTTCTCTTTTTCCCCATTTTTCCCTTTTTTTCCATTTTTTTCTTCTTTTTTCTTCTTTTTTTTCTCTCTCTTTTTCTTTCTTTTTCTTTTTTCTTTTTTATATTTTCTTTTTTCTTTTTTCTTTCATATATTTTCTTTTTTCTTTTTTACTTATTTTCCCTTTTTTCTTTCTTTTTTCTTTTTTCTTTTCTCTGTTTTCTTTTTTCTTTTATCTTTTTTCTTTTTTCTTTTTCTTTTTTTCTCTTTCTTTTTTTCTTTTTCCAATTTTTCCATTTTTTTCTTTCTTTTTCTTTTTTCTTCCTTTTTTCTCTCTGTTTTTCTTTCTTTTTTTCTAATTTCTTTTTTCTTTTTTTTTCTTTTTTCTTTCATATTTTTTCCTTTTTTATTTTTTACTTATTTTCTCTTTTTGTCCTTTTTTTTTTTTTTTTTTTTCTTTTTTTTTTTTTTTTTTTTTTTTTTTTTTTGATGACCATGGCACCAGTGCGGTGCATCCAAGATTGCCCCTTTATTGCAGCAAGTCAGCATGGACTTATACAGGATAGCCTGCCTGGTCACACACTATGCTGCTTACAGGCAGCTCTTCATGAGCTGAGCCTGCACTGATAAAGGCCTTCAGTACCGTCACCATCAAGCACACTGTTTTCATAGAATCATGGAATAGTAAGGTGGGAAGAGACCTCAAAGCTCATCCAGTTCCAATCCCCTCACAGCAGAGCAGCTCCAGCCCTCTGAGCATCCTCCTGGCCCTTCTCTGGACATGCTCCACCATCTCCACATCCCTCTTGTCCCAGGGGCTCCAGAAATGGATGCAGTACCCCAGGTGGGGTCTCACCAGAACAGAGTAGAGGGGGAGAATCACCTCCCTCGCCCTGCTGGCCACACTTCTCCTTGCTGTGTTTCATTCCTCCCATAGCCTGCAGTAGCAGAAAACTAAACTAGTAGTTTAGTCTTTTCAGCTTCAGAGTCAGAGTACAAAGGTTCTGTACCTTCTCCATCCCACAGCCTGGCTCTGCACATAGGAAAATTTGTGTCTGATGTAAACCTTCCTTCTCCCTTTCCAAAGCAGATGAATTAACTGAGGTACATGTGCAGACAAGGGCCATGAGGATGATCATTGGGCTGGAGCTGCTCTGCTGTGAGTACAGGCTGAGAGAGTTGGGGCTGTTCAGTCTGGAGAAGAGAAGGCTCTGAGAAGACCTTCTTGTGGTCTTCCAGTATCTGAAGGGGGCTACAAGAAAGCTGGGGAGGGACTTTTTAGGGTGTCAGGTAGTGATAGGACTGGGGGGAATGGATCCAAGCTAGAGAGGGCAGATTTAGATTAGATATTAGGAAAAAATTCTTCAGTGTGAGGGTGGTGAGAGACTGGCACAGGTTGCGTAGGGGAGCTGGTGGAAGCCTCATCTCTGGATGTCTTTAAGGCCAGGCTGGATGTGGCTGTGGGCAACCTGATCTAGTCAAAGTGTCTCTGCCCATGGCAGGGGTTTGGAACTGGTTGATCCTTCCAACCCTGGCAGTGCTGTGATTCTGTATATCTGGGGGAGCTATTTTACATTAGCTGCAAGACAAAGCCTAAGCTGAAGGCATGTAACATAGATGCTCTACACAGTAGCAGTTCCTATGCCTGCTGTCCTTTCACAAGGTGTGTTCAGAAACTGCAAGCAGCGTGTAGGGGTCAGTGAGCAGTGGCAGAGTCATCATGTCTGGGAAGAGGTGGCACCTGGCACTTAACTCAGGTCTGCTGAAGTCCACCTCCATGCTTATCTCAAGGATCACTGTTACAATTTGACTGAGAAGGTTTTTTTTTTTTTTTTCTCATACTGAGCCATGTTTTGACCGCTTACTGTAGCTAAGTTCACTTTAGGAGATCAAGAGAGCAATGAGCATCTCTTCGTGGCTGTTATCGATGGTTGCCAGGTCCTCATTCCCTGTGGAATCAATGACAAGCAGTAGGGAGGACTGTCTTAGAGCAGGTACCTAATTTTATGCAGGATTAAGGCAGAAAGATGCCTCATTAGCAGTCAGCGAACATAAAAACTAAATCCATGCTCATAAACCAGGAAGAGGCTTTGGACAAATTCACTCAGCTGTAGGCATCAAGATGCTGGAGGCTATAAACAGCAGTGAATGCAGAATACTAATGGGAATGGCTGGGAAAGAAGAGCAGAGGTGTCTGTGGCTGCTCCCTCCAGAACACTTGCTGCCCTGACAAACTGCTAAGGGAGACCAGTGAAGCTCTGCAAGGCCTCTGGGTTACAAACCTACCTGCTGAAAAGCTCACAGGCTTGTAAGAAAGAAGGGCTGTGTAAGGGAAGATAGGAACATGTGGGATTTTGCCTGGTAGGGCAGATCAGCGTGTAGGAAGGGAGTAGGTGGAGGTCTGTTGGTGCACTCATCAAAGGGGCATGGTAAGAACCTGTTCTTTTGACATGTCTGGCTGAGGAACACAGCATCACAGGTGGTCTGGGTTGGAAGGGACCTCCAAAGCTCATCCAGGCCAACTCCCTCTGCACTCAGCAGGGACATCCTCACCTAGATCAGGTTGTTCACAGCCCTGTCCAGCCACACCATAAATAGCTCCTGGGGATTACAAAATAATCCCCAGGAGCCTACATTCCTGGATAGAAATGTCCTGGGGAGTGGCAAGCTGATGGGAAAGGGAAGGTGCTCAAATAAGGGGATAAGAGGCAGCTCAGACACAAACAGAAACCCCCCAAAAATCATGAAGAGTTAGAAAAGTGCCTTAGAAAGAAAGATGAAGCTATTGGCAAACATTTCCTAAGCATATCAAACCCAGGAACTGCTTGAGAGCAACAGCAAACTGGGACTACTTGAGAGCAAGAGCATAGCTGAGGGCACAAAGAGGAGCAGTGGGGCAGAGGTGCTCAGTGAGTTCTTTCTGCTTGGAAATGCTGAGAATATGGAATCATAGACCCACAGAATGGGCTGGACTGGAAGAGACCTCCAAAGCTCATCCAGCCCAACCCCCTCTGCACTCAGCAGGGACATCCTCAACTAGATCAGGTTGCCCACAGCCCTGTGGGGCCTCAACTTGAATAGCTCCAGGGATGGACCCCACCCAACTCCCTGGGCAACCTTTTCCAGGGTCCCAGCACCCTCATGGTGCAGAACTTGTTCCTCACATCCAATCTCAATCTGCTCTGCTCTAGTTTGAAGCCATTGCCCTCATCCTGCCCCTGCAGACCTTTGCAAACAGTCTCTCTGTAGCCTTCTTGTAACTCCCTTTAGGTACTGGCAGATTGCTCTTAGGTGTCCCTGGAGCCTTCTCTTCTCCAGACTGAACACCCCCAGCTCCCTCAGCCTGTCCTGGTAGCAGAGCTGCTCCAACCCCCTGAGCATTTTTGTGGCCTCCTCTGGACCTGCTCCATCAGCTCCATGTCCTTCCTGTGTTGAGGGCTCCAGAGGTGGACACAGCAGTGCAGGTGAGGTCAGTGGTATGATTTTGAGTGAAGCTCATGTCACACAACAGCAGCTTGCTTGGGAAGGGACTGCAGAAGGGCACAGGTTCTACTCCCTACTGAAGGCAGGGTCAGCTGTGAGGCCAGGCCAGACTGCTCAAAGTTTTGTCCAGTGCACTATTGTGAACCTCCAAGGATGGAGGTGGCACAGCCTCCCTGGGACCTTGCTCCTCTGCTGTTCCCCCTTTCTGAGAGTCACACTTACAGTACAAATGTATCCTGTTGATAAAGATGTAAAGATGAGTGCTAAGAGGCTGGAGCCAGGCTCTGCTCAGTGACATGGACAGAGGAATGGAGTGCACCCTCAGCAAGTTTGCAGATGACACCAAGCTGTGTGGCACAGTCGACTTGCTAGAGGGCAGAGAAGCCATCCAGAGGGACCTGGACAGGCTGGAGAGGTGGGCCCAGGCCAACCTCATGAAATTCAATAAGGCCAAGTGTAAGGTCCTGCACCTGGGTAGGCACAATCCCAAGCACAAATACAGGCTGGGTGGTGAATGGCTGGAGAGCAGCCCTGAGGTAAAGGACCTTGGAGTCTGGGTTGATGAAAAGCTCAACATGAGTCTGCAGTGTGCACATGCAGCCCAGACAGCAACCGAGTCCTAGGCTGCATCAAGAGCAGTGTGGGCAGCAGGGCAAGGGAGGTGATTCTGCCCCTTTACTCTGCTCTCCTCAGACCCCACCTGGAGTACTGTGTGTAGTTCTGGAACCCTCAGCACAGGAAGGACATGGAAGTGTTGGAGCGGGTCCAGAGGAGGGC
>VWZE01007697.1:0-11449 GCA_013396675.1 Eubucco bourcierii | reverse complement strand
ACAGCAAGCCTATGAGTGAAGTAGACATCACCATGTTTTCCTTTCACAGCCTATAGTGTAATTTTCTTTATTAAAATATTCCAATGAACCTCAAACCAGCACAACCTCCTTCTGAAAAAAAAAATTCTGGTTTGAGAACAACTCCTGATTTGCCTTTGTTCAGGACTGGAAAGAAAATTCTGAGGATGCAGCAGCCTGAAATAAACTGCTGAGCACTGAACACAACAGCGTTTGTAGGTCTGTTTTGGACCCACAAGGTGTGGTTTCCAAGCAAGTCCTTAACTAACACAGGTGAGCACGCAGGTAAGATGAGCCTCATGTCAATCTCACCCCATGTTGAGGTGGGGTATTTTTGTCAAGAAAAGTTGGTTAAATATATTTCCAAAATTATTTTCTCTGTGTTATTTGCAGTCTCTTTCTAACAGCTTAAAGGTCTGGCCCAGATGTTGCCAAACAAAAAACTTTCAATCAATCATTTCGGTTAAAAGAGGTTCAAGTTGACACACAGATTTGTATATTTATTCTGTTTTCAGCAAATTTTCTGCTAATAAGATGGCTCAGGTATTTTTTCAAACCATCCATGAAAGGTCTTTGTATGAAAATTTGCGATGTCTCTTACAGCATTTACTCATGATACAGACTGTAGTCCAACACCAACTATGTTAGGCAAAATTCAGTTTTTCTGAAATGCCCAACTTTATTGCTTGAATGGAGGGCATAAATCCAGATCCATTTTTCCACTTTGGTTTTGAGTATTTTTGTATTCTTTATGTAGTCTCATACTTTCCTTGACCTTGTTAAGATTTTTTTAATGTTTTTGTTTGTTTGTTTGTTTGTTCTTCTGTTGCTATTTTTTTCCCTTGTGAGAGTGTGAATAGCACAGGAAAACCCCTGACAGCAGTAACCCTTTCTCAGAAATCAACCAAAAATTAAATTAAAGCGAGAGTCCAAAATGGGATGTAATTTTCAACAGATTGTATATGTGCTTTGTCCGGTATGCAGCGACCTTTAATCTAGATTGTCCTTAATCCTTCTCACCTACTTTTTTCATTGGTGAAATTATTATTAATAAAGACTTAACAGAATAATAAAAAAAAAAAAATCTGACTGAAGTATCAGTGAAGAAAATCTTTCCATTAAAATTTATTGCTTCCCAAGACTGTTGTTTTGGGCTGTCTGTGACTTGAGAAGAGAAAATGGCATTGTTTTACAACTAAGTCACAAGCTGAAAGTTAACTCTGATTTTCTAGGAACTAAAGAGCTAGACCAGATTTTCCTAATATAAATATTTAGCTCCTGGCTACTGTACTTAGTTTATATATATTTCTGAGCAACTACATTGTAAGTTTTATATATAGAGAGCAGCACAATCTCTGATTACTTTGATGGGATTTCATGCATATGCCAGATCTGCTTTGTGCTTAGTAGATAACAGAATTTAACCCTTATTTAAGAGCAAGATGACAAAAATCGAAGAACTACTTGGGGACATTTTGAAATTCACTCCAGTTTTAATACAGAAAATAATATTTAAAAAGAGAAAATATTCAATAAAAGTGTTTTCTAACTGTAAACCCAATGTACACCTTACAAAGTAAAGAGGAAATAACATTTCAACTTCAAAATGCTCATGGTAGCGGATTTTACAGGTTACTTTGGTCTATTTTGTTTTGAGTTTCTCTCTGTATTCAGATACATTTTCTGTTACTTTCAGTTTTACCTTGTCTCTTTGCTCTTGTTTTCACCACTTCCTTGCAAATGCTGTGTCATTGCCTGGTTCCACTCATCTTCTCTTTTTCATGTTTCAGAAAAACTCAGTTTACATTACTTTACCCCTCAAACTTGCATCAAATCTTTCATAGACTCTCTTGGTCCTATCATGTATTTGCTTCCAGACAACTGGTAGAATAGCACAGCGACAGACTGTTTTTTCCCTTTGATGTCTCACTCATTGCTTCCATTCAACACTTCAGACAACACAGACATAATTTATGTTTTGTGGATCAAACTAGAAAATTGTTTCTGTGTCTATTTTGACTGGTTTTTTTTTTGTTTTTTTTTTTTTTTACTTATAGCATAATGCAGTAACAAGAAGATACTAAAGACTTAGTTTAATGAGCTGTTTGTCACGAACTGTTCTGCAAAAAGCAGATGCAAGACAGCAGCCCCGCCCTAAGCCTACAGCAGCCAAAAACTGGAAAAGCCAGTACCCCGAACTGGAAGCTGGAAGAAGTCCCTGAAAACAGGAAACATCTCAGGTTACAGTCTGAACTCTTAAGTTCATCATCCTTTGCTTCAGAGTGCATTTGTCAGCAATGTCAACATGGTATTGAATACCATTAGCTGTTTCAGCTAACTGAACCTGTGACATACTACCTCTATTTTTCACATGATTAGCTGAGAGTTTAAATTCTGAGTTTCTGGAAGCCAAACCATACTCCAAAAAGTTAACCTACATCTTGGTCTCTATTCATTCTAGGCAATTGTTGACTCTTGTATAAAGCATTTAATTTAGAGGCTTCCTCACCACAGGTTGGTTCTGTTGCAGACAGCAGGATAGTTGCACCTCTCTCAGGTCTTAACTGTCCTTTGAAAATGCACATTCCCTCCAATTTAAAATGTATTTCCTGATTTTTCTGAATTTTCTGCAAGTTAAATTTTTGATACCAGGGACCAGATTCCTCACTCTCGCCTCCAGTAGCATTCAATAACCAAGACACATGAAGAAAGAACTATGAAAAGAAGGAAAGTGAGGAAGAAAGTCTAACACTACTATGCCATTCTCCTTCAGCCAAAATAAAATTAATTTGCTGAGAGAAAATGGGTTGTCATCTAAACCCTAACAAAGAATTGTCAAGTCATTAAAAATAATTGTGTTCTTCACACCAGTGAAGACCAAATGCTGTGTCAGCAAGGTAAAACTTATTCGCATTGCTTCGTATCTTTGAAAAAGTTGCCAGAATTATGCTTGGACATGTGTATTGCAACGAACTCATCTAGTGACAAAACCAACAGGCATTTATGCCAACAGAAATTTGACTAGTGAAGGAGTTAGAAAATTAGCACTGTGATGACAAGAAAATAGGACGGGCAACTTTTTTGAAAAACAGGTTTAGCTGTTGGTATCCTCTCAAAAAACAGTCACCAATCTTTTAACAGCACTGTTTTTATCCAGGGCCGTGACTGCTCTGCTCTTTAGCATGGTGCATCTTCTATGTGATAAGCTCTAGAAATGTTTTATGCCTGAAAGAGAAGAAATAAAAAAAAAATCTTGAAGGTGAATGTATATAGACAATCCCAAACTATCCCCCACATTTTTAAAATTAATTAAATCAACAAAGTCATAATACCTGACCCACTGTAATGTTGAGATATACTCCATTTAATGCTTTCTAGTAAAAGCAGGAAAGTATCTAAGCCTCTTGATATTAAGGGAGGGTTGTTTTATCACAGCCTTCACTTTCTATTTTAAGCTCTCATATAGCTCTGTGCCATTATAGTTGCCAATTTATACCACAGGGGAGACTGTACTTCAGTTGTGTGAAATGTTGTGTGAAATGATCCCCTTACATAAACATTTTAAGGAGATGCTTAAGGGACCAGGAAATACATCAATTGATTGGACAAGGTGGTCTTTGGTATGGGTTGAATCATTTGGAATGTTATAAAGTGATACCTATGAAGTAATAGAAGGTCATCCACTGAAAGGCCTTGATTTTGCACAGTGCTCAATTCTCTGTCTTTGGTGAATAAGAAATAAGGATTTTTTGGAAAGTGTTTCTTAAATACTTGATACGTTCAAGAACTGTTCTAAATGCAAGTTTCACTGCAAAATTTGTTAATCCTTTCTAATATTTGGGTATAGGTTTCAGCTATTCTAGCAGTAGTAGGTTATTGGTATATATACATGTGTAGACTTTCCTGAGTTCAGAAAAATGCTCCACCAGCAAAAACTCTCCCAGGCACAGTGACTGAAGAAATGAGAAAAGTTTTCATCTCCTGCACTGTTGAGTTTCTGTGAGGATCCAGGGAAAGACTGACAATTGGTGATTGGCACAAGTCAAAAATAACTGAGTACATGTGCACTTCATTGGCTTGAAACTTTAAATCGCAACTCCTTTCCATTTGTAGAAATGGAGCTTCTGTTTGATCATGAGATATGTGAAATTAGTTCAACATAAGATTGTTGTTGTCATGTAACTAACTGACAAGTCATAATAAATTGAATAATCACTTCCAGACTGTAGGGGNTAGCATAAGCAAACATTTTTACTGGAAGAGAAGGTTTGTGTGGTCACTTACACCGCTTACAGTTAATTATCCTGCTTAGCCACTGGATGGATGCAGGAAGCTTCTTTCTGTTTATGGCAGAAGGCAATTAATGATTACAAGAGGCTTGAAGTATTTACTCACAAAAATATCATGGGACAATACCCAAAGCATGTGTCCGGCTGCTGCTGGGTCGGAAGCTGTTAGAGGCTTTGAAGTTTCCTCAGGCTCCTGGGTGCTTCAGATAAAGGAGGTAGATGATCTCTGACCTGGTCCTGGCTCTCTTGGCAGCAGGATCTCATGTGCATGTAGATGTCTTGAGATGTGCAGTCCTGGCACAGTGTCACACTGGCTGTGCAGGCTGAATGCGTGGAGGCATCAGAGCCTGATCCTGCTCGTTGGGGTCCCACCCAGCTCAGGATCGATGAGGTAATAAGCAGACCCAGATACAATAGCACCAAGTGCAATGTGCTACCTGCTCATCCTTTATATCCATTTCAACCCAAGACTGATGGGCATTTGGACATAGATTAGCCTATCAGGACGGCAGTTTGCCCAGTTTGCCCATATTAGGTGAAACTGGGGCTTTTGTCCCCTTTCCAGTGGCCACCACCCCCAGCACAGAAGGAGGCGGAGAAGGGGAGCATGTCTGGGCAAGCCAGGACATTTACAAGTCCACCTTTGGCCTATTTAGGCCTACCACGACACAGACGTTGGTTAGATGTGAACTATTTTTCCATTTTGCAAAGATAGAAAATGTCCAGTGAAAGTGTCTTTTTTCTTTTTCTGGAAAGAAAAAAAGTGGACAAATATTTGATGCACCTAGATGGACCTGAATGGGACAGATCTCACTTGCGCTGAAAAAAGTTCATGGGGGTTTTCATCCACTGTTCAGGCAACCTGTCTCCTGGAATCACATAATGTTGGATGGCTAATGGAGTCTGAATCTGCCCCTCTCCGAAACCACTGTAAATCCAGAAATGGTGGAGTTTGATATGTTCTAATTGCTACTGTTTTCAACTGTGTTTAAATTCTCTAAGAAGATTTTTACTAAGGTATATGACAGTCTGTTCTTGAAATTCATATTAGATGAAGAAGGTGGATTAAATTTGCTTAGAAATAAAGAAAAAAAAATCAAACTTTACGAACAAACCTCATTTCGGTGTCAAGCCTAGAATAAATGAGACTCCTTCAAATGTTACTGTCAACAAATTTTTCATCATCTGTTCTAACAACCATAATACAATTTCTGTACATCAGGTACAAGATCTTCCAAATACACTAGGAGATTCAATTGTGTCACCAACTTAAATGGCTACTGCAAGTTATTTTTCAGTTGACATGACATTTGACAAACAACTTGCGACCTGGAGCAATCTTTATAATAGTGCTGACTTAGTATCTACTGGATGATGCATTTTCTTTTGAGTTCCCAAGAGTACAATTCAGTTGTTTAGTGTTTATTGAAATTTCCCAAAATTAAACAATTCAGGTAACAGAGTACTGAAACTTCTATACTTAAAATTTCATAGCTGCCTTTGTGAAAAATGTGTTAATGCCTGTTAGAGGCCACTTTTTTATGGTCCTACCCTGGAAGAGGATTGATGGCACCCAAGCCTCATTGTACTATATTGGTAATTTATTTTTTTTTAAAATTATAAATCACAAATAAATGTTCCGTTTTTCAGATCAGTTATATCAGCTTCTTCCATAGTAAAAGTGCTGTATGTGTCTCTTGGTTGCACGTATTTTACTGCAGGTTATATTCCACATGCTCAGATAGGACTGAAGTTTCTCCTTCATGGAAAGTTAGAAAGCAGCTCATTTTAAAGAGGGAAGGAGAAAATGAGGCTTGTTTTTTGTTTTTGGACTATTCTATTATTCTAGAAATAATTAGAGTGCCAAATTTGATGCTTATTGTCAGCAAATATTTGCTTGGAAAATTAATTACTACAGGTTTTGTTTTCAGTTCTTCCCCCCACCACGTTGTTGTCTTCTTTTAAAGTGGGAGTGGGTTCCAGCTTTCTCACCAGAAGGTAGTCTGCATTTACTGTTCTCCCATAGGTTTGAATCCTGTACCAAATTGCTCCACTGTGAGTTCAAGTAGCCATACTGCATAAAGCACTGGCAGTTCCTGATATAGTTCTTGTAGCACTATGCAGAGACTACCACTTTCCCTGGTAGTAGCAGGTTGTGTCTGTAATAAAACTGGGTTAAATTACATTCCTGGCATATGCTGACATATCCCCTTACATTTCCTAGAAAAAAAATTGCCCCCATATATCTGAAACATGAAGAAGTTCTGTGTTTTATTTATAAAACTTCCTAGACTAGTCAACATGATAGTTGATAATTTCATAATGCTGTCTAAGCAGTTAAAAAAATGCTTTGTGAAGTCAAGCCACCTCCTTCCCTGTACTGTCTTACTCCTGATAGTGGTAGGTATGTAAATCCATAAAAGAAAGCATCCTGTTCTGTAAGATTATGTTTTAAGTGACAAAAGAATGAACACCAAGTAGGAATTACTGTTATTCTAACTACACATAGACAGTATGCATCAACAGTCATTAAACGACTTGCTTGTGCTAACTGTGACCAAGAAAACCAGAACTTTACATGCTACCATCCCTATAGCAAAGGATATTGTATTAGTGGTTTTGCCTTTTTTCAGACCAGGTAGCTCATATTAGTTTTGCACTTATACCTATGTATCGCTACTGTGCTTAAAAGTACTAGGTGGAAAGTGTGTCCTGCTGGCTTACCAAGTATAAAAGCAGAATAGAAAAACTCCCTGTCACAGTGGTTTGCATTTAAGCCCCATGCTATGCCTGAGGAATAACAATATTTTCTAGTGCTATCTGACATTCCTTCTTGTGCCACTCAGAGTTCATTGAAAGGCTCAATTTTTATTCCAGTAAAAAATCCCTGAAAAGGCAGCTTTATTCACTGAATTCATAGATCAATGCAGCAAGATTTGCATACAGGTGAGTATATAAATCTTGATTTGCAGTATATTTTCCTTCTCTTGCACTGTGAATTTTTAAAGAGTCTTATGTCAGAAAGAGACAATAGTCTGACAGCACTAGAAAATGAACTCCTTTGTTTATCAGAAGAACAGGCATAACCCTTGCAGAAGGAGTGTCAGCTTTCTATGTGTCCAACTGTCTGGTAGCAATCATTTCAGGGAAAGACAAGACATCTCAGCCTGTATGTTTGTTTAGTCTTGGTGTCTCTTTTCAGTACTGCTGTTTTGCCAAACCTGGGTCCAAGCACCAGGATGTGGCATTTATTTTATCCCTTGTCTATGCTTTAAAAAGAACCCCAAAACCAATAAACAAAAACAAACGTGCCAAGTGAAAGGAATGTGTATACAATAATCTTTTGGTTTCCCTGTTTTTGTAGTGTATTTTAGTCCCACATGTAACCTTTCTGTAGTATTTTTTTCTCTTAATGTAGTGATTTAAAATACTCTCCTCCTTGCAACCTTAAATAGGGCTTTATTAATACCATTATATGCACAAGAGAAGTCAGTGAAAACTGCAACATTGTGGGTGTGACACCTGATTCTGCACTTTTCCTCCTAAACTCAACCTGAGAACAAATGTCTAATTTGCATAGTTCATTTAAAAAAAATTTTTTTGTCAAATTTGAATTTTGAATTTGAACTAGAAACCACCAGGTCAGCACTGCAGCATTCCACTGACAGTTCCATAAATTAGATGTTTGCTGCTGTTTATTTCTGAAGATTTTTTTTCCTAAAGGACTGAAAGTCTTTGCATTTTGTTTATTCTAATCTTGTATTCTGTTACAGGTTGGAAAAGCTATCACTCTGTCCTGTTCTGAAGACCAGCAAGATTAGTTGTCTCGGCCAAAGACATACGCAGTTGCTCTCTTGATGTAGCCTGGTCTGAAAAGACGTCTGGTTAATTAACATTGATTAAAATCCACCAACTGCAAGCAAAAATTGATCACCAAGGTTCCTAATTTGAATGCTTTGCTGTCCCGATTTCACTATTTCTATGATTGTCCAATGAGAGACACAGGGACAGGGAGAGAACACACTTCTTAGAAGTCCCACTTATTCATAAACTCCCCTCTGAAAGACATCTGCGATCCTTTTGGTCCTACTTTATCACTCTGTGGGATGGTTATTTGTTAGCGCAGCATCTAATTGCTGCAAATTGTCAGTGTGCACATTTGGACCCTGTTCAATGCTCCATTTTTTATTGAGAGAGGAGCAATGGTATTGATTTTGGATAGCTAGGGAGAATGCCAAGGATATTAGTTAGGAGCTCAGAGAACACAACACATAAACTTTTATGACATGATGTCAAACTGGATTGTGCAGGCATAAATGAAAAAGACAACATCTTCTGTAATTACAGCCAACATATACTACATATCTATTAGAAAAAGGGTACATTTCAATGAAAAAGAGACCTTGAAATAACTGGCATCTCAGAAAAATCATATACTCAAAATAAAAAGGGTTTTATGTGTACCTCTGGAAACGACAATGCCTGAGGCAGGAGCTGTATTTCCGTTGCTGTTCCACTGTGACTGAAACCTGTATTTGTGTAGACTGATCACTCACTTCCACCCTCCTTTGTGTTTCTGTAATCCCATACAAAGCACTAGCAGTCTTCCTGTGAAGATGATGCTAGGGTGGGATACAACACAACTGCTGCCCGGGTCTGCTGAGTGACCTTTGTCCTGGTCTTCCATGCCAAAAACAAATACACGCCTGTGAAGGTGCAGCTGCACATCCCCTCCAAAGGATCCAGTAATCACCTGACCTATTGTAGCACATGGAGTTACCTTTGCACTGAAATTTAGGTTAAAAAGCAATTTAACCTGCTAAGCCAACTCTTTCAGCAATCTCCAAGTACTTAATTCACAACCACAGATTGTGGTGAGCTAGGGTATGGCTTAACGCACTTACATTGGAGTCCTGGCTTTTCTGTAAAGTGATTAAGCAATGGTTTGCTATAAATAACTTGTGCAAATCAATGTTGAAGCCATTAATTCATAAGTTTTGGCTTCTTATGTCTGTCTTACCTGACTTCTCACAGCTTTTGCACCATGTGAACAGCTGTGTAGCTCACACATGGAATTCCACTCATGGAATCTCAATAGTCCAAATTCAAGAAAGCCAAGGATACTATGAGAACAAACTGAAACATCACAAAACACTTACTCACTGTAAGGATGATGGAGCACAAGGCCAAGTTGCTCAGAGATGTTGTGGAGTCTCCATACTTGTTGATATTTAAAACCCATATGGTCATGGTCCTGGGTGACCAGATCCAGGTGGCCTCGCTAGAACGGTTAGTTGTACCAGATGCCCTTCACAGGCCCCTACCAACCTCAGATGCTCTATGAGTTGCAATTCTTTGGGACAATACAAAATGCAAAGTGTATTTGCAGTTGGTTTGTAATTATGTTTCCTCTAGTGAGTTTATTTATTTTATTCATGTTTTACTTACTTGTAATTTTGTATACCTGTTATGAATTTATTTTAAGTCTTAGAGCTCTGAATCTGTGAAGTAAAAATTAGCATGGCTACTGGACATCTTTTGTGTATGGGATCCATTTCTTGAGGCCCTAGGAAAAGGTGAAGGAGTTCCTAGGAGAATACCCCTACTAATTGACCAGAACTTCTCCTGCCATTGAAACACAGCTTTAAACTCAGAACAGCAGCAGTAGAATAATGGTGAAGACTGAAGTGATGTCAGTGGTTTGCTTGGAGGCCAAAGAAAATACAAGGGGGCCCTCAATGAGTTTGTCTCTTAATTTGTTGCATTGCAGCTGTGAGTAATAAGCTTGCTTTCTTTTCAGGTGGACTACTCTATATTTGAAATTATTTCTGAACTTAGCACACAGTTTTCCAACTGCATATTATTTTCCTGGGGAATTAGAATTCTGTCTTCCAAGCACTCCAGTGAAAAGTTTGGTCTGAGCATGGCGTGCAGCAGGAAGGTGGGTGATGGTCTGACAGTCTGTTCTCACAGAGGAGAAAGTCACTATTTAGGCGTATTATTATGATTTTATTGTTGGTGATATAATTTATTTTGGTGCATCTTAGTGGCCAGTTTTGTACTATTTAAGCATATGTGCTAAGAAGCTATGCAAATACATAAGATTTCTGTATGCATGGGTTTAAAAAAAAAATCAGTGGGAATAAGGTCTAGACAAAATATTTTTTTCTTCTACAGTTTGTGGAAGGTCTGCATCCATTAGCAGTGGCTGCCACTTTTAGGAGGTGGCCAGCAGAAAGGGTGACAAAGCACTTGGCAGTCTAGAGAAGTTGTGGGGTCTCCTTCTCTAGAGATATTGAAAATCCAGCTGGTGCAATCTACTCTAGAGGAGCCTACTTTGGCAGGGGGAAAAGACTAAATGATATCCAGATGTCCCTTGCAACCCCTATCATTCTGTGATCCTGTGAAAGATGTCCTCTATACATTTAAGAAAGGTTTATTTATATAAGAATAACCAAAAGTATATTTTATTTCATAAATATGAAATCAGAGTTATATTCTAAGAGGTAGTATTTATTTATCTTCAGTTTTGGAGTTTTTGTTAATTTCTTAACACACTCTGAAAATGACTAACTAAAATAACATCCCTCAATCTAGTATGCATGAAGCAAATCTATGAAATATATTGAAAAACAAATGGCACTATGAAGCTAAGACAAAAGATACTCTTTCTGCTTTGGAGTCTGAGTGCTGATCCTGCTTTTAGTGTCATTGCGCTCTCCCAGGAAATTGTCTTGCTGGATTTGGGAGGTTCATCACTTAAACAGGTGTAGAATCAAAGGATATTTTTGTTTCCTATAGCAAATGGAAGTATTTCTTCCCCACTCTCTCATTACGTCTGGAGAAGGCAAGTGTAACCACAGTCTAAAAAATACCTTGTTATATTAGTTAATTGCCTGGTACTGCCAAAACTCTGGGATGCCTCTGATCCCTTCAGTTTTCTTCATGTGGCACAATATGGCAAATGCAAAGGTTTAATTTCTCAGGAAAGGTTTTTGTCTCATTTCTGTATGAAGGAGATGGCAAGCCTTTGCCTACATTTAATTCTAAATACCTGCAGTGTAAGGAATGCAGGTTGTGAAATCTTTGGAGTAGAGTGTTGTCCTTTTTAGAATCATATAATCATAGAATGGTAAGGTTGG
>VWZE01007695.1:19222-29740 GCA_013396675.1 Eubucco bourcierii | reverse complement strand
AAGCCGAAGCTGAAGCTGAAGTGGGGTCAGGGCCGGGGCTGGGGCTGGGCCCGGGCCGGGGGCTAAAGCTGAAGCGGGGCCGAAGCCGAAGTGGGGCCAGGGCCGAATAGGGGCCGAAGCGGAGCCGGGCCCGGGCGCGGTACCTACTGTGGCCGCTGGTGTAGTGCTGCAGCTTGTCGGTGTACTCGGAGTCGGCTCGCTCGAACCCACGTCTTCTGGAAGGAAAGGGAGTGCTGAGCTCCAGCCGGTGCCCGGCAGGGCTCAGGGCAGCACCGCGGGGCCACCTCCTCTGGCACCTTCCTGCCCCCCACCCCCAGTCCCAGCTCCTCACCCCCTGCACAGCCCCGGCCCGGCTCAGCCTGACCTGTTGCAGACGATGGCGATGACGACCACGGCGATGAGGAACACGAGGCCTGCTGCCGAGGAGCCGATGATGAGGGGCAGCTTCTCCTGCACGCTGGTCTGGTACTCGGCTGGCACACAGGGAACAGGGAAGGGGTTAGGGCAGCAGCAACAGAGCTATGCCAGCAGCTTCAGCGAGGGCACCCTCAGCACTGCCCACACAAGCCTGGTGTGGGATCCAAGGTGGGCTTGGTGTAGCTTAGTGCCATAGTGCTCAGTGCCAGGGATGCAAGCTGGGCTTGGTGTAGCTTAGTGCCATAGTGCTCAGTGCCAGGGATGCAAGCTGGGCTTGGTGTAGCTTAGTGCCATAGTGCTCAGTGCCAGGGATGCAAGCTGGGCTTGGTGTAGCTTAGTGCCATAGTGCTCAGTGCCAGGGGTGCAAGGTGTGCTTGGTGTAGCTTAGTGCCACTGTGCTCAGTGCCAGGGGTGCAAGCTGTGCTTGGTGTAGCTTAGTGCCAGGGGTGTAAGCTGGGCTTTGTGCAGCTCTGTGCCAGGGGTGCAAGCTGGGCTGTGTGCAACTCAGTGCCAGGGGTGCAAGCTGGGCTGTGTGCAGCTCAGTGCCAGGGGTCAAGCTGGGCTGTGTGCTGCTCAGTGCTAGGGGTGCAAGCTGGGCTGTGTGCAGCTCAGTGCCAGGGGTCAAGCTGGGCTGTGTGCTGCTCAGTGCTAGGGGTGCAAGCTGGGCTGTGTGCAGCTCAGTGCCAGGGGTCAAGCTGGGCTGTGTGCAGCTCAGTGCCAGGGGTCAAGCTGGGCTTTGTGCAGCTCAGTGCCAGGGGTCAAGCTGGGCTTTGCCCCCCAGCCTCACACCTGCCTCGGCCTGCTCTGTCTAGCATCTCAAACGTCAAAATGTAGACCCAGGTCTGCCTTTATCCACAGCAGCTGTGCACAGCAGCACCTACCTGAAGGGACACTGTGGAGAGGCTGCTGCTGGGCTCTGCTCACAGGTGGTTGGAGACAGAACAAAGGGGCAGTGGCCTCAAGCTGAGGCTGGGGAGGTTTGGATTGGATATTAGGAAAAAGTGTTTCAGGGAGAGAGTGGTCAGGGACTGCAGGAGCTGCCCAGGGAGGTGCTGGAGTCGCCCAGCCCGGGGTGTGTAAGGGAGGTTTGGATGTGGTGCTTGGGGCTATGTTTTAAGGTGAATCTTGCAGAGTAGGGTTCTGGGTTGGCCTTGGTAATCCTGAGGGGCTTTGCCAGCCTGCACGTGGCTGTGAGTCTGTGATAAATTCATTTCCTCTAAATTCAACCCCAGTGGGCACATCCCCATGCCAGAAAACCTTGGCAGAAGCTGGCCCAGGTGCTGAGATGCCCTGCAGGGACCATCAAGTGCCCCTGCGTTTCTCCAGGTCTTGCCAGGCTGAGTGAACACAAGTGGCCTGTCCATGCACTGACAGGCAGGGCACAGCACTGCTGCCAGAGCTGCTGCCTGGTGGCCAAGGCTCCCCAGGCCTGCGTGGAGCAGTGGCAGCTGCAGACTCACCTTCAGTCATGGTCTGGAAGTACATCTTGCCGCTGTAGCGGCCGTACCCGGCCACCGTCCGTGCCCGCACCTGGAAGACGTAGATGGTGCCAGCCTTGAGGTTCTGCACTGCCACGGTGTTGGTGGGGCTCTTCACTGCTGTCGAGTTCAACTCGCTCAGACCCTGCCAAGAAAGCAGAAGCCTGTGTCCAGAGCTGGCTGCTGCCCTTCTGGAAGGAGGAGGCACAGCACACCAGGGCAGCATGGGCGCAGAGGTCCCTGCGGGGCTGAGCAGGGAGCACATCTCTGCAGCCTGCCTCCTGGCAGGGAGACACAAACCCAGCAGCTGGAGTGTGGATCATAGAATCATAGAATCATAGAATGGGAAGGTTGGAAGGGACCTCAAGGATCATCTAGTTCCAACCCCCTGCCATAGGCAGGGACACCTCCCACTAGCATAGGTTACTCAAGGCCTCATCCAACCTGGCCTTGAACACCTCCAGGGAGGGAGCAGCCACAACCTCCCTGGGCAACCTGTGCCAGTGCCTCACCACCCTCACTGTAAAGAACTTCCTCCTAACATCCAGTCTAAATCTCCCCTCTGCCAGTTTAAGCCCATTGCCCCTTGTCCTGTCATTGCAGGACCTTGTAAATAATCCTTCCCCAGCCTTCCTGTAGGCCCCCTTCAGATACTGAAGGTCCCCTCGAAGCCTTCTCTTCTCCAGGCTGCAGAGCCCCAACTCTCTCAGCCTGTCCTCATAGCAGAGCTGCTCCAGCCCTCTGATCATCTTTGTGGCCTCCTCTGGACCCGCTCCAACACTTCCATGATGGCCCTGGGCTGCTCACCAGCGCTCAGGAAAGGCTCTGATGAAGGTGTCAGAAGACTCAGGTTGCTTCTCCGAGCCCTGAGCTCAGAGGGGATGGGAACTGCTCCCCTCTGTGCTCACTTCCTCCTGCCTTCTTCACTCCCTTCTGCTTTGCCTGATCCAGCCTCAGCAGCCTCTCCATTTGCTCTCCCCCACTTCCCTTTGCCTGTCCCTCCTGAAAGCAGGGGTCTGGATGTTGGGAGGAGCACTGCTGCTACACAGGGCTCCTGTCCAGGGCCTGCTTCACCAGGAGCCATCACAGCTGGGGAACCAAAGAGCTCATTCAACACTTAACAGTACAACCCCTTCCAAATGTTGTCCTGCCCCTTGTTTGCAGCTTTGCAAGGACTTGAGCAGTCAATGTCCTAACAGCACAGATGATGTCAGAGGGGATGGATCCAGCCCTGTCCTCAGCAGTGATGCCCTTAGCTGAGCACCCAGAAGCACTGGGAGGGATGGGCAGGGTCTCCTTGCGCCAGCCCCTGTACAAGAGAGCAGACAGTGCCTGTCAGCCTTTGGGGTGTGGAGAAACAGGTCACCAGAGGAGGATGAAGGAGGGTTGTGAATGTGGCCAGGGCAAGGTGGGCAGGAGCCTGGCAGGCAGTCTGATGGCCAGCACGAAGCAGCCATCCATGAGCAGCAGCAGAGCAAGCTGAAGAGAGCCAGCAGTGAGCAGCAGCCCCTGTAAGAGGAGGCACAGGCTCTGGGTGTGCAGTCAGAAGCCTGTAGCTGCACTGAGTGCTTGTCCTGGCTGGTGTCACCTCTGATGGGCATGTCAGGCTGCCCTGGCAGCATCACTGGCTGAAGCAGAGCAGCAGCTGACAGCTGCAAATCTGAGCTGCCAGGTTTACAGGCAAGGCCCTGAGATCTGCTAACTTCAAGTCACCTCAAAGGGCTCAGCAAGCCCAAGGGCTCCCACCCCACACAGCCTCACCAGCAAGGGGAGAGAACCTCACAAGAGGTAAGCAGGGACTGGCAGAAGGAATTCAGAAGTACCAAGTGGGGCTGGGGGTGTGGTTGAGGGGCTGTGGAACTCTGCTGGGGGGCAGGGATGATTTCTTGACCTGTGCTTCCACCAGATCAGACTGAAACTGCCAGCAAGGGCACGGCATGCACTCCTCCTAGCCAGCTCCTGCAGGGCACAAGGCATCAGAGGCAGCCAGGGAGGAGGTTCCACCTTGTGCATTTCTCAGGCTGGTGCTGCCTTGTGCTGCTTTGGCTGCCTGCAGCCAACAGGAGCAGAAGGCAGTGCAGAGGCATGCACACAGCTTTGTCTAGAGGGGGCTGCCTCCTCAGGCTCCTCACCTGCTGGCCCACAGATGAGCCAGGGGTTGCTTTGCCCATCAATGAATGATGATATTTGCCTTTGGGGGCTGGCAGCCTCCTTTCTTTCCCACTCCAGCCCTCTGGTGACTTTGATTTCTCATTCATTTGCTTCTGGGAACAGCTCTGGTGCCCTCACTCAGACCTGCACAGCCAGAAGCTGTGGTACCAGTGACATTAGAGGCCCACAAAGAGTCACTCACTGTGGGGCTCCCTGCAGCAGACCAGGGTGAACCAGTGTTCCTCTCATGTTCCTGGGGCAGCCTGGTGCTCAGCCAGTGGCTGCGCTGGAGCAGAACCTCAAGTCCTGGGTGCAGTTGTGGAGCCCCCAGCACAGGAAGGCCATGGAAGGGTTGGAGCCAGTGCAGAGGAGGCCACCAAGATGCTGAGAGGGCTGCAGCAGCTGTGCTGTGAGGACAGGCTGAGAGAGTTGGGGCTGTGCAGCCTGGAGAGGAGAAGGCTTCCAGGAGAGTTTGGAGTGGCCTTGCAGGATCTGAAGGGGGCTGCAGGAAGGCTGGGGAGGGACTATTGAGAAGGTGTGGGAATGGCAGGACAAGGGGAATGGGTTTGGAGAGGCAGAGGGGAGATTGAAAGTGGATGTTAGGAGGAAGTTGTTTGGAGTGAGGGTGGTGAGACACTGGCACAGGCTGCCCAGGGAGGTTGTGGAGCACAGAATCACCCAACCTGATCTTTGATCTTTGATCCCATTGGGTGCTTCTGTGCTCCACAACCTCTCTGGAGGTGTTCAAGGCCAGGTTGGATGAGTCCTTGAGTGACCTGTGCTAGTGGGAGGTGTCCCTGTCTATGGCAGGGGGTTAGAACTGGATCATCTTTGAGGTCCCTTCCAACCTTCCCATTCTATGATTCTATGATTCTCTGCACTGGCTCCAACCCTTCCATGTCCTTCCTGTGCTGGGGGCTCCAGAACTGCACCCAGAACTGCAACTGGGGTCTGAGGAGAGCAGAGCAAAGGGGCACAATCCCCTCCTTTGCCCTGCAATTCCTCCTCCCTGCCCACACCAGCTGAGGCACTGCATGCCAGGGCAGTGCCAGGGTGTCCATCCCAGGGGGCTGGAGTCGTGTGGCTGCTGACAGAGCTGCAGCCCACACTGGTGTCAGAGCCAGGACCTGCCAAGCTCTGCCTGGCTGCTGAACTCCGTCCATGCCCATCAGGGGAGGTGAGGAGCAGGAGATTTCTCCTTCCAGAAACCTGCCCCCTCACACAAGAGCTTATAAAGTACACATTAAAAATTGCAACCCAACTAATTAAAAAGCTTTGTGATTAAATGGAACTGGAAATATTTTTCCCAGCAGTTGCTGGAAGAAGTGATTAATCCCCCCCCACTGCCTGCCTCTGACCTATTTTCTCCTCACCAAGAGCCAGAGGGAGAATGAGGAGGAGGGGGGAGGGGGGGTGGGGAGTTCTTTGTAAGCTGTTAAATAGGTCCTGACCTATATTGCATAAATCACAGGCATTTATCTGACCCTTGGAAACCATCCCAGAATGCCTGGCAAGATGGATGAGGAGGGAACGAGACAGCTCTGGAGAGCAAGAGGGGTCCCTCCCCCAGGGACCTCCACAGAGAAACAAGGTCTTAGGGAGCTCCTTCTCCTCCTCTTTATCTCTCCCTTTCTCTCTTCCCCCTCCCCTCTCTTTTCTGAAGAGGCTGCAAATAAAGTGAATTTGGCCTGGAGGGAAATCTGCTGCTGGTGGCCTCTCTGCACTGCCACCCACAAGGTGGGCACCTGCTTGCCCCATCAGGGCACAGAGCATCCCTGCTCACGGGGACAAGTGGCCCAAGCCACACTCAGGCAGTGCTTCTGAAGGCAGAGCTGTAGCCCTGGCAGAGAGGACAGCCCAAGCAGCCCCAGGTGCTGGTGCTGAGGCCCCCTCTGTGCCCTGGCATGCAGAGAATGCCAGGCTGCTGTGGGTGGGAAGAGCTTTAAAGCTCGTCCAGTCCAACCCCCTGCACTCAGCAGGGACATCTGCACCTGGAGCAGGCTGCTCAGAGCCCCTCACAACCTCACCTGGAAGGGTGCCAGGCATGGGGCAGCTCCCACCTCTCTGTGCAACCTGGGCCAGGCTCTCACCACCCTCAGGGTCAGATACTTCTCCCTTCTCTCCACTCTGAATCTCCCTCTTCTGGTTTCAAACCCCTTGTCCTGTCACAACAGACCCTGCCCAAAAGACTGTCCCCAGCTTCATGGTGCCTTCAGCTACTGAAAGGTCTCTGTCAGGGCTCCCTGGAGCCTTCTCTTCTCCAGGCTGCACACCCTCAACCCCCTCAGCCTGTCCTTGTAGCAGAGAAGCTCCAGCCCCTTGATCATCTTCATGACCTCCTCTGAACCTGCTCCATCAAGTCCAGGTCCTTCCTGTGTTGAGGGCTCCAGAGCTGGCCCCAGCCCTGCAGCTGAGGTCTGACAGAGCAGTGAAGCAGAACATTCCAGTGAGGAATCTACTTCCCCTGGCCAAGCAAGAGCCCTCTGCATTTCCACCACTTCCAGCCACTTCTGTGGCTGCTTGGCTGCAGCTGTGGCTGGGATGAGTTGTGGTGCTGCAGTGCTGCCTGCACAGGTCCATCCCCAGGGTGGGCAGCAGGATCCTGTTACCTCATCTGAGCATCCCTGCTGACACTCCAGCCCATGGGGGCCCAAGTTCACAGATGTAAGGGGTTGGGAGAGACCTCTGGAGATGTCCCAGTCCAACCCCCCTGCCACAGCAGGACCCTAACCTAGTGCAGGGCACACAGGAACACATCCAGACAGGGCTGGGAAGGCTCCAGAGAAGGAGACTCCACAACCTCTCTGGGCAGCCTGTGCCAGGGCTCTGGGACCCTTCCAGCAAAGTTCTTCCTCGTGCTGAGCTGGAACCTCCTGTGCTGCAGCTTCCATCCATTGCCTCTTGTCCTGTGCCAGGCCACAGGTGGGCAGAGCCTGTCCCTGTCCCTGTCCCTGTCCCTGTCCCTGTCCCTTCCTGACTCCCAACCCTCAGATATTTATAAACATTTATTAGATTCCCTCTAAATCTTCTCTTCACCAGACCAAAAAGCCCCAGGTCCCTCAGCCTCTGCTCCTCAGGCACTGCTCAGTCCCTGCAGCATCCTTGTACCCTCCCTTGGGCTCTCTCCAGCAGATCCCAGGCCCTCCTGAACTGGGGAGCCCAGAGCTGGATGCAATATTCCAGGTGAGATCTCAGCAGGGCAGAGCAGAGGGGCAGGAGAAGCTCCCTGGATCTGCTGCCCACACTCTTCTGAGTGCCCCCAGGATGCCCTTGGCCTTCTTGCCCACCAGGGCACATTGCTGCCCATGCAGAACTTGCTGCCCACCAGCACTGCCAGGTCCTTCTCCCCAGGGCTGCTCTCCAGCAGTCACCTCCTGACCTGTCCTGGTGCAGTTTCTTCCTGCCCAGATGCAGGACTCTGCACTGATCCCTGCTGAACCTCCTCAGGTTCCTCTCTGCTCAGCTCTCAGCCTGCCCAAGCCTCTCAGAATGGCCTCACAGCCTCCAGGGCTCTCAGCCAAGCCTCCCAGTTTGGTCTCCTCAGCAAACCTGCTGAGCAGCCTGTCTGTGTCTGTGCCCTCAGCAGTGGCACTGGAGAAGATGCTGAACAGGACTGGGCCCAGCACTGACCCCTGGGGCACTGGTGCCAGCTCTCCAGCTGCACTTGGCACCATTGACCATTGGCTAAGCTCCAGCCCAGGCCCAGCCCAGAGGAGCTGCTGGCCAGGTCAAGGCTGCTGATGTTGCTCTTGGCCTTTGGTTGGCTTCTTTCTTTCTTCTGCTTTTTTTTTTCCTGACCTTTTTTTTTCCTTTTCTTGGGTTTGTTTTTGTTTTCTTTGCTGGGCAGGCTGAGAGCTGGGCAAAGAGGAACCTCAGGAGGTTCTACAAGGGTTAAGTGTCCTCCACCTGGGGAGGAACAACCTCCTGTAGCAGTGCAGGTGAGGAGTTCACCTGCTGGAAAGCAGCTTCATGGAGAAGGACCTGGCAGTGCTGGTGGGCAGTAAGCACTGCATGGGCAGCAATGTGCCCTGGTGGTCAAGAAGGCAATGGGGTCCTGGGGGGCATTCAGCAGAGTGTCAGCAGCAGCTCAAGGGAGATTCTCCTCCCCCTCTGCTCTGCCCTGCTGAGATCTCACCTGCAGTCCTAGGTGCAGTTCTGGGCTCCCCAGTTCCAGAGGGACAGGGATGTACTGGAGAGAGTCCAGTGGAGGCTGTGAGGATGATGAAGGGACTGGAGGCCTGGGTGTCAGGAAGCAGGGGCCAGACTCTTGGGGAGGGACTACTGACAAGGTCTGGTAATGCCAGGACAAGGGGCAATGGGTTTGAACTGGCAGAGGAGAGACTGAAACTGGATGTTAAGAGGAAGTTGTTGGCAGTGAGGGTGGTGAGACACTGGCACAGGTTGCCCAGGGAGCACCTCTGCTGTGAGGCCAGGATGAGAGAGTTGTGCTTGTTCAGCCTGGAGAAGGTTCCAAGGAGACCTTCTGGTGACCTTTCAGTGCTGGAGGAGGCTGATCAGAAAGCTGGGGACAGACTTTGGAGCGGGGCCTGTTGTGACAGGACAAGGAGTGATGGTTTGATACTAAGAGAAGGAGATTTAGAAGGGAGAAATATTTGGCACTGAGGGTGGTGAGAGCCTGGCCCAGGTGGCTCAGAGAGGTGGGAGATGCCCCATGGGTGGGACCATGGCAGGTCAGGTTGTCTGGGGCTCTGAGCAGCCTGCTGCAGGTGCAGATGTCCCTGCTGGCTGCAGAGGGGTTGGACTGAATGAGTTTTAAAGGTCTCTGTCCACCCCCAACCTTCCATGACTCCACAGACCCACGCTGGACTCGGGAGGGCTGCCAGCCACTGCCATGCAGAGGGCAGCTGCAGGGCAGGAAGGGAAGTGCTGCTCCAGCAGCTGCAGCAGCAGTGTCCTGCCCTGCCTGAAGCTTTGCACCACCTCCTCCCCCCAAAAGCTGTGGCTGAGGCTTGCCAGGGCCCTGCAGTACCTTCTCATAGTATTGCAGCTCATAATCCAGGATGACTCCGTTGGGCTGGTCAGGCTGAGACCAGGAGAGGGTGATGCTGTCCACGGTGCGGCTCACCTGGTGCATGATGGACACAGCTGAAGGAGCTGCAAGAGAGACAGAGAGGCCTCAGGCAGCTGCCTGGCCCGGCAGGACCCACCCCTCTGCTGTGGGCAGGCAGCTGCATTGCTTGGGGCTGCCGCAGGGGCAGGGCTGGGCTCAGGAGATCCTCCGGCCCTTGGCTGGCTGTGGAGAGCTTAGGGGAGCAGAAAAGCTTTGCACTGTTTGCAACTGCAAACCACACAGGGCAGCATCGTGGGCAGGAGGGCAGACCACTGCCAGCAAAGTGAGCCCA
The DNA here is from genome assembly GCA_013396675.1 of Eubucco bourcierii. NCBI lineage: Eukaryota > Metazoa > Chordata > Aves > Piciformes > Ramphastidae > Eubucco > Eubucco bourcierii. The sequence continues at coordinate 20,331 of VWZE01007695.1, read as the reverse complement.
GGGCCTGGGCAAACCCAGCCTGACTGCCCTGAAGAAAGCACTCCCAGCCCAGCAGGATGCCCCACTGCTGCTTGCCAGGGGGCAGCAGGGACGCTGTGCCCTGCCGTTGGCATAGGGAAGCAAGAGCAGGGCAGGTTCAGGGAGCAGTGTGAGCATGCCAGGCCAACCTGAGCTGGCACACTGGCAGTGGCAGCCACCCACCCCTCAGCAGCACCCCCATGGCCACCAACAGCACCCTGTGCAGTGGCAGCTTCCAGCAGCTCCCCAGCGAGCCCCTGCCCTGAGCACCCTGTGGGAAACCTCCTGTGCCAGCATGCCCACGGGGCAGGGACTGCCATGTGCAGCTGCCACCTCCCTGGCAAGCCCAGCCGAGCTCTGGTCCTGCTTGCCATGGACCAGGTGAGCAAGCAGCTGTCTGGCTCAAGTGCTGGCAGGAGAGGTGCCACAGGTGCCCCAGCCCAGTGCCCACCACCCGTGCTGGAGACTCACAGACACCTCTGCTGCCTTCTCTCCACTGAAGTGCATGTCCCTGCCCAGCCTGCACCCAGCCTGCTGATGGCACTGCCAGCACAGCCTCCACAGCCCAGAGCTCAGCCAGCGCCAGCCCAGCCTTGGAGAGTGCTAACTGCAGCAGAGCATCAGGCTGGCATAGCTGGCAGCAGAGACTCACTGCTTCAGCAGCTGCAGGGCAGAGGAGCAGCCTCGGGGGTGGGAGAGGGCTGGGAAGTGGCAGCAGAAAGCTTCTCCAGCACTGGCAGGCCAAGCTGGGTGCCAGCGGGATGCAGAGAGGCCTGTGCCCAGCAGGGCTTTTACCCTCTCAATGCTGCATGGCAGAACTCATCTGACAGCTCCTGGAGGAGTGGCACAAAGCAGGGCACCACTCACCCATCTGCACCCTGCCTTGCCCTGGCATCAGCAGCAGAGACAGGAACTGTGCCAGCTGAGGAGGGCAGCAACAGCTGCAGTGAGCCTCTGCTGCTTGGCCCAGCATGTTCACACAGCACTGCATCCACAGCTGCAGTGAGCCTCTGCTGCATGGCCCAGCATGTTCCCACACAGCACTGCATCCACAGCTGCAGTGAGCCTCTGCTGCATGGCCCAGCATGTTC